>CM035438.1:89239285-89254285 GCA_020310875.1 Ceratopteris richardii | reverse complement strand
TAGTAGGTTTATTAAATAATAGTCGAGGATTAAATAATAGTTCAAAGTTTAATTGCACATTTGAAGAGCATAAAAATAGTCATGAATCACCATACATGAGTAGAGATGTAGCAAGATACATAGTTGTCAATGCTATTACTTCATTACATGTTGGTGATGAATTATTAGCGAAATATGGATGGCATAGACCTCCAAGAGCACCTTTTAGCGAGAGAGATAATGAAAAATTTTTATCCACCTATCATGTGTTATTGAAAAACTCTAAGTTTAATCTCTTTTCAAAAAACTTACATATCTAACTCTATGTTTTAAGATCAGTTCTCATTCATTTATGGAATACTTATGATTTTTATTCATGTGTGTAGATCCCAACATATGATGTTGATGATATTCCTCCACACCATTGAGAGTTGCTAGTAAGACCTTGTTTATCAGAAGCTTCTATGAGAAGGCTACACAAAAGTGCTCTTGTAGAATATGCAAGGTTGAAATACCTATTTTCCAAAGAAGATATAGTTACAAGATTTGTGTGACAATGATGAAGATGATGGCATGGCAGATTTTATTAAGGATTGGTATCAAAATGACAGTGAGAGTATTGATATTTCTAAAAATCAGAAATATCTTCGAGAGGAATGTCTAAAGCCAAGAAAAAGAACATGCACTGAATAAATGCTTTTTGTCTACCCATCCTTTCAAACTATTCGTCCATCTTTTAGAATCTTCCAAATAAATTTCATTCACCCATTTTCCAAACTATCTAAAACCACCATAGCAAACTAATACTTTATATATGTAAACAAATATGTAAGTCTTAGTTAGAAACGAAGGTAATTGATTCACTATAAAATGGAAGAAAGCCAAACAATTCACTCATCTAGATATCTATGTAAAAGTTTGCATACCACAATAAAAAAAGAGAAAATTATAAACGAAATCAAATATACACACCTACACATACATACATACAGTCATACACATACATACATACATACACATAGATACACATACATACATATATGCGTACACATACACATATGTATACATACATACATGTATGTACATGCATGCATAACATATACACACATGCATACACATACACATACACATAAGCATACACATATACATATATATAGATATATACACACACACACACACACATATATATATATATATATATATATATATATATATATATATATATATATATATATATATATATATATATATATATATATATATATATATGTGTCTGTGTGTATATATATATATATATATATATATATATATATATATATATATATATATATATATATATATATATATATATATATATATATATATATATGTATATATATATATATATATATGTATATATACATATATATGTGTGTGTGTGTATTTATTTATTTATTTTCTTTAGTATTGCTTTTTTTCATCAACTTACAAGGTTATTATTTGAAACATTTAGCGAAGTGCGAATATTCCTTCTACCTTACATGATTAAATGAAGAAGATAATCAACAATCTTTGCATAGATTATCAGTGTATACATGCATGTCCTAACGATTGTATTTTACATAGAGGTGAATATGCAGACTCTTTGAGATGTTCAAAATGTCAATCTCCTCGATATAAGGATGAAGAAGTTAAAATCCAAAAAAAGGTATTGAGACATTTTCCATTGGCTCCATGGGACTAGAAATATGTTTCAAAGTCGTGAATTATCAAAGCTTTTGACATGGAGACATGAGCATAAAAGTAGTGATGGAATAATGAGAATTCCAACACATAGTGCAACTTTTTAGCATATTGATTCTGTATGGCCTGATTTCCACAAAAACCACAGAAGCTCAATGGGACCGTCGCGATGGCGTGAACTTGGACAATCGCGATGGTCTGAATTTGCACAATCGCGATGGCGTGAAAGTGCACCGTCGCGATGGCGTCAGTCAACGGTCAACGTGGACAATCGCGATGGTCCAAAGTGAACCGTCGCGATGGTTTGAGCGCGATGGCGTGAGCCAATCACGATGGTCTGAGCGCGATGGCGTGAGCCAATCACGATGGTCTGAGCGCGATGGCGTGAGCCAATCGCGATGGTCTGAATTTTTGAAGTGTTGCGATGGTGTGAGGGTGTCGTCACGATGGTCTGGAGTGCACCGTCGCGATGGTCTAGATTGCCACGTGGCACCGTCGGCACGATGGCGTGAGCCAATCGAGATGGCGTGACACAATCGCGATGGTCAGAGACCGTCGCGATGGTCCACCAAAATGCAAATTTTGTGAATGCAGCTATGGATTCCTGTAGGCGCAGGTGTGCTCTTCACGCTGGTGTGGTCGCCTTCTCCAAATTCCGAACTTTGCAGACCATCGCGATGGTCTGACACAGACGGAAATTTCTGACAGAAACTGAAGTTTTTACCTTTTTGCAGCCTTCCTGATGCACTGGAGCTCTGTACCTGCAAGAAAACTCAAGAAAACAAAAGTACACACAAGCACAAAAGCTCTCTCACTCTCTCGCATGCACAAATGAGGGGAAATGAGGAGAATGGGTGGATATGGTGAATTTTCTGATTTTTTTGGAGATGAAGATGATGATGCGGTGATGAAGATGGAGTGTGGGGGAGGTGAAAAACACTAAAAACTAAGTAAAAACAACAACAAAAACTGAAATTTTTACCTTCCAACGCTACTTCTTGCTATACTCTTACCATCACACATTCATCCTAGACTCGATCCCCGGCAACGGCGCCAAATTTGGTGTTGCTCTAGCACAATGGTGAGAACCACGTTAAGAAGCTTCACCTCCTTAATGTCAATCCGCGGAAGAGATAGGAGTGATATGAAGATCGTGAATGTGAGATGATGTGAGAGTGAAGGTGAGAAGCACCAAGATGCACACACACATACACACACACAATGAAGAGACAAGCAAGACACAATGGAAGGTGGGAAATTAGCTCTATTACTCAAGAACACTATTACAAGCTCAAAAGAACTCTAACCTCAAACAGGCTAACCTCAAAAATGAGCTCTCTAGCTCTTTTTATAGTTTCTAGACTAGTTTTGACCGGTTTCACATCTAGTGACCGGCATAGTTAAAAATTAGGTCCTAGATGCTATTTGGAAGGGTAAACGGTATCTAAAAATAACGAAAATTGGTATGCGCATTCTACCTAAGCTCCTCAAGCTCGAGGACTCCTCGGCTTGCACAAAATGGAACTATGGATTACAAAATGGGGTTTTCTATGATACATATGTTACAATTAGTGATAAAAATCACTGTTGAATGTTTTGAAAAGTGATAAAAAACATATTTGTTTGAGAAATTGATCCGACTGGCTCCCTGCTCTATCGTTACATACTTCCGTGTCGTCTGTGCCTCTGGCTGCTTCCAACAAAATGTATTGCACATTCAAGTTGGCTTACACCAATATCGTTCTATTATAATTTTGAGATTTATCGTATGAAATACTAATATATAGCATAAAATTTAACTATTGAAGATCAAATTTTGATTCACACGTTGAATTATAATACATATCTTGAATTCATACATTGCTATTCAATTAAAACAAACTTTCGAGAGCACTACAATTTTAAGAAATCACTAAGTAAAAATTGATTCACATTGAAAAGATTGATTAATTGACAAAGTTTGCTTGCTGTATGCGAGGACTTTTGATGTCTATTTTTTAAGAGCTCTTAATTATAAATCAAGTATTTGATTTTGAACTAACTATTTCCTTGAGTTTATATTGGCTCAGTGTGTCTCCACCTCACCTGAGCTTGCTCCAAGCACCCAAAGTGTGTCGTAATTCTAGCGGTTGGTTTGATCTACCAGGCGTTGCCTTCGTGCCTACAATGTACATAGACCAGAAATCATTGATTACTGGAATCAATGAGGACTATATAATAATAAAATCTGAAAATAAGATTAAATATAATAGGATTCTAGATATAAGAATATACAACAAAAGTTTTTGCAAATATACATATGTAAAAATGTAGTATGCTATGATGTGCATTTTAATCGGCACTTGATTCAGAAAAGATTCCACCACTTGCTAGTGAGATGTCTTTCCTTGCAATTTTATGCCTCTCTGAATTATAGATAGTGGTATCAATGAGGACCCTAACACAAATATAGATACATACACATCATGCAAATTGATATACATATACCCAAAACACAAATGTAGATACTTAGATATCAAATACACATGCATACATACATAGAGGTATACATTTACATGTATACATACACATGCACACCTACATGCATAAATACACACACACACACACACACATACATATATATATATATATATATATATATATATATATATATATATGTGTGTGTGTGTGTGTGTGTGTATGTGTGTGTGTATGTGTGTGTGTGTCGGTGTGTGTGTGTGTGCATATATAGACATGCGTATATCACACACATCCATGTATGTAGATATATATCATACATATGTGCACACTTAAATACACATGAAACACACATGTGTGTATACTAACACATGCATACATATAACTCATATGAATAAATATATGCACACACACATACACACAAATGCATATATAAGTGTGAAATATGCATACATATACATGCATATTTCACACTTATATTCATATACATAGACACATATCTTGCACATGCATACTCTATGTATATGGAAAAGCTTTTTATCCTCGAAAATAAAGCTATATTTAAAATTGTAGCTATACACTATAGATTCATGTTGTAACTTAAAAGAACATCTTTTCATTTGTGTGGTAGGATTCACCTTGTGTTCCATTTGAATAAAGGGGAATCTCTTGTTCAATACCCGTTCAAATGATTCAAGACTCGATTTAGAAACCTAAAGAGCTCATTGGGAAAAAACTTAAGCTCTTTCCTGGACTATTATGTTCTAACCTACAAGAATATATTTCATCTCTATGCAAGGATTCATTTTATGTTGAAAATGAATAGAGAGGGATCTACTCTCTAATCTAGTAATGTGTTTTCATTATAACCATCATTTTGATAAGACATCAATAGAGTCTCATTCTTTATTATCTTTATTGATCTTTTTTATTTCTTCTATTGTTATATCCTTGTTCTCATAAATGACATCATCTATTGATGGAATAATATCAATTTCTAGAAGTTCCTCTTAATCATTTGTAGAATCAACACATAGATTATTATCATTCTTATCAAGCAAGTTATTATCATTGTCTTGTAGAACGACTCTAATTTCTCTCTAAGATGATGATAAATGAATAGTTGATGATGAATCATCAACATAACTTTCTTTGATCTCTCCAATACGTAAGTTGTCAAACAATGAGTGACCTTTAGGTTGAACATGAATTTCTTGCCACCAAGGATGAGCATTAGGCTTTTTATAACAAACATTCTTTCTCAATGCCTAGGAAGAATATAGCATTGTCTTATTAATCACATTATTTTTGAAGAGTAAATTTCCCAAAACCTAGATGATTCTTTTCTCAATGTGGAATTATTACCTTTAAACTCGGCTCGAAACCAATCAAACTTCAAAATAACCTATCAAAATACAAAAAAAGAATCATTATTATGTGGTTAAAAAAATAATAAAATATACAAAATATAAACCTTTTACCTATTGAAGATATGAGATGACATTTTGTAGCTATAAATGATGATTCCTGCGTAGCCAAGTTTGCTATCTATAAAGTTCATATGTTTTGAACTAGCACATGATAATATCTAGAAAGAAGAAACCTTGCTAGAATCCTCTCTTTTATGCAAAGAATCAATAACTTTGATTCTAATACAGCCCACGTATTGGTGAACATTGGGGCTCGTAATAAAAAATGAATTACTAAAAGAGAAACTAATATACATATATGTGCAAAAATATAACATTAGTAGAATCAAACTATCTTTTTTTATAATCTATCATTAACTTCATCTATGCATCTAATATTCCTTCATTATTCGCATTGACTCATTGCATACGAGTATATAACCAATCCATGAAAGAAGATATTTATGTACTCTCATTACTATCAAGATTACATCTGTATCCTTTGTTTCTTTTTCTTTTACTTGGGAGATTTTAAAGTTCATATTCATACTCATTAAGGAATTCTTACATGCATTCACTATTATATGGAATAAAAGTACAAATATCATCTTTTTCCTTGTAACTTAAATTTAAATGGAACTCCCTTACCTGATAATACCTTATCTTTCAATTCTAAAAAAGAGTCGTTAGTCCATGCATGTGGAGTTTCTTCAGTAAATCTCTCAAGGTATTCATTAAAATAGTACATGTACTGAAGAATTCGTCCCTTTGCCATAGATCCTTTTGGTTTTTCTCTTTGTCGCACATAGCCCTTTTATATGCCCATAAATGAGTAGACCTAAAAAATATCATCGAGTGTTTACAACTCCTCCAATATCTATTTCATCCACAAGATGGATCAACAAATGAACCTGAATATTAAAAAAATGATGTTCTTTCTCCATTTGACATTGTAGCTCCGTCCATTCACAATTCTTTTGTGGGACTATGACTTTCTCAATTTCTTTTGATGTAATCCACCTATTATCAATCATAAATAAATTAACTCTTAAAAGAGGATATCAAAATAGTCTTATACATTAAGCATAAAGTATGATAATTAGCTTATAAGCGATCCAAGATGATAGATCATGCCCCATACTCCTTCTGTTGCATATCCATTGACAACAAGAGGTAGAACATGCTTCAAAAAATCATGTGAATCATGTGTCTTTAACCTAGATAATCTCTTTTCATCCAAATTAAACATGTTTCGAAAAGATGCATTTCGAATCCATAAAATCCTATTGATGATAGTTTGCATCTCCTTTGTCATATGTATCAAAGGAGTAGGCTCATAAAATGTTACCTATAGATTTTTATAAAAAAATGGCCATATCTTTATGTTGTTTCCTTCAACCAAGAAGATGTTTCCATAATGAATCAGCAACATTTTTTAATCTATACATAGGATCGAGAAGATGATAGATCGTTAACTCTATCAAATACTCCAAAGAATACTTTATCAACATATCTTTTGCTACTAATAGTTTTCTTTATTTCCAGTCTTCACATTCTCATCATCACTGAATATTTCGGATCGTGGATATTTAAGAGGCTCTTGTGTCCATTTGTGATACTAAACCATAGGTCTCATTCGTTATTGACAATAACTCATTTCAATATTTCATTAAAATGTGTATATGCAATATGTATGTGTATTCGTAGGTACGAGTTGTTGAGTTATCAAGCTCAACATGTGATGATCCAAGATGACACATATCCCTTTTCATTTCTCTGACATGTATAGTAGTTACGTGGATATATCTCAGGGATACTTCATTGAGGTAAACTAGATTTATCTACCAAGCATGATGGAATATTTGTTTCTTGCAAGCTCACTCATGCATGGACACCAGTTTTTCCTTATGTACCGTTCTTTATATATTACACTTGTTGTATTCTTGTTTTTTAGGTCATTCTTGTCATTCCTTTTATGTAATAGAAGAAAACGAAGATCATTCTTCTTTGCCTCAATCTGTGTATGTGCTTCTCTTTGATTCTGAGAGTGTGTGTGTGAGCTCTATTCGTTATCTCCTTCCTCATGACATGGTATCAGAGCCAGTGTGACTGCAAAGAGCTCGTGGAGAAGGCCGATGATGAAGAGTACGCGAGAAGGCATGGAGAAAGTGTGATTCACAAACGACCTAAGATTGCTATGAGAATTGGCGTGAATCTAGAAGACCTCAAAATATTTTTGGGATTTCTCCCTTTAGGGTCACGTATTTTTGTTAGATTGAAGTTTTTCAGCCATCTCGACTCCTTTCAAGCCCACAAGATGTGGCCCATAGAAAAACCTGGTGAGTTTGCAAAATTGTAACTTTAATCATGTTCTGCAACACTCATATATTCTAGGTCCAAAATTCAAGTGGTTCTGTGTATGGCTGATACAGAAAAACTGTGTTTTTTAAAGATTGAACTATCACGTCATAGTGCAACAATGTTCAAGCAAAAGTGCTACCTGTAGTGTTTTGTAGTGTTGTGAATAGCTATAGAAATGGCAAACGCAGACGAAATGAGTCAGCTTATGAGCGATAAGCTAGAAAAGAACAACTTCCATGCTTGGAGATTTAGGATGAAGAATTTCTTAATGCTAAAAGGTTATTAGAAGTACATCAAGGGAGAGAATGAAAATGCACCGCAATTACCAGAGAGGAATCCGATCGGAGAGGAGTTAAGAGCGTATGAAGAATGGAATCAAGGAGCACAAAAGGTAATGCATTGGCTATTTGTTAGCATATAGGATAGCATAATTGGGCACATAAGGATGTCAAGACTTTGAAAGAGGCTGGGAACAGTTTGGTGAGATTGTATGAGACCAATTGAATGGCATGCAAACTGCAAATCAAGAACGAGCTACATATATTGGAGAAAAGGAGCATGTCGATAAGTGACTACATCCTAAAAATCAAAAGCATATGTGACTCACTTGCATCTATTGGCAAGAATGTAGATGATGATGATAAGGTGGAAGTATGCCTTCGTTGTTTAGAATCTGGATATAAGCACTTGATAACTTCTATACGAACCAAGGAAATTATTCTAAATTTTGCCGATCTAGTATCCATGCTCATTATTGAAGAAAAGAATTTTGGTGAGAATTCAAACTTCCAAGGAAAATCCAGTTCTAAGAAGGTATTCTACTAAAAGAAGAAGAGGCAGAGGCAGAGGCTTTGAAAGTGCAAGAGGACACAATAACCAAGACCAAGGTCAACAACACAATCATGCAAGAGGAAGAGGATACTTTTGAGCTAGGGGGTGCCAAAGAGGTCGTAGAAATTTCACAGGAAAGGATTCAGGTAATGATAGTAAAGGATGTTGGAATTGTGGTAAACATGAACACTTTGAACATGATTGCAAGTTGAAGAATCAAAATAACAGAAGGCAACAAAACAACTATGCATCCACAAGTGCAGATGATTCTAAGAAGTTATTCGTGCTTCAACATCATATGATGAATACGATGTCTACTGCATTTTTTAAATTGAATGGTAATGTCTGGTATGTTGATTTAGGTGCTTCAAATCACATGACCAATCATGCGAAATGGTTTAGTAGTTTACAAAAATTTTTAGTTCATCGATATGTTGAAACAATTGATGACATATCACACTCTATTGAGCATAGAGGAAATATAGCATTGTCTATAGAGGATGGCAAGTTAAAACACCTTGCTCATGTGCTGCATGTTCCAAATATAACAAAGATTCTAGTTATTTTTTTTGGACAAATGGTTGACCAAGGATTACAAGTCAGGTTCAATGTTGATGGTTTATATGTAGAAGAGTACAAGCAAGGTGGACAATTGATTTCCAAAGGAAACAAAGTGGGTAGGATGTTCTTCTTAAATGTGAAAATTGTTTGCAAAAGGTGCAAGAGTTATTGTTGATATAGTGATCTGGCATAAAAAGATTGGACACGCATACTTGCAAAGGTTGAAATTGCTGGAGTCAAAGGAGATTGTCCATGGACTACCAATTTTCTAAGTTGTAGAGATGCAAGAGGTATGTGCAGCAGGTAAATAGTCAAGATGATCATTTAGGCATGACAAGCATGCTAGTAAGAATGTGCTAGAAATAGTACATACAGATGTTTGGGGTCCTACAAAGATGACACCTATGGGTGGTTGTAGGTTTTATGTTACTTTGTGTGGGTATATTTCATGAAAGAGAAGAGTGAGGTGTTCACTCACTTCTAGAGTTTTAAAGCTATGGTGGAAAAGCAGACATAGAAGTATATTCACACATTGAGATCTGATGGAGGAGGTTAATACGTGTCAAATGACTTCAATAATTTACTAAAAAATCATGGAATTTTGTGTCAATTTTCATGCAGGTACGTACCATAACAGAATGGCTTTGTTGAATGCAAAAATAGACATACTGCAAAAAATAGCAACATCCTTGATGGCAGAGAAGAATATGCCCCATTCTTATTGGGAAGAAGTTGTGCATATGGCTATATACATCATGAACAAAAATCCAACTCCTATTGTACATCAAGTTATACCTGAAGAGAAGTTCACAAGTAAAAAGACAAACTTATCACATACAAAAGTTTTTGCCTATATTGCATATGTACTTTTCTAGATGAGTTGAGGACGAAGTTTGATCCAAAAGCAGAAAAATGTGTCTTTATTGGATACTCCCTTGAGAGAAAGGGATATAAATGTTATAACCCACTCAAATGATAGATAAAGGTGAGCAGAGATGGGGTATTTGATGAAATATCAAGCTTCTATGTAGATGCCAAAGATGGACTTAATCTTGAAGCAAATGACAAAGAAAATGTATCAAGTGGAGAATCTCAAGTTTTGAGTGGACCGAATGAATCACCAAGCAACAGTTCCAACTCAAATCCATGGAGTGGAAGATTCCATGGAAATTTCAGTCGCGCAAATTCATCAAATACACCAAAGAAAGGTAAAGAAAACTTTCTACTAGTAGTAAAGCATGTGCACATTTTGAAGATGTTGATGGAGATTCAAGCAGTTGAGAAACGAATCTTGATGAGGAACATGGATTTCCCTCTATGAAGACTCCATGAGTAAGAAAGGCGAAGGACCAAGAAGATCTAGGAGGATGTTGAATTTAGTGCAATGATTGATATCTGATAGTTATATGGCTCGTCATTGTCTCAACATGACCAAGGTCATACAAGATGCTAAGCCTTCTTGTTTTGAAGATGCAATTAGAAATGCATATTGGAAAAAAGCTATGGATGAGGAGATGGCTGGAGTTTATGGAAACGAAACATGGGAGTTGGTTCCATTGCCACAAGGAAAGAAAACCATAGGCTGCAACTGGGTTTACATGGTAAAGCACAATGCTGATGGTAGCATAAGGAGGTAAAAAGCACGATTTGTAGCAAAAGGATATGCACAAACATATGGAATTGATTATGAGGAAACATTCAGCCCTATAGCTAAAATGTCTACTATGAGAACACTTTTTGCATTAGCTACAACAAAGGATGGAGTTTGCATCAAATGGATGTGAAGAATGCTTTCCTACATGGTGACTTATAGGAAGAATTATACATGGACAAACCACAAAGATATGAAGATTCAAAGCATCCAAAATATCTTTGAAGATTGCAAATGGCTTTGTATGGGCTGAAGCAAGCTCCTCGTGCATGGCCTGCAAGGACTGCTGATTACTTAACCACCATTGGGTTTTCTATGTGTGATGCAGATCATTCACTATATGCAAGGAAGGGTGATGATAACATCACAGTTGTGCCTATTTATGTTGATGACTTGATTGTAGGTGGTGATAATGAAGAAAGCATTAAAGAGGTAAAGCAACTTCTTATGGAGGACTTTGACATGAAAGATCTTGGTGTGCTGCACTATTTCTTGGGCAGGTATATGGATGTCACAAAGGCAATATGCCTTGAATATGTTGCAGAAGTATGGTATCGCTGATTGCAAGCTAGTTTTTATGCCATTAGATCAAAAATTTGGATACTACATCAGGCGAAGCATTGGAAAATGCTACTATGTGTAGGAAAATTCTGGGAAGCTTGATATATCTCATAATTACAAGGCTTGATCTAAGCTACATTGTTGGACTTGAAAGTCAATTTATGTAGGTTCCGAGGAAGCCATATTTAGATGCTTCGAGGCGCACCCTATGCTATGTGAGTGCTACTTTGGATTATGCATTTTTTTATGAAGGTGGTGTACATTTGCAGGTTCATGGATACACTGATGCAAATTGGGCTCATAGCATTCTAAATAGAAGATCTACTAGTGGTTTTCTAATCTCACTTGGGAGTGTTCCTATTACATGGAGCAGTAAGAAGCAACCCACTATTGCTTTGTCGAGTCAAAGGCTGAGTATATAGATGCTACAATGGCAGCATGTACGACATCATGACTGGAGATGCTACTTGCAGATTTAGGTGTGGAAGTGCAAAATCCTAGCAACATCTATTGTGATAACCTTCACAACATACTGTTAGCATGGAACCCTCTTTTTAATGCTAGAACAAAGCATATCGAGGTACACTATCACTTCATCACAGAGAAGGTATTAGTAGGTGATATTGATCTTGTTTATGTGAGAACAGATGAATAGGTTGCTGATATTTTCACTAAAGAACTTAGGGCAAAGAAGTTGAAGATGTTTCCAAACATGCTTGAATTAACAGACATGGCATTGAGCTTGAGGGGGATGGTTGAGATATCAAGCTCAACATGTGACGATCCAAGATGACACCTATTCCTTTTTCATTTCTTTGACATGTATGGTAGTCATGTTGATATATGTCCGGGATACTTCATTGAGCTATACTAGATTTATCTACCTAGAGTGATGGCACATTTGTTTCTTGTCAGGTCACTCATGCGCAAATACTAGGCTTTTCCTTATGTATTGTTCTTTATATATTGCACTTGTTGTATTCTTGTTTTTTAGGTCATTCTTATACATTCCTTTTATGTAATAGAAGAAGAAGAAGATCATTCTTCCTTGCCTCAATCTGTGTGTGTGCTTCTCTTAGAGTGTGAGAATGTGTGTGTGAGCTCTCTTCCTTATCTCCTTCGTCGTGACATGGGTATGTGTGCGTATGTATGCATGCATGTATATGTGTATATGTGTGTGTATATCTATATTTATATGTTTATGTGTATCTCTCTCTCTCTCTCTTTCTCTCTCTCTCTCTCTCTCTCTCTCTCTCTCTCTATATATATATATATATATATATATATATATATATATATATATATATATATATATATATGTAGAGAGAGAGAGAGACTCTAGTAGTGTCAAAAAAATATATTAATTCATCCAAAATGATTTCAAAGATTGTGAATAAGTAAGCTTGCACTTAGTTGTGTCAGCAACCTCCTTCATATGTATGTTTTAGATATTCTTTTCGAAGATATTTCTCATTTTTTTAAATATCAATGCTTTTGATGTCATTTTGAATAAGAACAAAAAATGGCAAAAAGTAGTTGTGTAAGGATTTCAATTAGTTGTGCTTAATCTATATTAATCTTTTCAAATCATCTTAAAAATTCTATGAAGAATCATTTTAAAAAAAACTTACATGAATATATTAGTTTTGTAAGAGAGAAAAAGCTTGTATGGGAATCATGAAAAGTGATATGACTCAAAGTTTGTGCACATCGAACATTCAGAAGAAATGAACTTCCCCCTCTTTTCCTTGGACCTATGTTATGTGTTTTTAGGACATGTTCCACTTTTTAACTCTACTTTCCAAAGCAAACCAACTTCAATCCAAACACTTACAATGAACTTTCAACAAGCATGTTTCTATGCGATACGTTCCATACCAATATTTGTTGAGTCATGACTATGCAACAATGAGAAAGGTAATCCAAAGGGATCTACGATCTTGTGAAGGTGAAGCATTGTGCAAAGAAGGAAAAAATCATATTGACATATGGACACATGAAGTTATTTATCCCATTGATCCTCAAAATGGAAGCTACCCACCTTCTTATAATCTAAGTCATTATAGTTTTAGGAGATGGTGATGAAATTTTACATGGAGATTGTTCAAAGCTCTAGGATTTTTCAAACAAGTACATGCAATACATAAAATAGATGAATTTTTGAAGATCATATGGCGGCATGTTATATCTGATATGTATATGATTGAATTCAAAAGCCAAATCACGAAGCTTATAGAAACCATCATAAGGGATCGCAAGGTCAAAGACATAAGCTACTACCTGGTGAGCTTTGAACATATTATTTATTCCAACAATATTTTTTTAAATAAACAATTCATGATCTCACTCTTTATGTTTTTATAGCATATCCTACTTTTTCATGGTCCATTCTTTATAGAAAAAGTAATCCTTGCCACATGGAACACTCAAGTGATGGAAAAGTCACATTATGAAGCAAGAACAAGCTTCTTTAGATGCACACAAAAGCGAGGAAATACAAAAAGTAATACATTCAAAGAGAGTTTTGGTTAGTTCTTTAAAAGACAAATAGAAAGGAACACATGCCAAAATTCATCAATAGAATAAAAATATCAATGTGAGAAGGAAAATCCGTTCAAGACAAAGTTGGATTAAATACAAGAAGAATGACATCTCGTTTTAATGTGACATTCAAGGTACAAATATGATATCAAATAGGATTTGGAAAATTTCTTGGTATTTCTTTGAACAAAAACTACAAATGGATGTATTTAGAATTTTCGGAACCATATATTTTATGACATAAAAAGAAATTAGTTTTGCTACAGTCTTTTCAATCATCGTGACTTTGCAAAATATCCTTTGTATATAAGATATATGTTCCTTGTATAGCCAGAAATATGTTCTACATTTGAGACCTCTCCATCTAGTGCATAGCTAGATTAACAGAGGAAGTAAATACATAAATTAATTTGAAAAGAGTTTCAACTAGACATGAATTTATGGAATCAATACATACCCAAGCATTATCACATTGATCTGGTGGTGGGGCATGCTCAAAAATACCATAATCTACATCATGTTCAACACATTCCAATCGTGGTCTTTGATACGTGCCATAGCAAATATTACATCACCATATATTATGCTGCATACAAATGATCAGAATTCCTATAACATGACACATATGAAGTGGTTGCATGGGTAGAAGGTGGTGTCATACCCTCATATTGATTAGAATTTGATTATATTATAAAAATTAAAAATATATGAGTCATGTATGTATCTATGAAGAATATGATTTATAACTTAGAATAACTAGTCCTTGCACGATTAGGAGATAGTGGTGGAGTTCTCTCTGATTGATCACAATTTGATTCTGTAGAAAAATAAGGTACTAGATATTAAGAATATGATTATTTGCATACATACACATTTCCATGTACAAATCTGTTCATACACACATATTCACATATACACAAATACGCA
>CM035438.1:89211785-89236785 GCA_020310875.1 Ceratopteris richardii | reverse complement strand
TAAAAACAATTAAAATTGTACTTCCAATAATTAGTCATATATTATGCTTGGTGAATTTGTTGAATAGCCTGCAATAAAGAGAGAGAGAGAGAGAGACAGAGAGAGAGAGAGATAATAGAAATAAAGATAAATGAGAGAGAGAGAGATAGAGAGAGAAACATATTGAAAGAGAAAGAGGGAGAAGAGGGGAGAGAGAGAGTGAGAGAGAAAGCGAGCTTGAGCTCATATGCACAACATAGATATGAAAGTTAGATCGCTCTTCGATCATTTAATTTATTTTAGTCAAAAGTGATAATGATAATTAAGAAATGTGCACACATCATATATGTGATTTTGTAAACCATCACATATGCGATATTATTGAATGTCGCATATGCGATGTTTTTAGCATCCCATATGCGATGCTTTGAATGTGTTGCATATGCAACTCTCACATTTTTTATGCTTGAATTAACATTGCTAATAGCTTTTAGAGATATCATTGATGGTAGTATCATTTAAATGATGATGCTCTCTCAACGCTCATTGAGACAAAATGGACAACGTGAAAGTGCCCAGATTGTGTCGGATCAACCATCACTAGACCCCCTTTATCCTTTGTAGTGCACCAACCCAAGCTTAACCTCTAGTTAGACACCTGTAGTGGGGATTGCTTGTGTGGAGTAGGATCTTGGTCACTCTAGTAAGGTTTAGTGCAAGATTTAACTACCCACAAGTCTAACAAGTGCATCTCTTCTTGGTCTATGTTTCTATAATGTCCCTATACTTGAAGTGAATGTTGAAAAAAAAGGTGAAACTGGTCGAGATCTTCAATTTTACATAGCATAAACAGTCTCTTTTATGAATGTCTTTCACACGAAGTGGTGTGGCAGCATGGTTAGGCGATTATCCAATCATCTAAAGCTTCAAGGCTCTAGGGTTGGAGGGAAAAATCTCTACAAGGTGGTCTACACTCTCGGAGGAGATCTTAGAGGTGATCAAGGAGGAGGTCATCTACTTAGAGGAAGTGTTCTTACACAGTTGGAGGAGGTGTTCTCTACTCTTGAAGTTATCTAGAGGATTTTGTATCATCCAACATACTCAGTACAAGTCTACATCTATCC
Organism: Ceratopteris richardii; assembly: GCA_020310875.1. Taxonomy (NCBI): domain Eukaryota; kingdom Viridiplantae; phylum Streptophyta; class Polypodiopsida; order Polypodiales; family Pteridaceae; genus Ceratopteris; species Ceratopteris richardii. The sequence continues at coordinate 89,235,682 of CM035438.1, read as the reverse complement.
TCACTTGTTCACTCTAGTTTTTGATTTAGGATTAGAATATGAGTGTGATGTATCATTGTTCCAAATTGTTCATATTCTCCATATTCTCACATGCACACACACACTTCATACCTGTTAGGCATACAATCTCTTGATCTAGCTCCTATTTCTGCTTGGATTCACATATTGCTAGTTTGTATCATATTTAGAATTTCTAATTGCATATTGGAATATAAATTAGTGTAGGTGAGCATCTAAGCTTACTCTACGCTTTGAAAATCCAATCTATTCTCTCTCTATCTCTCAGTCATCACATTTTTTTTCTTAAGGTGTGTATGCTAAGGTTCATGTGTTGGAAGATCCTATAAACCTAAGGTTATTTTTATTGACGCCCATTCCACTTGCGACATTCCATATCAAATCATAGTTGACATACACTAAACACAAGCTTGAGGGAGTGTCTTAGTATCAAATGTGGACTTTTATGATGATGAATCTATTGGTATCAAAGGGCTTATGGAATATTGTCAATGCCACTTATCAAAGACCAAGACAAGTTGGAGAAGATTTTGCTTCATCTTGTAGGACCCTTGTTCCTTTTTCTATTCAACAAGAGGCTAATAAGAAGAAGGACCGACTTTATCATTAGGAGTCTATACTATTATCATATTATTTCCTATAAAAGAGCAATGTAGGTGGGATTCAAGGAATGCACTTGCACTTTCATATATTTCTATGGAATAAAGAGGCCTATTATAACCCAAATCAGGTCGTGGAGAACCTCTTCAAAAGCTTGGTTGGAGTTGGGGAATCTCTATTAGAGCAAAACCCTAGCTAGGAAGCGCAAAGATTGGAGTTGATGAGTCAGTTAAATCACATATTGTGAAGCGCAAAGATTTAAAAGATTAGTTAATCAATGTTGGAGTCAACATTTTAGATCAAGAGATGTTAAATACACTTCTAAACTCACTTCCATTTACATATCCTACATTTTTTTCTTCTTTATCTCTCTCTACAAGACATACAGAACGTTCATTTGAAGAACTAAAGTTCATATTACTTCAAGATTAAGATCATGAAAAGGGTATTGAAGAGAATGATGAAGCTATGTTATCATCATTGAAGGGGGAGGAAAGTAAGTCTACCAATCTTTCTCCTAATACCTCCTCTACAACCAAAGAAAAGTCTTTAACTACATCTCATTTAAAAAAAGGAGTATGCCATTATTGTAAGAAACCAAGTCATTTCATAGCTGAATGAAAAACAAGGATTTTTAATAAGAAGAAGAAAGCATGAAGTAATAGTTCTAAAGATGATCTAAAACCCAAATCTTCAAAGGTATACCCATTTGCATAATCTACTATTGAAAAGGCAGCTTTTGTTAAGGAAGCATTAAATGAAACATCCGATAATCCTTGGATTTTTTTATTATGAACGTACTAAGTGTATGAAAGTTGGAGAAAGGTACTTTATTCCCTTTCTAAGCCTTCATGTAGAAGAGTTACCATTGCAGATGTTCATGATTTAGATGTTGTTGGTGTTGGAGAAGATACCCTTAGTCCAGAATAGGTGGAAATTTCACAACTTCCAATGCACTTGATGTTTGAGACATGAAGAACAATTTTCTATCTATCTCTAATTTCTTGTTAGATAGTTATAAATGTTGCTATGTCTACAACACTCAAGGAGAATATGAAGTTATGTCATGATATATTTGTTCATATCCGTTACTTAGATCTCAAGCATATCAAAGATCAAGGTATGGTGGAGAGTTTTTCTAGTTTTGCTTTACTAGAATATGCAAAATCATGTGGTGATGTCTTGAAGGAAAGCTTCACAAACTACCTTTCAAGAAGCATGGATCACAGCCGCAAGGAAGTTCAAGATCATACCTTAAGATGTGAATGGTTTGATGAGAAGATATTATATTCAAGGTTTCATGTACTTTGTTATGTTTATTGATGATTTCTCAAGATATTTGTGCATTTACAATCTTAAAGTGAAGACAATGGCTCCTCCTACTTTTAAGAAGCTCTTAGCTATGGTTGAAAATCAAAGTTAGTCAAAGTTTCATATTTTAAGAAGTGATAGAGGATGATAGTACATATCGAAACAATTTAAGTCTAGATTTCCCTAACTAAAAAACTCTATTGTTAAATCAATAAAAAATGAGTTAGTGCATCTTTCTAACACAGGATAAGTTTTTAATCTCCATGCCATTTCTTCCATGTGAACCATGTGCTTTAATGATTTCTCTTTTTTTTTCAATTCCTTTTCTAAAATCACCTTTTGATTTCCTAAAATTTCATTTTCTTGTCCAAACGTGCAATGCATTTAAATAATGTAAGACCTAATATAATTGTTCCTAGTGCTTTCTTTATTTGACTGCCTTTCAATGCTACCATCTTTGCAGTCATCACTTTAACATCTTTTGATGAATGTCCTTCACTATTTGACACTTTACCTTTTGTATTAAGTAGTGCTCCTTGAGTATACAAAGCCATAATTGATATCAAGTTTTTCCATTCATTAACATAGTGTTTGCATGTATGTATACATGTCATGCATGTTTGCTTGTTGCATGTATGTGCATGTATGTTTATGCATGGTTATTAGTGCATGTGCATGTTTGCATGTTCTTTTATGCATGTGCATTTATGCATATGATTTTGTTTTGCATATCATGAGCAGTTGCTAGTGCATGTGCATTTATGCATGTGTGCATGTATGTTTATGCATGGTTACTAGTGCATGTGCATGTTTGCATGTTCATGCATGTATGTATGCATGTATATGTATGGTATGTTCATGTGTGCATGTATGTTTATGCATGGTTACTAGTGCATGTGCATGTTTGCATGTTCATTTATGCATGTGCATGTATGCATGTAGGTTTGCATGTTCATGCATGTATGTGTGCATGTGCATGTATGCATGTTCATTTATGTTAAGTGTATGTATATGCATGTGATGCATGTTAGCTTATGTAATATGTATGAATATGTATAAGTATATGAAGCAATGTACTTATATGAATGATTGATGTATGCTAAAGTAATTGTATGAATGTAATATTTTATTGCAATATATATGTTCAAATAAATGAATGTACTTATATACATGTGTGTTTTAGAAAAGTTAATTATTTTATATTAAACTAAGTGTTTTAAATATGTTAAGTTTAAAATGAGTGTTAATCTTTTATAAAAGCATACTAATATTTCTCATGTGATTTTTCAGATGAATTGTAGCCCTGTTGAAGAACTAAAGATTTGAAGTGTGAAGAATTTTAGTTAAAATCTATTGATTAGCTTGTATAGGTTATCCTTTTAGCTTGTATGGAATATCTTTTTATGAACAAAATCTTATAGTTTTTGTATAGGAAATCTATTATCAATCTAATTTGCATTTCATTTTATGTCTAAAGAGGCTTCATCAAGTAGTTCCTTTTTACCTACATCTACCTTTGAAATTTTATTTCCTAGTCCAATTGAAGAAGTTAAAGAGGTAGTTAAAGATAAGATAGTAGAAGAAACTTTGCATACAAGAGAATTTGATCGTAGTTTATCTAGATCATTGCCATTATTTTCCTTTGTTTACCTAGTATCAAAGATAGTGAAGATCTTTTTCAACCATCAATAGTTAGGAACATTGATAATTCCCAAGAAGATTGAAACATAACTGAAACCATTAAAGATCAAGTAGTTAGTGAGAAATTAATTTTACCATCTCATTTTGACGTAGTAGAAAGATATAGGAACGCTTTGCCCTACGGACCTTAGGAAAACGTATACTTGTTCTGCATAGTCACCTTGCGTGCGCCGTTAGTGAGACGACTGAATTGATCAGCTAGTCGTAAGAAATCGCTCCCACATTTGAACCTGACGTGAACAACGGCACAGCAAGACAGGTATAAACATTTTTCCATTTCTTGCATATGCATTAGCTTGGTTTAGGCTACATGGTTGCAGCAGCTTGAGGTGATCGTCTTGTAGAGGAAGACATTACAAACCTTGTAATTCCCTGGTTGTTGAGGGCTGAGCTTATGCTCTGAGCACCTCCACGGAAATAGGCAAGTAGTAAACCTCATCTCTACACCCTTACCATCAAATTTTTGAAGAAAAAAGTTTGCACTCACAACACTTAGATTCTTTGTATTAGGCATTTATTGCTCAACAAATGTAACTTGTAAATTTCACATGTACTCTAACTTCTCCTCCAACTGTCAGGTATATTTCCTAAACTTGTATCTATTTGTGACTTATAGGACTTTAGGAGAGCTTAAGATAGTAGGAATTGCTAGGTTTAAAATTCATTGCATTTGAAAATTACAATTTATTTTTCATTAAAATAGTAGGAATTGCTAGATTTAAAATTCAAAAAGAATTCTTATTTAAAAGTTAGTATTTATTTAGGATTGTTTGATTAGTACAATTTTAATTAAATCAATCAAAAAGAAATTTATTTGAAAAGTTAGTATCTAGTTTTCATTAAATTATTAAGGATTGTTAGAATAGCATAACTTTAGTTTGAAAATTCAACAAGAATTTTCATTTAAAAGTTAGAATCTATTTTCAAGACTTGTTTAAAGGTTTTAAAAGTTAAGTAAATCTGGAATCACACAACTTAGTTAGTTTGGTAAGGGAACAAAAATCTAAAGTTCAAGAAGAAATTAAGGATTATATTAAAAAACTTAAATCTAGTTGTAACATACATAACAAAATGGATGAGTTATTTAAAAATATGATGTCAGAAACCCAAGGCCAAAAAGTAGTTGAGGCTATGTAAAAGAAAAAGGGAAATTTAGAGGAGTTAATGCAACTAATTATTTAGACACTTTTGAAGACCTAGCAAAACTACATGGTTTGCCAATAGATAAATGGGTAACATTTTTAGTAAGACTTGCAATAGGTTCAGCCATTAGTGTTATAGAACCTCATAAAGCACTTGCATGGGAAGAATTAAAAAACAAATGCATAAAGAATGTTACTTAGAAGATTATAGTCAACACAGTAGGGAGGGATTTATGAAGTGGCTTAGAACTCCAAAAACCCAAATATCTCTTATAGAATTACATGGAGAATTTATGAAGAGATTTTCACAATTGCCTAAGCAAGATAGGACTGCTCTTACACCAGATATAGTACTTTATTTCCTAAAAGTTTTACCTACAGACATTAGAAGTGAAGTAGAAAGAAGATTAGAAGAACCAGGGAAAAGATATGGTTTAATAGAGGACTGGGCGGTACTAAAACAAGTAGTAGAAATAGTAGCACAAATGAAACAGAGGCAGTCATTACTATATGATATGAATTTAAGCTTTTCAACAGTAGGTCCAACTACTCAAAATCCTAAAATTAATATAAACTCTAGTTCAAGTGAACAAACATCAACATCTAGAGTACCGAGTGAGTTACAGTTTGAAATACTATCTCATAAACTAGTTAATATGATGTAGATGCATACGAACATATCTAAGGAAGTGGCAACACTTCAAAACACAGTTCATTCCTTAACTAGTCAAGATAGAACAATTTTAGGTCCTCAGTTTACTCATGCCCCACAAATGAATCCTATACCTATAGCACCTATAATGAATCAACCGGTAGCCCAGAGTAATGAACGAAGAGGCACACCTACCCGACGATGTGTTTGGTGCGATTCCACTGAACATATGTCTTATGCCTGTGAATCACTGAAAGAAGCAAAAGAGAGAAAACTAGTTATTGATATTGATAAAAATCTATGTGACTATCGCACCCACCTCCCTCTAGCTGTAAATTGGGGAAAAGGTGGAATGCAAAAACTATATGAAAATATATATGAAGCACAAAGAAGCTCATCTAGGGTTAGATTAGAATGCGATGAAAGTGATCTAGATGATGAAACATCAAATGAAACCAAAAATTATTCAATAGAAGCCTTAATAAAAGCAAGAGATAATATAATGAATAAAACAGCATGGAACTCACCTATAGATAATTTCTCTATTTTTTCACATATAGCCAATGTGGAAGAAAAGAGAAAAAGAGATGAAACTCAAGATTTAGATGAGTCTAATCAAAGAGTAACTAGAAAACAATTGAGAAAAGAACCTAAAAATATACAATTTAATGAAAACACAAATTTAGATGAGCAGAAAAGAAAAGATATACGAGAGGGCAAACAACCTAAGACATCAAACAAACCTAGTGATTTAGATTCAAAGACTAATGAAGAAACAGATAAACATGAGGAAAAAACCAAGAAATCCAAAAGAATTCCAAAAGCTATTTTAACATCAGAACTTGAACAAAAAAATGACACAAAGGAAATAGTGTATGATATTCTTTTAAAAAGTCAAGTGACTATGTCACTTGAGCAATTATTTACCATAGCTAAATTAGAATTTAAAGATAACTTTATTAAAATGATTAAAAGTAAAATATTTTCCTTAAATACTGATACTGAAATGCATGACAATGTAGATGTAACTCATATTTCAAAAGATTCCTTTTCTTCTGATTCTGATGATGAGGAAGAAAGTGAAGGATATGTTAATAAAAATTTTTTAGGACCTATACTTCCAGATAATATACAGGAAAAATCTGAAAGCAATTACAAAAAGAGTTTTCTGGCCAGGGCAACACCAGAGATCAAAGTAAATTTAGGAGATAGGAAAGATTCTTGTACAGCTTTAGCTTTACTAGATTTAGGTTCAGAAATAAACATAATATCAAAAGAATTATATGATAAATTTAGATGGCCTATAGATAAACAACATGGGTGGATTATGAGAACAGAAGACAACGGATGTGGTGCACTTCTAGGAGCATGTGCCAACATTCCAATTTCAATAGGTGGGATAAGTGAAACATTTCACTTTTTTATACAAGATAACTGTTCTTATGAAATCATCTTAGGGCAACCCTTTATCTGTGAAACTAGAGTGGAAACAAAAATAATGGAAGATGGCTCTACGTATGCAAGATTTAGATCAAAAGATGACTTACAATCCTTACAATTAATGATTGTTAACCCAAACCATATTAGAAATAGAGAACAAATTAGGAAAACACCTATCAGATCACAAGAGAAGATGCACGAGAGTCATCTACCTCTTAGTGATTCTGGAACATACTTTGATCAAAATTTTTACTAGACACCATTGTTGAGCGGGACAACGGTGGTAACTGGTTTAATATCTCGCATAAATGTGTACATAAAATAGAAAAAATTTCTGTTTATTTTTCATCTTCAAATTTACAAATTTTAAATAGTAAAGATATTCCTAGGAAAATTATGAAAAAACATGAAAAATATTTTAAAGATAAAGGATATATGTCTAAAAATGAAAATATTGAAAATGTAATTGAAACTTCTTTTTCTTCTACTTTATTTGAAGAAATTAATGAAATCTTATATGATGAAAAATTATTACATGTTATTCTTTTAAACTCATTAAATGAATATGATTTAATTTCAAAATTTGTTTCTGATTTTCATGAAGTTAAAATTAATACAAAGTATAAAACAGTAGATAAAAAACTGAAACCTGTAGCTCAAGCTTTACCTTAAAGAAGTGACCAGAACATAAAACAAGTTGCTAATGATCCCATCTTACGTGATATTTCAAAAATAGGACATAAATTTACTGAAGAAACTATTAAATTGATAAAATTAAGAAATTAAGACTCTTTTTTACTGCCCTCTGAACGTGAATTGTTTCGTGAAATGATTAGAAAACATGGTAAAGCTTTTTCTCTTTATCCACATGAAATAGGATGTGTTGATCCTAGAATAGTATTTCTTATGATCATATTTACTGTAGCCCATATACCTTGGAATCTTCGCCCTATACGAGTACCAAAAGCTCATTTACCTGAGCTAATGAAACTGCTTAAGAAGAAGATGCATATGAAAATTTTAGAACCTTCCTCCGCACCTTATTCTAATAGATGGTTTAATGTTCCTAAAGAGAATGGCAAACTTAGATTTATCCACGACTTACAACCCATAAATAAAGTTACTATTAGGAACGTGGGAACCCGCCCTATTGTAGGAGAATTTGTAGAAGCTTTTGCTGGGCATTCTATCTACTCTATGGATGACTTATATTCAGGATATGACCAGTTCCAGCTTGCTACTGACAGTAGAGATATTACTACGATGAAGACTCCTTTAGGATTAGTTCGTATGTGTACTCTTCCTCAAGGAGCTACAAATTCGGTAGCACATATGATGAATGTGATGAATATGGTTCTTCATGATTTTATTCCCAATGTGACTATGCCGTCTATAGATGATATTCCAATAAAAGGCAGTGAAGAAAAAGAAAAAGATGAGACATTAGATTATTTAGGTTGTAGGAAGTTTGTATCTAATCATATTTTAGATTGTGAGAAAATACTTAAAAGATTTGAAGAAGTAGGATTAACTTTTTCTATAGAAAAATTAGTATTTGGAGTTAATGAAGTTTTAATTGTAGGACATTTATGTGGTTACTATGGTCGTAGGCCTTATCCTCAAAAAGTAGATGCTATAAATAAATTATCTGAAACTTGTAAGAATATTAGTGAGGTTAGACGTTTCTTAGGAGCATGTGTATTTTATGCTATTTGGATTTTGCATTATGCTCATGTAGCTAATCCATTGTATGATTTACTTAGGAAAAATAGAAAATTTAAATGGACTGAAACTCATGTTAAAGCAATGAAGAAATTAAAAAGTTTACTTTCTAATGCACCTGTTTTAAAACGTGTAGATTATTCAAATAATAAACCGATTATTTTAACTGTAGATACTAGTCCCATAGGAATAGGATGGGTAATAGGACAAGATGATAGTGAGGGAAATAGATATGCTATTAGATTCGGGGCAAAAATTTTACATGAAACTCAAAAAAATTATCCACAAATAAAACGTGAATTATGGGGTTTAGTTACTGCATTAAAGAATGATAAGGAATATTTTATAGGAGCTAATGTAATAATAGAAACAGATTCTTTATCATTAATAGGTATGATTACTAATTGTTCTTGTCCAGATATAGCTATGTTAAGGTGGAAATTACAAACAACAAGTAAAAACCAAGTTTATAAATTAATTACCTCATCGCAAATGCTCCCATGAAACTACCGCACCGCGTCCCTCCAAGTCCTGCAATAGTGCAGTCAACCCATGACTATATCCGTAAGACTCCTCCGTTTGTGTTGGAGGACGACCCATTGCCAGTTCTTGAAACAAATATAAAAAGATTAGAGAAACAGACATGAGAAATTTAACACAAAATGAAATTCAATAGATGAAATGGTACTTACAAACTCATGACGCATCGTGTCATATCCACCGCTGCCCAAATATGACGGTCCAATCGTATCTAAACGTGTGGCTGCGGCATTGAGCTGTTGGCGATATCGATCAGGAGTCTGCTGCTGCTCATCACGAATCATGTCCTACTCCTCAGCATCTAACCATACAGGCTTTGGTAATCCTTCTCTGAATGCATCACTGGAGCTCCATCTCGGATACTATACACCTTGGAGTCATCATGGTCATGAGCACCCCAAGGTGTACGTGGTGTTCCACGTGGTGTAGTGCGTGGTATACCTACATCTAAGGTACTCGTCCTAGGAGTAGAAGTGGGCGCCACAATGTCTGTCACATTGGCTCCACAACAACCGCCTCCTCTGCCTCCAGACCTACCTATAGATCCACTCCTACAACCTCCTGCTCTAGAGTGTGACCTCGATCTACGAGACGGGCCAGAACTTGTATCGTGCTGAGGTGTCGAACGCACATGTCTACTAGTAGACCCAGTAGGAGATGGCTGCAAAGATGGTCGTGGTGGAGTCACAAAGCTAGGAGACATACCTCCTACGGGAGTAGCACCATCCGCAGGAGTGACACCAGTAGGAGTGACACTGGCAGGAGTGACACCGGTGGGAGTGAGGCTAGTGGGAGTGAGGCCCGCAGGAGTAAGGCCGCCAGGAGTGAGGCCGGGAGGAGTGCTACCACGAGCAATCCAATACTGTGATGCAGCGACCATATACGCAGGTGGAACCTGAGAGATGAACTCCAAAAACTACTCCTCTGTCATGGAATGTGGAGTGACTGGAGGACTATCTCCCATCGTGCTCTGTAATAAAAGAACTCAAATAGTTAGCATGCGACAAGAAAAGTAATATAGAGAATAAACAAAGAAAAAACAAAAATCAGTACGTACAAGTGTTTTATTCAAAAGTCCTCTATTCTAGCATCCTCTTGAAGATCCGATGCACCGAGAATATCTATCTCTATATGGATGGCTTCTAAATCGCTTGCTATGCTGGTTTCCTCCTGATCATCGTCTATTGCTTCGTCTTCTCAAACAATGACCTCTTCTTCAATGACCTCTTCTTCTCGAACAATGGTCTCTTCCTCCTCGACTATCGAATGAATCTCTGAGTCCACTAGAGATGGACTTTCTTTTACATCTATGTTCTCAAAAATTTGTCTACTACGTGGAGCAACTTGTAAAACAAATAGCCACTTTGGGTCTTTTGAATCTGGTATAAAAACAACTTGCTCACAGTGTTCGGGAAGTACAAATGTATCCCTTTCATCTGTCCATAATCTTGTGGAGTCCATTTGAAGCAAACCGCTCTTATCCCGTCTCACAGTTGTGTTTCTTCCAGAGGTGACTACTTTGAACCATTTCACATCAAAAACAAAGTCATCAAAATTTTTGAAAGATAGTTTCAATATGTCTTGAATCACACCACAATAATCTAACTCGCCTTCTAGAGCATTATCATCTCTTGCACTCGCTCTACGTTTTTGCAAAAAATTCACCATCATTCCACTATCAAAAGTAGACCTATTTTGATCAATTCGTGCGATTCGAAAGTGTCGCCCATGAGACCATAGTGCATCGTATTTAATATACTCCCAATCACATCCTTTTGCGAGTTCTTCTTCTTCTTCAAAGATATCTTCATTTGCTGCCTTTGCTTGTGAAACCGCTGTATCTAGCCATCTGCTCGTTGGAAAAGGTGGGAGAGGTCGAAGATTTTCTGGAAGAGGTAAAAATCGAGTGGAACGATTTCTTCAAAACTGAGCTCTTTCCTTTGCGTTAGTTTCCTTGGCAAGTTCATACCTTTCTAACCACTTTTGCATAGGCTCAGAGTTAACTATGCAAAACTTCATTGCCTTCTCTCTGAAAGCTACATCCATTTGTCTTTGCAATCCTTTACCTTGTGGTTCATCGCCTACGAGACAAACATCTTCATCATCGCTCCATAAGTGAGGCATTTCGGGATCCGATATACATAGAAACTTAGTTATGAATACAAGAGATTCTTGTATAAGCCATCCCTCTGCCATGCTACCCTCTGGACGTGCTCTCTCTCGAACAAACCCTTTTAATGTCTTCATAAAGCGCTCTAAGAAGAACATCCATCGACTATGGACATTTCCTGCTATTGCAACTTCATCTACCACATGAATTAGTAAATGAAGTTGAATAATGAGAATACTTGTGGGAAAGTATTTCTCTACCATACAAACATCCTCGATAGCATTGAGTTTCGCACTCTCTATGCTATCTCTATTTATCTCTTTAGAAGATATCCACCATACTAAAGAACTAATTTTATAAATGGTTTTTTGTACATCCTCTAAAAGACAATCTTTTAGAGCTACAGGGAGCACAAACTGTAAAAACTTGTGCCAATCATGAGACTTGAGTCCTGCAAGATCGTCGTTTCATGTGAAAGCAGTCTTTAAACACCTCATGCATCCCGTAGGTGTACGAAACTTTGAAATTGTTTTCTTCACTTGTTGCTCTTCCATCCTGCGAAGCACCCAAGGAGCTCTTGGTAACGACAGTGTTCCGTTGGGCTTAGTAATTTCCCACAACTCTCGCATACGACCTCGCTCTTCTAAGTCCTCCCTTTGTGCTTCGCTTTCTTTCTTTCCGATCAAAGTTTTCCAAAGAATCTCTCCCACATTCTTAAAAATATGCATCGGGTCTACCAAATGATTGATAACCAATTCACTCCAATAATGGAGTTCATGAAAAATGGACAACCGTTTCATGCCAGCAACTGGATTTTCTGAATCCCACAGTTGTTTCCAATCGCTAGCATTCATTTGGTGTTGCGCTTGTCGACCAATTTGTCCTTCACGTAAAACATGTCCATCAGGCAAATATCAATGATGTCCTTCATAGACAGTTTTACGTAGTGCTTTGAAATAGCGTGCTTCGAGTCATGGTCCGCATAAAGGACAAGCATGGTAACCCAAAATTGATAAACTTGAACATTCACCATAACTAGGCCAATCATGCATTGTCCACATAAGTATGCCTTGCACTCGCACGTCTCGTCTTCTTATAGGTTGAGACATTTCACGCACAGTAATCCCATCCCATAAAATGCGCAGTTCTTCCACAAGTGGTGCAAGATATACATCCATGTTTTTTACCTTATACTTACCTGGTACAATAAGAGCTAATAATAAATGACCTTTCTTTGTGGCCAACCATGGTGGAATATTATAATTGACCAAACATATAGGCCATGTGCTCCATGAAGATCTCGTAATCCAAATGGATTCACTCCATCCATAGCTAGGCCTAGATGTATGGACCGACGCTCACAAGCAAACTCTAGCCACTTACTATCTATGTGCTTCCAAGCATCAGAGTTAGTTGTCACTCGCATTAAATTATCTGTAGACCTGCTCTTTGTATGCCATGACATTAACTCAGCTATAGATTTGCATCTAAACATGTTCTTAATTCGTGGAATGATAGGAAAGTGGCAAAGAACCTTTGCGAGGACTGCTTTGCCTACAACGTCTTCTCTAAATCTATTTGCTCCACACTTTGGACATACGTGGAGATACTAATACTCAGAGAATGCAATCATTCGGACAAGCATAAATTTTAGTATAATCCATTCCAATGGACTGTAAAAGTTTTTTTGCATCACCACATGTTGAAGGCATGTCATTGCCCTCTGGCAAAAATTGATCTTTAAGAAGCCTGCAATAAGCAATTAAAATGATATTAGTAAATGAAGTTATTGTGATACAACAATGAAAGCCAATTTGTTCTCCACTTACCTGAACAATTCAGTGACACTACTATCTGACCATCCATAAATGGATTGCAGATTGAGCATCGCGAGTGAAGCATGTAGTACAAATATCTTTGCTCCATTGTAAAGCGGTAAATGAGCTAATCTTCGCATGTTTTTATATTCTTCATCAACTTCTGATCGTGGAATTTCTGTTGTGTCCATCTTGACACCTTCTTCACCATCATAATCTTCATCCATCTCATAAAATGCTTCAAGAATCTCTTCCATATGTTCATTCTGTGTAATATTGTTAGTGCTTGCTTGTACGTCTAAGTCCTTTTTTGCTCTCTTTTGTCCACGAGAGGTTACCGGTGCAATGTTGTTTGGGTCCATCTGCTCACCTGGGGGACCATGCGAATGATAACGTAGGTTTTCCAGTCGACTCCTATCAAAGGATGCATTCTCACTAACATGTGCAGTACAAATCTGTCGTTTCTAATAAATTTGATACTTGTGTGCAAGGACATGCCATTCCTTCTTCAGGATCCAAAGAAGCCATCTGCTACAATATGGATATTTTAGAACATTTGTTTTTTTATTAAACCTAAAAATCTAACTCTTAAAGACTTAGATCCGAAATACTAAACCTAAATACTTAAATACCTAAAAAATCTTAAAACCGTAATTTTTAAAACCCTAATCTATATAGCTATCCTATTTTATTATCTATATAATTATCCTACCTTATATATATATATATATATATATATATATATATATATAATTTATATATTCAGATTTTTTCCTTACTTAATCCTATTTTTATATATTTAATTATAAATATTTAATTAAATTTTTAAAACACTAGTTCTTTTTATATTTATTTACCTATATAATTATCCTATTATATATCTATATATCTATTTATATATTCAGATTTTTTCATTACATTTATATATTTACTTTTATATATTTAATTATATATATTTAATTGAATTATTTAAAACACTAGTTCTTTTTATATTTATTTATGTATATAATTATCTTATTTTATATATATATATATTTATTTATTCAGATTTTTTCCTTATGTAATCATATTTTCATATATTTAATTATATATATTTAATTAAATTATTTAAAACACTAGTTCTTTTTATATTTATTTATGTATATAATTATCTTATTTTATATATATATATATATATATATATATATATATATATATATATATATATATATATATATATATATATATATATATATATATATATATATATATATATATATTTATATATTCAGAGTTTTTTCTTACGTAATCCTATTTTTATATATTTAATTCTATATATTTAATTATATATATTTAATTAAAACCCTAATCTTAAAATTCTAGATCTAAAATATGTATATTTTTGTATGCATGTGTATCTACATGTATATATGTATTATATGTGTATGTGTATGTGTGTATATATGTTATGTAGGTGTTAAAACCCTAAAACCCTAATCTTAAAGATTTAGACTTCAATTTGAAATACTAAAACCTAAATACTTAACCATCAATAAAAACTAAACCCCTAATCCTAAATCCCTAATCATATTCTATATATATATTTATTTATATATTCAGATTTTTTTTCTTATTTTTCTCTATACTTTTCCTTAATATAAATATAATTGAGTTATATGTATGTCTAAACCCTATAACCCTAATCTTAAAGATCTAGACCTAAAATATGTATATTTCTGTATACATGTGTATATACATGTATATATGTATTATATGTGCATGTGTATGTGTGCATATATGTTATGTAGGTGTTAAAACCCTAAAACCCTAATCTTAAAGGTTTAAATCTAAAATATGTATATTTTTGTATGCATGTGTATCTACATGTATGTATGTATTATATGTATATGTGTGTTTGTGTATATATGTTATCTACGTATTAAAACTATAAAACCCTAATCAAAAAGACTTGGACTTAAATATGAAATACTAAAACCTAAATACTTAAACACCTATCAAGATCTAAACCCCTAATCATAAAACCCTAATCATATTTTATATATATATTTATTTATATATTCAGATTTTTTTTCTTATTTTTCTCTATATTTTTTCTTAATATAAACATAATTGAGTGATATGTATGCCTAAACCCTAAAACCCTAATCTTAAATATACATGTATATATATATTATATGTGTATGTGTATGTGTGCATATATGTTATGTAGGTGTTAAAACCCTAAAACCCTAATGTTAAAGAATTAAATCTAAAATATGTATATTTTTGTATGCATGTGTATCTACATGTATGTATGTATTATATGTATATGTGTGTTTATGTATATATGTTATCTACGTATTAAAACCCTAAAACCCTAATCAGAAAGACTTAGACTTAAATCTGAAATACTAAAACCTAAATACTTAAACACCTATCAAAATCTAAACCCCTAATCCAAAAACCCTGATCATATTTTATATATATATTTATTTATATATGCATATTTTTTTTCTTATTTCTCTCTATATTTTTTCTTAATATAAATATAATTGAGTGATATGTATGCCTAAACCCTAAAACCCTAATCTTAAATATCTAGACCTAAACTAAGTATATTTCTGTATACATATGTATATACATGTATATATATATTATATATGTGTATGTATGTGTAAATAGCGTAAAAACCCTAATAATCCTATTTTTATATATTTGATGTAAAAAGAAAACTTCAAAATAGAAATAGGATTATATGTGTGTATGTATGCATGTGTGTATATATGTGTGTGTATGTATGCATGTGTACATGTGTGCATGTGTATGTATGCATGTGTATACAAGTGTGTGTATGTGTATGTGTATGTGTGTGTATGTAGGCATGCATGTGTGTGCATGTGTGTGTACATGTGTATGTATGCATGCATGTGTGTGTATGTGTATGCATGTGTATACATGTGTGTGTATGTGTATGTGTGTGTATGTATACATGCATGTGTGTATATGTGTGTATGTATACATGCATGTGTGTATATGTGTGTGTGTGTGAATGTGTATGTGTGTATATATGTATGTGTGTATATGTGTGTGTGTATGTGTATGTATGCATATGTGTATATATGTGTGTGTATGTATGTGTGCATGCATGTGTGTGTATGTATGCATGTGTGTATATGTGTATATGTGTGTATGCATGCATGTGTGTATATGTGTTTGTATGTATGCATGCATGTATGTATATGTGTGTATGTATGTGTGTGTGTATGTATGTGTGTATATGTGTGTGTATGTGTATGTATGCATATGTATATATATGTGTGTGTATGTATGTGTGTATGCATGTGTGTGTATGTATGCATGTGTGTGTATGTATGCATGTGTGTAAATTTATATGTGTGTGTATGCATGCATGTGTGTATATGTGTGTGTGTGTATGTAAGCATGCATGTGTGTATAGGTGTGTGTATGTAAGCATGCATGTGTGTACATGTATGTGTGTATGTATGCATGTGTGTACATGTATGTTTGTATGTATGCATGTGTGTACATGTATGTGTGTAAATGTGTGTGTATGTGTGTTTGTATGTATGCTCTATTTTCCAATCTCTATCTTCCTTTCTTTCATTATTCTTTATCTCTCACTCTCTCTCTTCTCTCTCTCTCTCTCTCTCTCTCTCTCTCTCTCTCTCTCTCTCTCTCTCTCTCTCTCTCTCTCTTTCTCTCTCTCCTTCTCTCTCTATCAATAGAGAATAAAACAATCACTTATAAGTATGCCCCTCTTTTGGATTGTTCTCGTCGAAGCATAATGAATGGCATCTATCATCCAATTCCAAACAATCGACACCAAAGAACTTTTGCAAAATCGAAGAAAAGAGAAATTATAAAACCTAAAGCATAGAGAAACACAAATGCTAACAGTATGCGTAGCACTTACCAAGATGTGAGATATAAGCTGAGAGAGAGTGTGTCTGTGTGTGTAAAGAGAGAGATCTGTGTGTGTGTGTGTGCACAAGACAATGCAGGTCGCAATTCGGTTCGGGCGCGCAAGTTCGACAGAAGACCAACAGTATTCAAACATGCACAAAAATGTGAAGTTTTGCTCTCGGGTTCGCGGTATGTTTAAAACTTGTTGCCGGTATGGGTGCCGGTATGGGCGTCGGTATACGCGTCGGTAGTTCCCAGTAAATTACCGACGCTTATACCGATGCTCAAACCGACACGTATACCGATGCATATACCGATGCACATACTGGCGGGTGCGGGCCACACTGACGATCCATTTTAAACGGTCATACCGATTGTCACTTGAACGTCGGTATCTCTAAGTGACATTTTCGAGGCCCATACCGACGTCAACTGTGACCGTCAGTATATGCAGCATCGGTATGCCCCTCATATGTTGTAGTGTTTTTGCTAGGAGAAGTTATTAGTAGATTTGGCTATGTAGAAAAGATAGTAGCAGATAGGGGTGAGTTAGATGCTAGAGAGGCTACAAAATTCTTTGACCAGCATGGGATTCATCTATCTCTCACTACTGCTTATAATCCAGAGTCTAATGGTAAGATTGAGCGGGGTCATCCCTCTATTGTGAAGGAAATTTCTAAGGCCTGCAATGGTGATACAGTGTAGTGGCCTAGATTCCTTCCTTTCGCACTATGGTCAAAGAGGATGACGTATACTAGATCTACATGAGTTATGCCTGTAGAACTAATGTACTCTTAGAAGCCGATTTTTCCTATCCAGACCTAGATTATTTCATGGACGAAACTTCCGTGGAATAATGAGATGACTCGTGAAGATCTGATTTCTGTTAGGATTATGCAATTAAATCTAGGAAATAAAATGATTGAAGAAGCTGTACAGAAAGTTAGAGAATCACGTCTTAAAAATAAAATCTATTTTGATAAAAAACATAGACTTAGGCCTCGTACTATAGAAGTAGATGATTGGGTACTAGTTTATGATAGTACTTTTGATATACAATATGATGCTAGGAGAAAGTTAATTAAAAGGTGGTTTGGACCGTACATGGTTGTAACTCTATTTGATAATGGTACATTTAAACTTACAGAATTTGATGGTTCTTTGTTGAAGAATTTGATTGCATGTAAAAGAGTTAAACTATTTAAGAAGAGAAATAATGAAGAATATGAAATTGACGAGATTGATGCTGATGATGATGCTAATGAAGATGAAGATGATGATTAAAATATCTATTTAAAATCATGTGAAAAAGTTCTAATTGAAGATTCTTTGATTTTTTTTGTATATGCATGGCATTACTGCATGGATTAAAAGGATATGTTCAAATTTATTTAAAAAAATCAAGTTGAATAAGATGTTAAAATATCTCATATATTTTTTATTGAAGCATGAAAACTTGTATTTATATCAACTGAATCAGAAAGTTAAATAGAAATTTTGGAATTGGAAGCTTGTGAAAGAAAAGATAGCTTTATTTTGAATATATGTATATGCTAAAAAATTTATCCATTAGTAAGTGGGATTTTGTATTCTACTATTTATTCCTTATGAGATCTGACCTCTAAATGAATTAAAAAATAAAATAAAAATAAAAATAAAGCTTCATACCCAATTAGCATATATGTACGTGTTTGTAGTTAGTGCGCTATGTTGGGCTAGTAGGGGGGTGGAACAACCTTGGTCGGGTGATCAAGGCCATGAGCTCACGCTAGTTTCATCATAGGCCTAACCTTTATGTTGTCATGCGCCTGCATGGGTCGATAGGCAGGTGGAGTTACTCTGGTCGGGCGATCAGAGCCACAAGCTGACGTCGATTTCATGGAGGGCTCACATAGTGTTGTCGTGCACTATGCCGGATTGGCAGAGAAGTGGAATAAACTTGGCCAGGTGGACAAGTCCAGGAGTCGCGCCCAATTTTGGTATAGGTCGATTTGTGAAAAAGAAATAAAAAGCTGATTTGGGATGAAGTAATAAAAGCAAAAGAAAAATGATATGAAAAAAGCAATGAATAGAGAGTCAGACCATAGGAAATAAAAGTAGGAGGCATATAATTGTATTAACTGATGAGAAAAATTTTGGTATATGTTGTTATGCAGGATAAGTTACTTATTCTAAGCAAGTGACATGAACAAAAGGACTATGATACTTATGATTTATTCTTATAAATGCTTGTTTAAATGTGGATTCAAAAATATGACATGATATTTAATTGACTTATGTCTACTTTGTTTTTTTTAGATGATTTGTACTAATCGTTTTAATTGCATAAAGTTTGAATGCATGATGAAATAAAATTTTGAAAAAAATTAAAATTTATTTTCAAAAGAATTTGATATGTTCCACTTGAATCTGTAGGTTGGCCCATCGAGACGATGTGCAGGTTTAGTGGGGGCGGATGTCGGAATGAATTTATTACTCTTAAAATATTACAAAGATTAATTGATTAATTGATTGATATAAGTTTGGTTAAATTATGATAATTTTGACTAATGTGTGAAATTAATGTTTGTAGGATAAGAAGTTTGATGACTAATATTAAGATGGCAAGTATCTACCAAGATGTTTTCTAATGAAGTTATGGGTATAGATGTAATATCAAGGGTTAGTTAAGGGTTTGTCTATGTTTTGAAAGTAAATGCAAGGGTATTTAAGGGTCAATTGTAGGTTTTGATCATGTTTTATAGGGTTCTAGTTTAATTTCAAGGATAATTAAGGGTTAATTATTAAATCTAGAGGGTTATGGAAGGGTAGAAGATAAGTTTAAGGGTTAGTTGAGGTTAATTAACATGGTTTGAAGTTAGTTGAAGGATAAACCTAAGGTTAAATGAATAATTAAGTAGGTTTTAGTCTATAAATGAATTATTAAATAGGGTGAATATAACAAAAGGAGCCTTAGCAAAATATTTCAAATAAAAAATATATTAATTATAACGTTTCAATAAGGTTATGGTAATAATTTAATTTATTGATGGGTTAAATTTATTTTATTCTAAAGGTTTGAATTTATTCTAAAGTAATTAAATAAATAAAAAAGAAGTGAAAGGTTGTATTTAAATCTAAATTCTATGGTCCAATAAATATTTAATTGTATGGTTGTGTGTATTTTTGGGAAAAAACAAATAGAGGAAAAACCCACGCCTAATTTCTTGTTGGAGTGATGTGCAGTTGAAGAGAAGTTAATTTAGGCTGTATGGATCAGTTATCTAAGGGAAAATGTGGGCTATGGTGGGCTACTCTCATCTATTTAAAGAGGGGAGTACGTACTCACAAGCTCATGTGATTTTTTAGGTACTCTATTTTCCTTTGCACTAGACTATAGTCATTTATGCACACATTTCCCTGACTGTTCTGTGACAGGAGGAGAGAGAAGTCCATCTCTCTTACTTTTGTACTTCAATTTATGGAAAGCAAATTGTTTTACTTTTATTTCCTGAAGTTGTAGAGAAGTGAGGGCGTCGATGTTCTTTTTCTTCCTCTTTATTTTCTTTTCTACCTCAATTTTCTTCCTTTTTCCTTCTTCTCTTTCCCTTAAATACTATCCTTTCTTCTTCATTAATTAATTATTTGTTTCTTTCTCCCTCTTCCTCTATTTCTCTGTCGGTAGTGCAGCAGTGTTGCGCACGCAATAGAGAGAGAGAGAGAGGAGAGATTAATTTATTATGTTTTTATTTATTTATTTATTTATTGCTTTTTTTAGTTTCTTTTTTTTTGTCTCTTCTTCCCTCCCACTGCAGCCAGCTCACACATGGGACTAACAGAGAGAGAGAGAGAGGAGATGTTATTTTTTTTATTTTTTTATTATTCTCTTGTTTTTTAGTTAGTTTCTTTTTTATTTTAATATTCTTTTCCTCCCTTCCTGCAGCCGAACGCAGTCGGAGAGAGAGAGAGAGAGAGAGAGAGAGAGAGAGAGAGAGAGAGAGAGAGAGAGAGAGAGAGAGAAAGAGAGAGAGAGAGAGAAAAAAAGAGAGAGAGAGAGAGAGAGAGAGAGAGAGAGAGAGAGAGAGAGTTTTTATTCCTTTTATTTTCTTTATTTAATATGCAAAATTTTATTTTTTGTTTTTATGTTTACATTATGAAATTTTATATGTTTTATTAATTAATATAAATGTTATTTATTATTTATATCTTATAAAATATATATGAAATAAATGTTATATATAAATGTTTATGTTTATGTGTGATTGTATATGTATTTATTTATGTATGTGTGTGGAAGTATATTTTATATATGTCTTAATATATGTGTTAATATATATTTGTTTAAATATAAGTATATATATTTAAGTATTTATGTATGTGTATGTGTGTGTGAAAGTATTTTATCTTAGGTTTATTATATTATTATGACATGCATATGTTTAGGATGAATGACATGAATGATATGCAATGGTTAATGATTTTATTTATAAAATGGAGGGTATGAAGAGTGTTTATTTATCTGAAGTGATTACATATATATGATTTGAATTCCTAACCTTCTTTTATGAGTTTTAGGTTACCAGAAGGAGGGTCCATTTAGCTTTTTCACCTTACCTTCCTCTAAGATTCCATTATATTATCTAAACTTTTCTTTATCCATTCACTTACCTTATCCATTCTTATCCTTTCCTTTTCTTACCCTTAACTCAAGCCTCTTCAACCCTTAGTTGTTAAAAACTTATTAGAAAATGCATTTAGTAATTGATATATCTTTATTAGATGTTATGTGTATTTCATGTATGCATGTATGTTGATTTATGTTATGTATGTATGATAGTGTTTGCATGTATGTATACATGTTATGCATGTTTGCTTGTTGCATGTATGTGCATGTATGTTTATGCATGGTAATTAGTGCATGTGCATGTTTGCATGTTCTTTATGCATGTGCATGTATGCATATGCTTTTGTTTTGCATGTCATGAGTGGTTGCTAGTGCATGTGAATTTATGCATGTGTGCATGTATGTTTATGCATGGTTACTAGTGCATGTGCATGTTTGCATGTTCATGCATGTATGTATGCATGTATATGTATGGTATGTTCATGTGTGCATGTATGTTTATGCATGGTTACTAGTGCATGTGCATGTTTGCATGTTTATTTATGCATGTGCATGTATGCATGTAAGTTTGCGTGTGCATGTATGCATGTTCATTTATGTTAAGTGTATGTATATGCATGTGATGCATGTTAGCTTATATAATGTGTATGAATATGTATAAGTATATGAAACAATGTACTTATATGAATGATTGATGTATGCTAAAGTAATTGTATGAATGTAATATTTTATTGCAATGTATATGTTTAAATAAATGAATGTGCTTATATACATGTGTTTTAGAAAAGTTAATTATTTTATATTAAACTAAGTGTTTTAAATATGTTAAGTTTAAAGTGAGTGTTAATCTTTTATAAAAGCATACTAATATGTCTCATGTGATTTTTCAGATGAATTGCAGCCCTGTTGAAGAACTGAAGATTTGAAGTGTGAATAATTTTAGTCAAAATCTATTGATTAGCTTATATAGGTTATCCTTTTAGCTTGTATGGGATATCATTTTATGAACAAAATCTTATAGTTTTTGTATAGGAAATCTATTATCAATCTAATTTGCATTTCATTTTATATCTAAAGAGGCTTTATCAAGTAGTTCCTTTTTACCTACATCTACCTTTGAAATTTTATTTCCTAGTCCTATTGAAGAAGTTAAAGAGGTAGTTAAAGATAAGATAGTAGTTTATCTAGATCATTGCCATGATTTTGCTTTGTTCCACCTAGTATCGAAGATAGTGAAGATCTTTTTCCACCATCAATAGTTAGGAACATTGATATTTCCCAAGAAGATTTAAACATAACTGAAACCATTAAATATCAAGTAGTTAGTGAGAAATTAATTTTACCATCTCGTTTTGACGTAGTAGAAAGATATAGGAACGCTTTGCCCTAAGGACCTTAGGAAAACTTATACTTGTTCTGCATAGTCACCCTGCGTGCGCCGTTAGCAAGACGACTCAATTGATCCGCGAGTCGTCAAAAATCGCTCCCATAGCGGTCACTTTTAGAAGCGTCTTTTAGGAAAAAACTACTTTATTTACAAAAGGCGTCGCTTTGTAAACCGAACCACTACTTTTACAACAAGATAAACCTAAATATAACTATTCTAGAAGTCTTTGGTTTAGTCTTCAAATTTATTTATTTACACGCATCCACTTGTGTCCACAACCTCATGCTTCTTCACCTGCTAGATCAAACACAACCACATTAAAACCTTCTAGACGTTTAAAACATTAAAAATCCGTTTAACCTTCCATAAAATACGACATGCCTCCTAGTTGACAAGCAACTAACCTCAATTGATAAATATAAAAATAGACATGGATGATCACTCACATGTCCCATCACTGAACAATATTAGACATGAACCATGTAAAATACATGCATGGAATTGGAAACCTAAAAGTTTAATGTAATTTGGAATGATCAATGCAAAAACTAAATGATCATAGTGAGGTGATAAGGAGGTCTTATGTTCATTTTTGTAACCATTTTTGGCTGGCATCATTTCAACATCTAGGATCAAAAATAGACTTTAGTTTTGCATTTCATCGTGAAAGTAATGGTCAAAGTGAGGCTACAAATAGTACTATTTTAGATTTATTACGTTGTTACTCTTTAGATAATCCAAGTTATTGAGATGAAAAACTCCCTTTACTTCAGTTTGCATATAATAACACCCCATACACTACTACTGGTCGTGCACCATATGAAATTGTTTATGGAAGAAAGCTTCCCACTCCCATGAGTCTCACTCAAACTGACATTCCTATGGCTGATTCTTTTGCACAAGATCATATTTCTACACTTGCAGAAGTGCATGAACATATTCACAAGAGTC
>CM035438.1:89024285-89206785 GCA_020310875.1 Ceratopteris richardii | reverse complement strand
TATATCCATCTAGATATACAAAGTCAAGAAAAACTTTAATGGAACCTTTAACAAGTGAGAAGGTTTCCTCATGGTTGAGGCACTCAGCACCATTGGTGCATGGAAGAAGCCTTAATACTTGACCAATGGACATTGGACTTATCTTGAATTATGAGACATAAATGTACATCCATACCAAATGTACGCTTTGAAGTCTCAAAGGTTGAATATTTATTTACTATCTCAATCAAAGATAAAAATGAAGGATGGAGAGAATCGCATGAGTTTAGTGAGTTCCTAAATCCAAAAAATAATATGAATTCAATGATCAAATCCTCGTCTAACGTTTAGGATCACTTTCACTTGGAAGATCTAAGAGTAATAAAGTCAAAAACTATATAAACAACAGTATGCTTTAAGTGGAGGAAGAACAAGGATGATAGAGCTAATCATAACACTTATATTGATTTCACGTTGTACGACTTCTAAGTTATAGAAGTCTTGCACACTCTTTTTGTATCATATGTCCATTATCATTACATTAATTTCTACCTCAATCTTATTGATTTGTGAATCTATATTTTTTGCTACAGTGCATTGAGTAACTTTGTCAAGTTCTCTCAGTCATGTATGTATGTTTGAGTATTCATTATTCAATCTATTTATCTGAACACTAAAATAGCACTTTATTGAGCATGTCTACAAAGTTCATAACCATTGGATGCGTAAGTCATGATCTATGAGTGAATCTATGTGACAAGGTTTGTGTATCATCTTCTTCTTGAACAGTTGGGTTTACCCCCATGCTTCTTATCCACATTGCTTTTCCTATGGTCACTCTAGATTCATGAAAGAAGCTTTCTCAACACCATTTTAAGTGTGTAAAATTTCTCATGTCAATTGCTAGCAGGTTGTGAGCATTGAGCAAAATACTAAGAGCCTTCCTCCATAATTAGAAGGTTTTCTCAAGGTGCTTTGTTACCATTGACCAAGAAAGGATCCATACACAAGAACTTTTTGAAGCTTTTCCACACCAATATTTGAGGACTAAGCAAAGAACCTTCAATCTCGAGATCAAGGTATTAGGTGTCATTTATAGATTATTGTATCAGATAGACTATTTTGTACTTAATGAAGCATAAAGATGAGGTGTTTTCATGCTTTAAGAAAAATTTAACTCTTGTAGGGAATCAAATAGGTAAAACCATTAAAGAACTAAGTACAGTTGGAGGGGGAGAATACTTCTCCCATGATTTTGATTCCTATCTCTAAGATAGAGCAGCCAAAAGAGACATCACCACCATATACACTCTTGAGAAAAATGAAGCAATAGAGAGAAGGAATAGGACCATTGTGGAAGCAACAAGGTCCACCTTGAATGAGAAGAATCTTCCAAACTATTTCTCGACAAAGACATTATCTAGTGCCACATATTTGAAAATGGATTACCCTAAAAGGCTCTAGATAACATGAATCCATATAAAACATGGAATGGAAGAAGACTAAGCTTCAACCATTGCAAGATCTTTGAGTGCATTGCTTATGCAAACATATCTTCACAATTAGAGGTAAAGTGGACCCTATTGCTGAGAAGTGTGCGCTCATAGACTATGACCTTAATCAAAAAGGTTATAGACCATATAATCCTATAAAAAAAGGCTTTATAATGAGTTAAGATATTCTTTTTTATGAGAAAAATTTACGGTTTGAAGATGATTGTAGGAAGATCAAGCTACCATATGATTTTGAGAAAGACTTTCCAACACTCTCAAGCAAGAATACACACACTTGAAGTATCAAGAGATTCTAAAGATGATAATAAGATCCAAGAAGAGAAGCTAGCCCATGGAGCTCCAAAGGTAAGATAAGGTGTAGGAGTAGAGGGATGTAGTAGAATCGTTTCAACAAACAACTAGAAGATATACTAGGGAGAAGAAGAAGCTAGAGAGGTATGACTATGATACATCATTGGTAACTAAACACTGTATCTATTTAGCATGGGATTTACACTCTCAGGAGCCCTCATCTTATGAGGAGGCAAATAAGAAACCAGAGTGGTTGAATGCCATGGAGGAAGAAATTAAAGCATTGCATGAGAAGCACATTTGGGAATCGGTGCCCAAGACTCCAACCGTGAACATCATTGTATCTAGAAGGATATACAAAATGAAGAAGAACTCTCATGGAGCCATCCGCAAGTATGAAGATATCCTTATGGCTAAAGGGTGTGCTCAGACAAAACATAAGGACTTGACTATGAGGAGACCTTCTCACCTCTAGCAAAGATGCCAACCATGAGAGTGCTTATAAGAATTATAGCTTCCAAGAATTGGAATATCTACCAAATGGATATAAAGAATGCATTTTTAAATGGATGGATATCCAAAGAGGTATATATGGATCAGGCTCTTGGGTTTGAAGATTCACTCTTTTCTAAGCATGTATGTAGGCAAAGGAAAGCCCTATATGGTCTAAAGCAGGCCCCAAGGGCTTGAAATCATTGACTTGTCACCTATTTATAGGATAAAGGATTCATGGTAAGCAAAGCACATCCTTCACCCTTTATGAAGAGTAATCAAGGAGAAGTCATATACCTTTGTGTATTAGGAGCATGAGATGACAAAGCAAAAGTCGGAAGGCGATCAACCTTAAAAGGGAATGTGTGTGCAAAAGTTGTAGATTGGTGGAGAAATTAGCTTGAGGTTAAAGTTAGGATTAATAGATTTGACTCAAAAATGTCATAAGTGCCATATATTCTATTCTTTGAATTAAAAAATGGTAGGGTGGTAGAATCTATGTTTTGTAGGGTGCTAAAATTAGCGATAGTGATAAAAAATAGTTGAAGGTAACACAAAGAGTGATTAAGTAAAACAATGGATAAGGCCCCAAGGTTTGTCAGAAGAGCTTGAAGATCCATTGGCATTCTCAAGATTTCTTCACGATTATGAGTGTGAAGAAATTTTGGTTGTATGTGTAGGATTAATCTAATCTGATGGACATAGATATTTGCTATTTCATCTATTGAAAATATTTGGGCTCAATGGAGGAAAAATTTTTCAACATATTGGAGATGTTCATTGCAAGAACATTGATACTATGGTTGGATGAGTCATTAAAGCTTTGTGAATTATGAGAGAAAGATGAACTACTACATGTGTGAAATGCATGCATAGGACAAGTGAGTTATGGTGAGATGAATGATGCATTGGAATTATGAGAGAAAGATGAACTACTACATGTGTGAAATGCATGCATAGGACAAGTGAGTTATTGACAAGATGAATTGTTATATGTTTAGTTTGGCTACATGCTTCACATTGGAAATATATGTTGATTATAAAAAAAGATAGTTTAGTTGCTCAAAATTCAAAGGAATAGAGCATAGGATTTGATGGAAAAGATTACTATTTTGCATCATTTTCCTATCTATTGGTTCCATGTCATCATAGTAACTAGGGTTAAAGCTATGCAAAATAATCCTAAAACAAAATGGAAGCATCGTGTGAATCGAGAGTGTTTTTGTGAGAGTATCCAAAGATCACAAATTTAAGTTGTACCTTTTGATTTTTTTTTTTGTACATCATTTCATGTGATATGTTGGGAATTGAACTCACAATCTCCCGGTTAGGAGTGCGATGGGCTAACCACTTGCCCCAAAAGCCATGGTTGAGGATTACTTCCTAATCCTCTCTCTTAAGGCGTGGTTCAACCATCTCCTACTAGGATTATGTGACATTCCTTCCCCCTTAGACTGAGCATTGTCCTCTATGCTCACTTGTGGACCCTTCTAACTCTTGGACCCACTTTCCATGCATGAGCGCTTCCACCAACCTCAAACTCCAGCACATGGACTAAATTTGGACCTATCCCACCCTCTGTGGGTGCCCAAATGCCCATGCACCTTCATCCAAGGCCACCTTCACACTCACCATGGATAAGCGCTTTTTCCAAGTGCCCACGAGTGAGGCACGAACCTCCATCTAGCCCAATTTCCCAACTAGGCTCTGATACCAGTGTTGGGAATTGAACTCACAACCTCCCGGTTAGGAGTGCGATGGGCTAACCACTTGCCCCAAAAGCCATGGTTGAGGATTACTTCCTAATCCTCTCTCTTAAGGCCTGGTTCAACCATCTCCTACTAGGATTATGTGACATAATAGAATTCCTTTAGCACATGCTTGAGAAAAGTGATTAACCAAAAAATTAAGGGGACAATTATTGATCGCATTGATTGAACCTATAGACATGTTCTTTGTGATTAATCAAAAACCATGATAAAAAAGACACTACTAAATTTGAAGGAAATAATCGTGACCTTAAAGGATTAAAAATCACAAGATCAAGGCATAAAAATAGATTCTGGGACTCCATAGAAGATAGGTCGGAACTCAAGGACGTAATTAAGAGTACGAAAACAAATATCAAATGAATGATATTGCTTTTAATTCAAAGGAACAGCTAGACAATAAGTCACTTGGAATTGAGCTATTATACTTCATCTTAAACTTTAGGAAACTCACATGGGACCTTGTCTAGGAGAGACTTTATCTTGTGGAAGTTTTCCCTCACATTTCTAACTTAGGCAAAGAAAAAGGCCACTTGAAGGCTCCGTGACCTTTTCCTAAAATTGCATCATGCTCAAAATTTGTTCTTTAATGCCTTGGACATTCAAGATCTCATTTAATCAGATTAAACTGACTTAAGGAAACACACGCTAAGTCAAGAGTCTACTTTGAAATTCAAATTTGATAATCTACCGAGACACACTCAAGAATTCAATGGGACCTTGTGGGAAGTATCTTAAGAAAGACATGAATAATTGAACTTTGGCAGTCCTTTTAACTTAGTCAACTTGTGCATTGGTTGCAAATCTCGAAAGAAAATGAGAGAGAATCCCCCACGAGCCTTTGAGACCTTGAACATGGTTTGATGTTTTAAAATCGTTTCTGCTCTACATGGTACAAATACCCCTATTTTTTGGAGGAGATGGTGGACACCTTCCAGAGATGAGATGGTGCTGCGAATTTGTGCTTCACACAAGCCAAAACTAAGTTGAGAAGTTTAAAGTAGACCTCTTGAGCTTTCTAGTAAGCACAATAATCACCCAAGTACCTTTGGAAGATGACCCTGAAATCATTGGATAAAAACAAATAACTTGGAGTTTCACTATGAGCCAAAAACTTGGTATTTTGGTCACCACACTTGATCAAGAAAATGAAAACTACTCCTTTCCTTGTAACAATTGGAAAAAATCCTTTTTGGAATATTTAATTAACTAAGATAGCTAACTTTAACAAGTTATTTCACTTAAAATGATCAACTATGCTCGAAGAATGATGCTTAGCAAAATTGAGATTCATCTTGCCATTTTAGGGAGTTAATAGGATGCAAATCAGAGAGCAACATTTTGAACGTATCTCGAGAATGGATGAGGCAATTGACATGAAACTTTTTAGCATACAATAAGACTATCTAATGCATCTATACCAACTTAAATCACGGAAATCCATTAAGTGCACATTGAGAGATAGATCACAGAAGCTCACTATTCCGAGTAGTATATGATAGAGTAATAGAGATGAGACATGAGAAGATTATATGTATAAATGCACATAAACTACACTGGCATTGGCAATGAATGAGTGTACAATGTGCAATGAATGAGTGTACAATGTGAGGGCAATAGAAGAACTATAATGTGAGCTTTATATGCCAAACAAACTCCTCTGAAATCGCTTCTATATCTTCCTTTTTTCACATGACTAGAGAGTCCTCTTTGATAGTCTTTTGTTTGAGCCAAGATTCAAATTTGAATTCATGTCTTTACTTAAACGTGTTCCAAAGTTTTAGGAATTAATTTAGGATAAGTGATCAAAAATTTAGGCTTTAAGTAATTGCACCAATAGCTCCCCCTCAAGCCTAATATGCTTGAGCTTCAACTCCTTTTAATCTCCTACATTCTAATCATCATCTTGAACCTATTCAATTTAGTTCCATCTAGAGACATAGTTAGCATGTCTGCACATTGCAAGTTTGTCGACACATAGGACAATTTTATATCCTTTCTAAGTACCTTTTCCCTCATGATTAGCAGCTAAATGTAGTGAGCTAGTATTATCTCCAAAGATCATTGGAGTGTATGTATGTAGCCCCAAGTTTGAGTAGAGTAGCTTTAACCACATTGCCTCTTATGTTGTATTTGGAAGTCCCCTATATTCAGCTTGAGTTGATGAAAATGCCATAGTTGGTTGCTTCTTTGATGACCATGAAATCAACTTAGACCTAGCAAAAGATAACAAGTCAAAGGTGATCCTCCTATCATCTTTTGGGCTAGTCCAATTTGCATCAAAGTTTAGCTTGATATCCAAGTCATATGTAAATGGATAAAATAGCCCTTCATTTATGCTACACCTCAAGTACTTTAAGACCCTCTTGGCTGCTTCCATGTGAGGTTTTCTTGGTGTATGAATTTACTCAATGTACTCACCCCATAGCATATATCCATTCTTTTTAGGGTTGCATAATTGAGACTCCCAACAAGACTTTGATAACCTGTAATGTCTTCAAACAAATCTCCTTCATGAGCATTGACTTTGTTATTCAATTCCATGGGTGTGCCTACAATTTTGCATTTTCCATTTTGAACCTGACTAGTATATCATGGATCTACTTTCTCTGAGTAATGAAGACACCAGAATTCGTATAAACAATCTCCAAACCAAGAAAATATGTAAGTAATCCAAGATAATTAATCTTGAACTCCTCCAATTGTGTTTTAATATTTTGATGCCATTGACATCATTTCCTATAATGATCATGTTATCAACATAAACACATAGATAAACAACCTCTAAATTAGTCCTCTTAATGAACAATAAAGAATCTAACTTGCTTACAACAAAACCTTGGTGCTGCAAGTATGTGACTAGCCTATGGTTCTAAGCTCTAGGAGCTTACTTTAAACCATATAGTGCCTTCCTTAGTTTACATAAATAATCAAGTTTGCCTTTATCTTCATATCCTGGTGGTTGAGCCATGTAGACGTCTTAAGAGATCCACCCATTAAGGAATGCATTTTGAACATCTACTTGGTAGAAGTTCTAATTATTTGAAGCAACAATACTTACTAAAACTCTGATAGTTGGTGCCTTGGCTACAGGTGAGCAGGTCTCCTCATAATCCACTCCATGGGCCTGAGAAAAAACCTTTGCTACTAGCCCATCTTTATACCTGTTTATTATGTCATCTGAACCTTTTTTCACCTTGTAAATCCACCTAGATCCTATTACCTTCATGAATGGTTTTTTGGGAGCCAAATCCCAAGTACTATTCTCTTGAAGTGCTTCAATTTCTTCTTGCATAGCTTCTCTCCATTCTTCTTTCTTGTTGGCTTCCTCAAATGAAGATGGTTCCTCTAACATAGAATCTTTAGTCATGTACATATAATGCTTGGTGACTAGTGATGTGTCATAGCCATACCTTATATGTTTCTTACTTTCCCTTTGATATCTTCCAAGTGCTTGATTGGATGACGTTGGAATGTATTCTAGTTTTTTGAACTTTGCTTTTGCCCTTGTATTTCCAAGCTTCAAAATATATTTGTTCATTTTTGAGTTGACATCCTCTGATGTATGTTGTTATTCTTTGTTGAGATTTGGAAAATCGTTCTCCAAATCATAGGGTAGCTTTATTTTTTTGCAACCATCCTCAAACCAAGAGTTATTTTCATCAAATACCACATCTCTACTAACTATAAATCCTTTGTTAGTGGTATTATATAACCTTTATTCTTTGTTATTCTGATCATATCCAATAAATATGCATATTTCATCTTTTGAATCAAGCTTTCCCTAAATCTATGATGGTATGTCTGCATAAGAAATGTTAGACGTTTAGCAATCTCAAGTGCGGGAACTCATGCTATGTTGAAGTGCCACATCACTCACACTTTTTGGTAGGATATACAAGCAGTTTTCCACGAGTTTTCTCAGCCCTTTACTCACCTAGTTGATGGAGAAAAGTCGGGATCATTTGGAGGGCATTTTTTAATTCAAATTTAAACCATCTTTTTTAGCATTATATAAGCAAAGATATAGAGCAAAGTCATAGCCATCCTCCTCTACCATTTGAGAACTTGTAGGCTCTCATTAGGATTGTTTACTTCACGTCTAAGCTAGCCCCTAGCTAAGCAAGCCCCTTGCTTGTTGGAGTTTTCTCATAGGAAGTGATCTTTGATCACCCATATCTCTTTGTGTAGTAGTCCGATTCATTTGCAAGATAGCTCATTTTGTTCCTATCATTGTAATCTTTCTTTTGGATGTAATCTTAGTATCAAGTTTTCATCAACCTTGAGTATATTGATCTTGAAAGATCTCTGGTCTGATCTCTACATATGCCAAATATATGTGTGTTGCAAGGCACACATAGGTGCAAGCTACGAGTTTGGGCAGATTTTGGTCTGTCTTGTGAAGGGATTGCCAAAGATAGGGCAACTTACTCATGTCTGCCAAGCTTGCACCCAAGGCAAGCAACACAGGGCCCCAGTTCCCAAGGAAGCTTCAACACGAGCGAGGAACCCACTTGCCCTTATCCACATGGACTTATGTGGACCTATGAATACCCCATTGCTGAGTGGATCCCTCTACTTTTATCTTCTAGTAGATGACCACTCTCGCTTTATTTGGGTGTACTTTTTGAAGTCAAAGTCAGACACATTCTCTAAGTTTCACACTTGGATCAAGGAACTTGAGAATGAAGCTTCAACTAACGTCAAAACCATTAGATCAGATGGAGGTGGTGAGTTTATCAATCATGACTTTGATAACTTTCTCACCTAGAAAGAGATCAAAAGACAAGTCACTCAGCCTCATACTCCATCACAGAATGGAGTTGCTGAAAGGAAGATACGCAATGTGATGGAAATGGCACGAACAATGCTTCATCACAAGGATCTACCCTACAAGTTTTGGGCAGAAGCTGTGCATAGTGCCGTTCACATTCTTAATCGAGGATTTACAAGTGCATTACACAACAAAACACCCTTCGAAGCATACTATGGAAGAAAACCAAATGTGAACTACTTTCGAGTCTTTGGTAGTGAAGCTTTTGTCCATGTACCAAAAGAAGATAGAAACAAGCTACAATCAAAGTCCAAGAAACACATATTCATAGGCTATAGTGACCAATCAAAGGCATACCATCTATATGATATGGAAAACCACTCCATCACCATTTCGAAGGATGTGAATCTTTTCTTGAGTATGATGAAGCTTCAATGAAGCTTAATCATACTCAAGAAAAGATTCAAGTACAAGTCGTAGTCCACCTATCTACACTTTAGAGGGGGACTCAGTATTTCCAACTTCCAACTCGGAAGCAAGTACTTCACAACAACCATGCCGATCTCAAAGGCTTCTTGATAGGCAACAATGCAAACAAAGTCATTATGTTAATTATGCTCTAATGCACCAAATTCAGCAAATTCCAGAGCCATCTAACTACAAAGAATCTCAAGGCCAACCAGAATCGGAAATAGCTATGAAAGAGGAACTCGATGCAATAGCAAAGAACAAGACTTGGACATTAGTTCCCAAACCAACCAACAGTCAAGTCATAGGAGTCAAGTGGATATACAAAGTCAAATACAAGTCTGATGGCACTCTAGATAAATATAAGGCAAGATTAGTAGCTAAGGGATACAAGCAACAACATGGCATTGACTATGAAGAAACCTTTGCTCCTACTGCAAGATTCACAACCATAAGAATCGTCTTAGCACTAAGTGCTCACTTTAAGTGGCCCATTTACCATCTGGACGTCAAAAGTGCATTCCTCAATGTCGATCTTCAAGAAGAAGTATATGTTGAACAACCTGAAGGCTTCAAGATAAAAGAAAAAGAAGATCAAGTCTACAAGCTTCACAAGGCACGTTACGGACTCAAGCAAGCTCCCAGGGCCTGGTATGAAAAGATTCACAAGTTCTTTGAAGACAAGGGCTTTCATAGAAGCAATGCTGATGCTAATCTCTACATCTATCAAAAGGGATCTTTAGTAGCCATCATCATTCTCTATGTAGATGACTTGATCTTGACAGGCTCAGATGAAGAACGCATCCAGTTCATCATCACACAGCTTCACCTCCAGTACTCTATGACAGATCTTGGATTACTCCACTACTTCTTGGGTATGGAAGTTTGGCAAACAAAAGAAGGTATATTCCTCTCACAAAAGAAGTACTGCTCTGATCTACTTTCCAGATATAACATGGATCAGTGTCGCTCAGATCTACACCACTAGATCCAAACATCAAGTTTACACTGGAGGATTCATCATCACTTGTGGATGTGCATACCTATCGACAGTTTGTTGGATCATTACTCTATCTTGCCAACACTAGACAAGATATTGCTTATGCAGTTGGTATACTTAGTCAGTTTGCACATCAGCCTTGTCAGACTCATTGGGATGTTTCTAGAGACTACTTCGTTACCTTGCCCTCACCCGACATCATGGTCTTTGGTACAGAGGGGGCATCGGACTCACTGGATATTCCGATTCAGATTGGGCTCGTGATCCTGATTCTCGACGATCTACTTCTGGGTATATTTTCTTGTTTGGTTCAGGACTTGTCTCTTGGGCAAGTAAGAAGCAGCCTATAGTGGCACTATCATCTACCGAGGCCGAGTACTGAGCATCCAGCTTTGCAGCATGTGAGGCCATCTAGCTTCGATGTTTATTATCTGACATTGGTGTTTTTCACGATACTCCGACATGTCTTCGCATGGACAGCCAGTCAGCCTTGGCCATCGCCAAGAATCTAGTGTTCCAAGCTCCGATGAAGCACATCAAGATCCAGTACCACTTCATCTGCGAGAAGCTCCTATCTTAGGAGATTACTTTGGAGCAGTGTACCTATCAGGAGAACCTGGCGGACATGTTCACGAAGGCTCTACCTCCAATTCCACTTCAGCGCTTGATGGACCTCTGCAGCATTCAGCCGCTCCAAAATGGAGCTGCAAAGGGGGTGTTGATGACATGATTGCTCCTACTTCATCTACATTTGTATCCGCATGAGTGCATCTCCATTTTGTATCCAGGAGGCACTCCATTTCTAGTCTATTTCCATTTTATATTGTACTTACGTTGTATTTGGGTACCTTGCCATGTGCTTCTACCAGTTGTATTCATTCTCCTTTCAGGAGACTTATCCCACATATGATATACTTTTGAGAGTCCCTTCCAAATCTATATAAGGAGGGCCTCTCCCCTCATTTGTACTTGGTTAGAAGCTTGAGGAGCCTACTCCATGCTCTTGGCAAGCGCATTTCTAATCCACATGAGTTTACCCATTTCATGGTCTACTCATTTTGTGTCTCACACATTCTTTGTTTTGTGAGAGTACTTTACTTTTCATTTTGCTTCCGCATGCGTACTCTCTACAATTATTGCCCTCTATCATGGACCTAGACCCCTAGTAGATATCCTAAAGCAATGGATCAAGGCCAATTGGGAAACACAGGTGCTCATGGTTAGGCAAATCTAGTACCTTTCGAATGGGTGTTTCCTATTTTTTAATGAATCTATCAGTGCTCTATGTGTTATTACTGAACGGTAGTGGATTATAAGAACCACGCTCATCTCCTTATTTAAATGGTTTCTCAGCTGTAATCCTAACAGTGCTAAACCCTCCAAGGTTCCGGTATGGATTGAACTCCCTAATTTACCGATTGACTTTTACCCTTGGATTGAAGGGCTATGCTCACTTTTGGGAAAAGTGCTAGGTCCAAGGCCTAAGGGTCATATCAACCCCAAGTGGGACCCACAGGTCCTCATGGAAATTGATGCAGATAGTCCCATATAGTCCTCACTAAAAATCCAGGATTCGAAAGGGAACTATCTGTTGGTGTAAATTACAAGCCTACACATTTGGCTTGGAAGACATCATGAAGACTCCACATGCATGAAGAACCATAGGAACATATGCTAGTGGTTTATTACCACTTTACCTCATTGTAAAAGTCTAATTTGACTTAAAATCTTTTGTAATCACCTACCTAAGTGATTCATGGAAAAGTAGATCACTTGATTGAGAGAATATCTCCAAACTTTAGATGCTTGATCATAGGAAGCCAAAGATTGAATTTGAATTCAAATCCTAAGTCATTTCCTATAAAATTGGATGTGAAAAAGTCGCGGGTAGATCACTCCATTCCCGAGGCTCATTCTGTTGAGCTTGAGTGTGTGTAAGGACTATACCATAGCCTACAACTCTCTACACCATTTGGCAATGCTAGACATGCCAATGGGATTGTACACAATTGTTAATCAATAGATACATTTACATCATTCATCTCTGTATTCACTGCTTGTGTACTCCAAAGTCTGTTAACTTGTCAAGGGCATATCTCGGTCAATGCTACTCCAAATTTAGTGATTCAAAGCTTGTTGGATTCAACTCAAAGTCATCTACATGCTGCAAAAGTTTGAAGAGATTTAATTCAGCCAAATGAGAGAAATCGTCATCGAGGTGCTCACTCATCTATCTCTGCTACAGTCCTAAAAAGTCGGGGGTATAGCTAATTTTGCTAAATCAATTTCTCTGAGTATAGTTTGTCATTTTACATCATTCCACTTGTAAATGTTAGCTTACTAAGCTAATTGAATACCCCTAGAAGGAATTTTATCAATTGCTACTGTGCTGGTCACACTGAGCAAAACATTGAGCAAGTGTCAAGACCAAAATAGAAGGTTTTCTTGACTTTGTGACTTCCAAAGTTATCTGTTTTGATTCAATCATTGCACACATCATTTCCAAAGGACATAGGCTATTTCTTGGTGTCATTGGGAAGCTAAGGAAATCAAGTCTGAAGCTAAAGAGGGCTGGCACAAAGCAGGTTTTAGCAGTACCTACTCAATCTCTTGGATCATCCATCCATTTCTCCCAACAGTGGTACCAGAGCAAATAAGGTAAAATGGGAGATGGTTTTCCTTCATTTGTTGACAAATTGGACAGGAACAACTATCAAGCATGGTCTCTAAGGATGAAGACCTACTTACAAGGAAGGAGTCTCTATGGATACATCTCAGGAGATGAGGAATTGCCCTCATTCAAAGCAAGAGGTTTGCCAACCATGGAGGAGCAAGGAAAACTCAACACATGGTGTGCAAGGGATGCATTGGCAAGGTCCTATTTACTCAACTCTATATCTGACTTTCTTTTACCTCATATCAAAAATTGTAAGACTTCCCAAGAGACTTGGGAAACCTTGTCATCATATTTTTCCTCTAATACAAGGGCTAGGAAAAATCAGTTGTGGATTGAATTCACAACACTAAGGAAGCAACCTAAGCAAGTTGTTTCAGAATTTGTGACCAAGATCAAAGATGTTGCAGATCAGTTAGCAAGCATAGGAGAAGAAATTGAAGAAGAACAAATTGTAAGGCAGGTAATTAATGGAATCAAGGCTGATGACAAGTGGGAAAGCGTCACCACTGCAATGGATCTCTACATGGACATGCACACTCCAGATCTTACAACTCTCATGGGTCAACTATTCACACATGAAGCTAAGCTTACCAAGAGTGGAGATACTACCAAAGGTAACAACTCTTCTGCCCTATACACTGATAAGAAATCTAAGGATAAAGGCAAGAGTAAGAAGGTGGAAGATGAATGCTCTACCTCCCAAGCCAACTATGCAGGGAGAGGTAGATCTTCAAGAGGTAGGGGCAGAGGAGGTAAGCAAGGTAAGTTCAAGGTACTATGTGTCTTTTATTGATGACTATAGCAGATGGACTGTATTATACTTTATGAAGCACAAGGATGAAGTATTTAATTGTTTTAAGAAATATCTTGCAATTAGTTGAAAATCAGAGAGGAAGGAATTCAAAGAGGCTAAGGTCACATGGAGGAGGTGAGTACTTCTCCAATGAATTTGAGGACTTCTTGCAGGACAGAGGCATCAAAAGGGAAATAACCACAAGGTACTCTCCTGAACAGAATGGGGTAGCTGAAAGAAGAAATAGGTTAATAGTTGAGACAGCTACATCTATGCTTAATGAGAAGAAATTACCTAACTATCTATGGGCAGAGAGTGTCTCTACTACCACCTATCTCATAAACAGGTTACCATCAAAGTCACTTGATGGTATGACACCATATGAAGCATGGCATGGTAAGAGACCATCATTGGATCACTGCAAAATTTTTGGATGTGTAGCATATGTACACATTCCTTCAGAGGTAAGAGGAAAGCTAGATCCAAAGGCTGAAAAATGTATTTTCATTGGATATGATTTAAATAAAAAAGGTTACAGGTTTTATAACCCTACCAACAAGGGATTTATGGTAAGCAGAGATGTAATCTTTGATGAGAATGATTCTTGGTATGA
The DNA here is from genome assembly GCA_020310875.1 of Ceratopteris richardii. Classification (NCBI taxonomy): domain Eukaryota; kingdom Viridiplantae; phylum Streptophyta; class Polypodiopsida; order Polypodiales; family Pteridaceae; genus Ceratopteris; species Ceratopteris richardii. Next base: position 89,192,415 of record CM035438.1, on the reverse strand, counting down.
GAATGAATGCAGGAAGGTCAAACTACCCTATGATTTGGAAGAGGAATTTCCAAAACTTACAAAGGAGGAACCAACTCAGAAAGAAGACTCAAGTTCAGATGATGAAGATACAATCAACCTTGAAGAGTTCAAGGCATGGAAGTCGAAAGGCAAAATGAAGATGAAGAAGCTTGAGGACATACTAGAATCTTCAACTCAATCAATGAGAAGGTCTCAAAGAGAGAGCAAAAAACCTATCAGATATGGGTATCATACATCTCTTGTTACTAAACATTCAATTTATCTTGCAAAGGATTTGTTAAATGAAGAACCAAGAGCATATGAAGAAGCATTCACAAAATCAGAATGGAAGGAAGCTATGGATGAGGAGATTGAAGCACTCAAGGAGAGTGATACATGGGAGTTAGTACCCAAGAAGGACTTCATGAAGGTAATAGGATCTAGATGGATCTATAAATTGAAAAGAAATTCTGATGGCACAATTAACAGGTACAAGGCCAGATTAGTAGCCAAGGGTTTTGCACAAACCCAAGGCATTGACTATGAAGAAACATTTTCTCCTGTGGCCAAGATGCCAACAATCAGAGTGTTGGTGAGTGTGGCTGCATCAAAGAATTGGAACATGTACCAATTGGATGTCAAGAATGCTTTCTTGAATGGATGGATTTCAGAAGAGGTTTATATGTCACAACCTCCAGGCTATGAAGACCCTAAGAAGGTTACTTATGTTTGCAATTAAATAAGGCTTTATATGGATTGAAGCAAGCACCTAGGGCATGGAATTATAGGCTAACTACATACCTCCAAGACCAAGGTTTTGTCATGAGTAAGGCTGACACTTCTCTGTTCATTAAGAGAAGTAATTCAGAGGTAATCTATCTTTGTGTTTATGTTGATGACATCCTCATTACAGGCAATGATGTAAATGGAATCAGAAGCATCAAAAGCCAGATGATGAAGGAATTCAAGATCAATGATCTTGGATTATTGAAGTATTTTTTGGGACTTGAATTAGTTTACACTAATTCAAGAATATACATTACTCAGAAGAAGTATGTGCAGGACATGTTGAAGAAATTTCACTTGCAGGATGCTAAAGCAGCTAGTACTCTAATGGAGGTGAACCTAAAGCTAAGTGCCCATGAAGGTGATGAAGTCCAAGACATTACATGTTATCAAAGTATGGTAGGTAGCTTGAACTATGCTACCTTAACTAGAATTGACATTGCATATGGAGTAAGTGTGCTAAGTCAATTTATGCACAAGCCAAGGATACCTCACTTAGAGGCTGCCAAAAGAATCTTGAAGTATCTCAAGGGTACACAGAACCATGGTTTGTACTTTCCTTACACTTCAGATATTGACATAAAAGTTTATTCAGATGCAGATTGGGCAGGATGCAAAGATGATAGGAGAAGCACTTTAGGATACATTTCTTTTGCAGGTGACAAACCAATTTCATGGTCTCCAAAGAAGCAACCAACTGTTGCATTGTCTTCTACAGAAGCAGAGTATAGAGGGCTACCTAATGCCACTCAAGAAGCAATTTGGATTAAGCTTTTGTATTATGAATTGGGCTTATATACTAGGCCTCCAATTATCTTTGGAGATAATACAAGTTCTCTTCACCTTGCAGCTAATCCTATCTATCATGCCAGGACCAAACACATAGAAGTTCATTATCATTATGTGAGAGAGAAGTTGCTAAGCAAGGACATTCAGTTGACCTATGTGTCAACCAACATGCAATGTGCAGATTTGCTGACTAAAGCTTTGGACCAAGCAACACTAGGGTTAGAACAAGTCCTAAAGCAATGTATTATGATATCCTTAGTTCTATAAACCACACAAGGTAATTTAAGGAGAGTAGAGTCAAGGTGCGGCCATCTAGACCTCACCGTGGGGCATTGGTGCTTGAGGTCAATACAAAGATGAGTGTGGTCATAAATACACAATGAAGGATTGGCCTCAACCTTGGAGTCACAATTGTTTGGAAAAGGTTAAATTAGTGTAAGCCCTATCCATTCTAGCAACACTAAAATTGTCGCCCTTTTGCTTATTATTCCAAGTAAAATTAGAATGAAGATAAATATATGTAAGAGCATGCTTAGTTATAAGTCTAATCTAGGCATTCCACTCTTGACCTGATATAATAATTCCCTTTTTCTCATATCTATCTTTGAGGTTGGTCACCATATTGAAGTCCCCCAGAAGGATAAGAGGACCTTCAAGGAGGCAAATCTCATCCCAACATTGGGCATGTTGGGAAGGAAAATTAGAAGCATATATACTAATAATCAAGCAATCACAAGGTTTATTCATGAAAACACCCAACCACTGATGAGTAGGACTCAATAAATTTTTTTCGTGATGAGATGATTAAGATTATTAACTACACCAATCGCAGCTCCCCCTCTACCATGAGGGTGATCAGTGACATACCACTTATGTTTACTTGACAAGCTATTCAGATGCAGTTGAAGCTTGTTACCAGAGACTTTTAATTCCTAAATGCATACAAAGTGAGATAGCAAAGATTTTTCTAAGATCCATTAATTAACACACTTACCTCTAACCAGGTCCGAAAGCCCTTTTATATTAAGAGTAAGAAAATTAAAACTATTCATTGAAAAACAGAAGGTAAGAAGTAAGAACCTCACTAGGAAAAGAATTATTTCTTTATGTTCTTTGTAAGCTTATTCAAAGACACAAAGTTCTTTAGTATATCCTTCCTCTTAGATTTAATATTACCATCTGTTTTCTTAGATCCAGAGACCTTCTGGGCAATTGGCACTAGGTTTTCTTTCTGACATAGAGTAAGGTCATTGGAAACATTACCACTATTTTGAAGAAGGTTGATTTCATTGTCGTGCTTTTTGGAAAGCTCCACAACAAACCGGTGATCATCGACAAATGGAGGATGGTTAGGTACTGAAACAAATAAATTCTCACTTTGAACCTGATTCTAGGGTGTGGTTGGGGTAATTTTCCTTTTGGAGGTCACCATACTCCGTTCATCTGAGTTATCCTTAGAGACTCGTTCATGGGTATCAGTAGCAGTATACTTGCGAGTTATCCCTTTCTCATAAATACCTCCTGCAATAAAGTGAGGAATTTTAAGTTGTTTATTTGAATCAATGAGTGGGTGCGAGATTTCTTCAAGGAGGGTATCAAAAGTATTAACCCACCTTTTATCTTTCTTCCTAATCCGCTTACCTTGAACCTTCTTGAGAGAAGGGCCTGAAAAACCTTTCTGATTGTTTTGATCCTCCACCTTTTTGCCTTCCGTGATATTGGACAGAAGGACAACCCTAGACCCAATGCCCCTGCTTATTACACTTAAAACACGTGTTAGGTAATTTTTTTATAGCGAATATGTTGCTCATGTAAATAGTGTTGGGAGAAATGGATGGATGATCCAAGAGATTGAGTAGATACTGCTAAAACATGCTTTGTACCAGCCCTCTTTAGCTTTAGACTTGATTAGTAGACTTCCTTAGCTTCCCAATGACACCAAGAAATAGCCTATGTCCTCTGGAAATGATGTGTGCAATGATTGAATCAAAACAGATAACTTTGGAAGTCACAAAGTCAAGAAAACCTTCTATTTTGGTCTTGACACCTGCTCAATGTTTTGCTCAGTGTGACCAGCACAGTAGAAATTGATAAACTTCCTTCTAGGGGTATTCAATTAGCTTAGTAAGCTAACATTTACAAGTGAAATGATGTAAAATGACAAACTATACTCAGAGAAATTGATTTAGCAAAATTAGCTATACCCCCAACTTTTTAGGACTGTAGCAGAGATAGAACAGTGAGCACCTCGATGATGATTTCTTTGAATTCGCAGAATGAAATCTCTTCAAAACTTTGTCAGCATGTAGATAACTTTTAGCTGAATCCAACAAGCTTTGAATCACTGAATTTGGAGTAGTATTGACCGAGATATGCCCTTGATAAGTTAACAGACTTTGGAGTAGACAAGCAGTGAATACAGAGATGAATGATGTAAATGTATCTATTGATTAACAATTGTGTACAACCCCATTGGCATGTCTAGCATTGCCAAATGGTGTAGAGAGGTGTAGGCTATGGTATAGTCCTTACACACACTCAAGCTCAACAGAATGAGCCTCGGGAATGGAGTGATCTACCCGTGACTTTTTCACATCCAATTTTATAGGAAATGACTTAGGATTTGAATTCAAATTCAAATCTTTAGCTTCCTATGATCAAGCATCTAAAAGTTTGGAGATATTCTCTCAATCAAGTGATCTACTTTTCCATGAATCACTTAGGTAGGTGATTACAAAACATTCTAAGTCAAATTAGACTTTTACAATGAGGTAAAGTGGTAATAAACCACTAGCATATGTTCCTATGGTTCTTCATGCATGTGGAGTCTTCATGATGTCTTCCAAGCCAAATGTGTAGGCTTGTAATTTACACCAACAGCTCCACCTCAAGCCAAACATTTTGGCTTAAGTCTTCATCTTCAACTTGCAGGAGGCTTTGTGCTTCTTTACTGATGTTTCTCTAGTACTCCCAAGTGGGGGGAGGATATTTGTGGAGCCATGGCCCATATTGCTCTGAAAAGGAAAAAAACTATTCCTCCTCGTCTGGCTGCCATGCTGGACCTGCCCCTCACTATCGGTGAGATTAAAGAAACCAATCTGTTTAGCTGGTATTCTTGTCAATCCTCACTCTGACACACGGTTTTCGTCTTAAATCACTATATTATGCCTTCATTGCTCTACTTCATCTCTTGTTGGATCCCTAACAAAAAATAAATGAACCAAGTTATAAGTTTGTCGAGGAGATTTCTTTGCGGAGGTAGCTTGACTCACAATAAAATTCCTAAAGTGTCTTGGAAAGTGTGTTGTTTACCTAAGTCTCAAGGGGAATTGGTTTGTTTTGTCCTATCAAAATGGCTAATAATTTTGCTACTAAATGGATATGCAAGGTTGTGGATTCTGATGACTTCTAGGCTATCTTAATTCAAAGAAACACTCATAAGTTTGCTCTTTTGGATTACAAAGCTTGGCATAATCACTCCATTTGGGATATTCTCATTTCCCCCTATGTCTATTGTCTTGTTTGCTCTCGCTTGTGTTGCAGAATGTGACAAGCTTGGATGGAAGTAAAAAAGCTATGTTCTCCTAACTTCCAATTCTTTGATTATTATGAGTTCTTCTTGCAGGAAAGTAGTTGGACAAGGTGGCTGTCTTTATGGAATAAGGGGCTCTTGGGGATAACGGAACATAAAGGCCTTAATCTGGGATTCAAAACCTGGAAAGATTTTATAGATAGTAATGGGATAATTTCACATACCTCAATAATGGAATCTAACTTTTCTTCTTGCTCTATTCAGGTCATGTTGCAACATAAGCAGATGCTGGAAGATCATGCTACTCTCTATCCGATGAGAAGGCCTATCAGAATCTCTGAAGATGTCCAAGACCTCTAGAAAAGCTACAAGAAAAGTAGAGGGAGCATCAACATGATCCTCCCTAAGCTTAACAACAAGTGGCATGTATGCTTGAATGTTGGAGAGTGGAAACATAGATTTTTGTGCATCTGGAATATGCCTACCAACATCAAACATAGTTACCTATTATGGCTTATCCTTCACAATGTTGTTAGGATAGGAATAAAAAACAAGAAATATAAAGTTAATGATGGTGTATGTAGCTTTTGTGACAATGTGGAATTTTATGAGTGATGTTTTTGGATAAAAAGGTCTATTCTACTCTATGGTCTATGTCATAAGGAACATCTACAACTTTTCATATTTTTCTTGGGTTGATAGAGGCTCGAACTTAAGTTTTAGCCTCTATTCAACTTTGTGTTAGAAATGCTCAAGTTCACTTGTTGAAATTTAAGTTTGAGCCTCTATTCAACATGGAGTCAAGAGGTTCAAACTTAAGTCTATGAAGGCAAACAGTTCAAACTTATGTCTAAGCCTATATCATTGAATAGAATAGAGGTTGTTTTAGGAGAGGTTCAAACATAATCCCCTTAACATATGATTGAAATAGGAGTTCAAGGTCCTCCAACTTAAGTTTGAGCCTCTATTAGATTTTGAATTGGAGAGACTCAAAATTATTTTTAAGCCTCTATTCAAGTTGAAGATGAAAGGCTCAAACTTAAGTTTGAGCCTCTATTTAGCTATCATTTAGAGAGGCACAAACTTAAATTTGAGCCTCTATTCAACGTGCATTTGGAGAGGCTCAATGTTTAGCTTGCCTTTAGAATTTTGAGTGGAAAAGATCCAAATTTAAGTTCGAATTGGTACCTCTACAATAAAATATGAGATCAAGTTCAAATCATGAATACAAAAAGGTGAACAAGTTCAAATCATGAACATCATACAATTGAGAGAGGTTAAAAGAACTAAGTCTCTCAAAAGATATATTTAAAAATAGGAGTCTATGACAATCTCTTAGAGCAAAGAAGGATTGAGATTAAGTTTGATTTAGCCTTAAAATTGAGTTTGATATTTGTATCCTTGTAGCCTCTTTATTTTTTTCTGATTAGATACTTTTTGTTAAGTTCAAACATACAGTCTTTCGAGAAGTAGAGACTGAAACTTAAGTTCCAACTAGTTCTTGGTTAATATTTTTCACAAAAAAGTTATAAAGCACTCAATTTTCATAAAATTTGTTGGACTTATTTGACTCACAACAAACTTTTTCTGAAGGTTTAAAAATTTCTAAGATGTCCTTTCTTTAATCATACAAAACTAGTGAATTTATGATCATCCTTTTGGTGGAAATGATATTTATGTTTTTCTTGAAATGTATAACCCATGCATATACTGTTAGAAATAACTAAAAGATGGTTTATTTAATATCATTGATAATATTTTCTCATTTATTCTTTTTTATGTAAAATCAAGATGCAACAAAACAAAGTATAACTGATCAACTTGACGAAAGAGAAAAGTGGAAATGGAAGAGAGTCATCTTGTTGGATCATGAAAAGTGTGAAAGATATGCAAATGCTATTCATTTTAAGGTAAATCCATGAGATGCTAAAAATTGTAGAGATTCATGAATCCATCTAGTGCCATAAATTGTAGAGATTTGGGTGAAATTTGCCTATGTGTTATTATGGAAGTAACTTCGGATCCATCAATGTTCGATATTCAAAATGTTTTGACTTTGAAATTGATTAGTTGACCTATACTCCAAATAATTACCAAAAATGGTGATAGGAAAACTAGGCTTTAACTCATTATATGGCATTAGAGATGATAATTGCAATTGTATTGAGGATGTTGATGTCAAAGTTAGTGAGAATAAATATTCTCCAAAATATGCTTCAAATTATTGTATGGCATTGAAGATGATAATTGAAATGATATTGAGGACGTAGATGTTGAATTTAGGGAGAATATTTATAAAGAAATGCACAAATGAAATCATTTGGATGATTTCAATGCATGATTGTTGTGAATAGACATGTTGTCAAGTAGCAATAGACATAAAATAAGGCATGCAAGGTTAAACTTTTGGCCACAAAACTATTCAGATAGATTCAAATATGTAGTGTATTGTATGAATATGGTCTACAAAGCTAACAGTGTGAACTCATGTCACTCTTACTTGAGTTTTAATTATATGTTTGAAGCAAAAGAAGCATGTACCAAGACACGGTATTTAATTCATGGTATTGGGAAAAGCTCATTTTATAGGCTATGGGAAATTTTTTACGTGGTCAAAATGTATCCATTCATGAGAATAATGGAATACTTAGAAAAAGTGCCAAACATGTAGAAATAGCAAAAGATTTGATATATCATCTCATTGATAATAATGGAGATCAAATGGCTGACAAGTTGAGAACATGTATGGATGGTTCTCATGAAACAAAAAGAGTGCTTCCATCACATTGTAAGCAAGTGGATGTTCTTTGAGAGGTAACTAACGTTAGAAAGATTCCCATACATCAAATTCTCCCAACCATAATTTTTGAGATTGTGTAATACAGAATTTAGAACAATGTCTTTATCACATTCAAGTAGCTTTTCCAAATGTGACTTTTGTACACAAATAAAAGCAAAATTACAATATAAAAAAACCATGAAGAACATGTAAGATATTTAGCACAAAGAAAATCTAACATGCTAAAACAAATTAGTTATAGAAATCTATACCATGCTTGGAGTGTTTCTTCAAAAATGTATTCACGTAAATAGTTTTGCATTATTCATGATAAAATATATCAAAGTAAAATAGGTATACCATGTATTAAGCCTATACCAAAATCTATGAATGACATTAAGAGATTACCGATATCTTTAATAGGAATGATTACTCATGGACATCGATAATGTGCTTATGGTTGTTTTGCTTGAGGATTATTACCTTATGATTCAAAATTTCACACTTGCATCTATTTCAATGTGTTTGAGAAACTTATAAAGAAAGATAATCCATGTATGGAGATTTAGGATTGAAGAGTTCTGGTGTGAACTACAAAAAGAGTCTATTTGATTCTCTATTGTTGATTGATGGACTTTATCATCACATGGAAGTTTTAAAGGAGGATATTTTATATGAAAATGGAACACACTGTAATACCACAAGTGAAAACTAAAGTGATTCATTCAAGGAGTTGCCGAAAATATTATTTTTGCAACTTTCTAATTGTGATTCAAAAAATATGAATAGCTGTGTCTTTGTTAGAGATATTTGATATGGTGCAAGTCATATGCTTGATGGTTGGACATAGTCATGAGGATATTGATGCTCTATTTAGTTACTTTTTAGAAAAGCTCAAAAAAACAATGGATTTTCAATTTTCCACATCTAATGAGAATCGTCAATGAATGTTTTAGTATGCATGTGACACATTTTCTTATACATAGAGTAACCAATTTAAAAAAAATTATGAAACGATACTTAAATGAAGAAGTTGATAGTCTGATTGGGCCATTACATAATTAACCAACAAAAGAATTTGATACTTGCCTTGATTTGAGAAAACGGGACTTCATCCTCATAAAACCACCTTGTGATGTAACGTACCCTATCTGGCTTGGCATGGTAGAAAGTGATGTTAATCAAATAAAGAATCAAAACAATATCTTAAGGTTCAAAAACAATATAGGATACCTATTTCAAAAAGGGAAACTGTTAGCAATGAAGAACTATATAGATGTTGTTGGAAAAAATATTGGAGAGAAATTATGACTCATCATGAATGTTGGGAGAATAATTCTTCTCTTTGGGCTTGGACACCAAAAGGTGGGCATAAACAAATGAGACCAAAAATCCAACATTAGTGATATTGAAGGTAAAACAGAGCCAAGGGAAAGGAAATAAAATAATGGAAGATTTGAGCTACATCTCAAATGAAGACAATTGCAATTTCTAATTCAATAAGAAAATCCGATATCATATTGATCATATTAGAGAAATATTCTTTTCAATATATCCATGATAGTATTTTTCATCACTATGTTATTATTTGAAAACTATTTTTAAGTTAGTATTGTCATGATTCATTGTGAAGTTTTAATTGTTTGCAATGCTCTTATATCCTCTCAATTCTTGAGATATTGGTAGTTCTTTTTTTTGCAATATATGGGATGTTGGAAGGGGGTAAATCCTCTTAACCTTGCATTTTATTCGGCTTTGCTAACTTTCTATGTAGAATTAATGTGGACTAGATGGCTCTCCATTAATGCTACTGTTGTTGACTACAAAGTGAGAGTTCAACTACATTGAAGATTATGATTAATATTTTGGGTATACAAGATGTCCTTGGTGTTTGTTACAATTTGGATGTTTGTCATCCACAACTATGGAAATTTGATATCCTATATCTTCAAGAAAGTGGAACCATATGTATTTCTCCACAAGTTTGCTATCAGAAAAATTCACTAGAATCTTCAATCCTTGTCAAGCATTGAAGATACACCCTTTGAATGTAAACATTCTTTTAATGAGGAATATGCCTCCAAACCAACTATTATATGTGGTATGATGTTATCTCTATAATAACGGAAATTGTATACTAAAAATTAGGCTATTTCAACACTATACATTTTTGAGATTACTCAATCAAATGAGTTGTTAATCATGTATTAAATTTATTCGTGTGTTTCTAAACACCATACAATTTTAAAATCATTCAAATAAATGGATGGCTAACGGTGCATCAAATTTATTTAGATGTTCCTAAACACCATATGTTTTTGAGATAACTCAATTTCAATGGATAGTGATACATTCAATAATATATTCCCATAATTTGATCAAATATTCTATTATACCTTGATTTTGAGTCTTCTTTAAGTTTCTTTGTTTTTATACCCGTGAGGAATATAATTCAAATGATTAGTATCACCATAAATATACATACACTCATACATACACACACACACACATATACATATACATACATACATCTATATATATATATATATATATATATATATATATATATATATATATATATATATATATATATATATATATATATATATATATATATATATATATATATATATATATATATGCGTGTGTCTGTGTGTTTGTGTGTCAGTGTGTGTATGTATGTATACACACACACACACACACACACACACATATATATATATATATATATATATATATATATATATATATATATATATATATATATATATATATATATATATATATATATATATATATATATATAAGTTCTAAATTTCTTTATCTATAATATCAATATTTAGTATTTCCAAATCTTTTGAGTTTTCTTGAATATGTTTTTATAACTTGAAGAAATGAACACTACAACATATCAAGGGTATACCAAGGCTGCTACCGAGGAAAATGAACGGGCGTGATTTCTTCGCGACGTCAGTGTTAGAGTCGGTATACGCGTCGGAAAGAAAGCATCAGTATGTGCACCGGTACAAGCATCGGTATGTGCGCCAGTATAGGCGTCGGTATATACGTCGGTATTACCGATGCCCATACCGATGCCCATACCGACGCCCATACTGGGTGTACCGGCGCCTATACCGATGTCCATACTGGAGCTATCGACGCGTATACTGATGACCGTATCTGCACAAATGTTTTTGGGCAGAGTGTGTCGTCTTTTGCTACAACATGATGTTGTTTAGCAAAAGACCATACACTCTGCCTAACTGAGTACATGTATTATGTACTCTAATGGCAACCAAAACATAAAATTATATGAGCAGAAATGAACAATGAATCATGCACAAAAAGTTGTACATTCCATAAATGAAAAATGTACAAAAGGGTTGCAAAACACTTCTATATAGGAATCGAATACAAAATTATGGTATCATTGCCACAAAGGAGTGTAATACAAAATTGTGGCAATGTGACAAAACACTTCCATATAGGAATCGAATACAAAATTATGTTACATCATTGCCGTATGCGAGTGTGATACAAAATTGTGGCATTGATCAAAATATTTACACCTACAACCCTGCAACAAAACATATGTATAAAATAAGACCAATTAACATGACATTTATAAACAACAAATAAAAACACGAAACCAAGATATAACTTTACCTAATCAAGAATATTCTCCCATGAGACGATTGCACAGCGTCCCTCTAAGTCTTGTAATAGTGCAGTCAGTCCATGTCGATATCCATATGATTCTTCAGTTCGCATCGGAGGACGACCCACTGCCAACTCCTATAATAAATATGCAAAATGTTAGATGAACATACATAATGTGCTTAACACAAACAACTTCAATAATTAACATGATACTTACAAATTGGTAGCGCATACTGTCGTATCCGCCGGTACCTAAATGCGACGTTCCAACCGTATCTAAACGTGTAGCCACCGCATCTCTCTGTTGAAGATATCGATCAAGAGTATGTTGGTGCTCATCCTGAATCGATTCCCATTCTCCGACATCTAGCCATACAGGCTTCGGTATGCCTGCTCTAAAAGCATCGCGAGCTTCTGATCGTCGATGAGACATCACCTCGCGTGCCGTATGCTGAATCCATTCGGAACTCACAATAGGGTTCCCAAGTGCTGGTCGGTACTCTTCATATATGGATTGTGTGATATGATTTTTAGAGCCCCTATCCTATTCGCTTCATTTTAACATTACTGAATGACCGAATTCCATGGAGCAAATTTGTGGAATGCGCTGACGCATTGACTTTTCGGCCGCATGCATAACTCGAGCTCCATTACGGATATTATATATCTTGGAGTCATCATGATCATGCACTCCCCAAGGTGTACGTGGAGATCCCATCTGATGCAATGTGAAGATCTCATCTCATCCAATGTATATATATGCATCCTTGTATACATATCCATGCTTATATACATATGCATTCATGTATGCATATGCATGCATGTATGCATATGCATGCATGTATGCATATGCATGCATGTATGCATATGCATGCATGTATGCATATGCATGCATGTATGCATATGCATGCATGTATGCATATGCATTCATGTATGCATATGCATGCTTGTACGCATATGCATGCTTGTACGTATATGCATGCTTGTATGCATATGCATGCTTGTATGTATATGCATTCTTGTATGTATATGCATGTATGTATGCATATGCACGTATGTATGCATATGCATGCATGTATGCATATGCATGCATGTAGTTTTTTCAACTCTCTCATTAATGTACTTAGACTTGGATCATAATGATATCTTGTTTCTTATATGGAACTTCAATTTATTGTGAGTATTAATTTTAGTAATGTCTTTAAGTCTCATGATTTTCAAAAAATGAAAAAAAGTTGAGATTTAAGTCCCAAGTTTTGAATGGTTCAGAATTAATTTGAGAACTAGAAGAGGCTCTTATATAAATTCAAGGTTTAATTTCTTGAAGATTTGAATTCTAACAATAATGACCCCTCTAATAGTTATAATTTTAAATGTGTATTACTATATATATATATATATATATATATATATATATATATACATATATATGTGTGTGTGTGTGTTGTGTGTGTGTGTGTAGTTTGGAAGAGGCTCTATGAGTTCAAACCTTACTCTTGTAAATTAAAAGTAAGTTGAGCCCAAGTCTCCTCTAATTTGCAAAATTAGGCTCGAGCTAAAATTTTAAAATTTTGTTACCAACAAGAGGTGAGACCACCTCTTGTTAATTTGGAGAATCTTGAATTTCAATCTCTCATCACTTTTAAGATATAATAACATATAGTGCATGCATATAGTGATGAATCATTCAAAAAATATGGAGTTGGAGAATATAGAATTTCCTAAAATCATGAATAATTTCCAATTTTCTTGAATATGGATTTATGAATATATAACGTATATGTAGTTATATGTGGAAAACCCTAATGACTGCACTAGAGTAAAAAGGGCCCATGCATAGGGAAGCAATTGACATAAAAGGTACTTAAGGGACACATAAGTGTAGCAACCCCCCCCCCTTAAACTAAATGAGATGAAAACAAATAGGAACTGACATATCAGCCCATAGAATGTAATAAGCCTAAAGCTTTACAAAAATATTAAAACTTTTCTCGTGGAAGAGCTTCGATGAATATTTCTTCCAGATTAAGTAATGTAAGCATATATACCAAATCAATATCTCTAGCATGAAGGCACTCTTTGACAAGATATGTTTAGTGGTATTTGTGTTCCCAAAGGAGGTTTGCAAGATGGGAATCATTAATGTTAACAACCTTGCAGCAAAATAGAAGATCAAGGCTTTACGTAATGAGATTAAGTGTTACACCAAAGCTTATAAACATGAACTATAAAAACTTCTCTTTTTTAGTGCCCCTAGATAGAGGAAACTCAATCTTGTTACACTTCTCTTCTCTTTGATTCCGTCATCGTTAAAGGTACTTGATTTAGTACCTCTCTCTCTCTTGATCTTCCAATCCAATGAAGCTCTATTTCCTTTAATTTATGTATGGATGTGGGCAATTAGAATGAAAGAGAATGATTTTGTTTTTTCACTCATCTTGGTCATTAATAAAATTGAGAGTGGCTCTTTCCAATAAGCAAATAAGCTTTGGAAGAATGTATCTTGAAATTTGAAGGATATGGAATAGTTGGAGAAGATTTTGAATCAAGTAATAAGAAATTGTAAGTTGTCTTAGACTGCATTATGAGGATCGGGGCCTAGTTTCTAATGGATCTAATCTCGAGATAGACAATATCTCTGCCATTTGCAAATGTCCAAAGACCTATACCTTAATGACCTTACATGTATCAATGACAACATAATAAAATATGTTTGAGGATAAAGCGTAAAGTTTATTTCCATATCTTGTTTAGCCAAAATTGGTGCACTTCATAGTTCAGGATTATGTGGCAGCATACTTTGTAAGATCTATGAAACCATTGTTAAAAAAAGAACTGAAGCTTAATTATATTTTAAGGCTGCTATTATGGTATTTTGACCATTTCCAAAGCCAAACGAAAAAAATTAATCCCACACAAGGGTCCTGATGATGTCCATCACATTAATTTTGCAAGTAATCAAGCATTTAAAGGGATAGTCTAATTCATCTCCTTGTAACATTTTAGGACACATTTCAAGATCCAAATGCATTATGAAGGTGTAAGTAAGTACAATTCGTTCACATAAAGAGCCCAGAATTGGAGAGGTAGATATTTGACAGTGCCCACATTTTAAATGAAAAAGAATTCCATTTTCTTTATTTGTCCAGAGTATATGCACGTGCACATTGAAAGGGGGAGCCCAAAGAAATGATGAAGCTTATATGTGGAAGATGCGATCATTATCAAGAGATTTATTGAAGGTCAAATGAGTGTTAGTGATTAATAAAGACGGAGATTAAAGATTCATAATTCAAAGATTTCTAGTTTCTTCTTCTTTAACAACCTCTTCAGTTCGGTTCATTGCTTTCGCACGTTAACACTTGATAATATTAAAGTTAATGAAAAGCCACGCCATTATATAATGTTGATATTTTTTTTAGAATTTTTCTGTAAGATAAGACTAGCGAAAAGCTATGAGAATGTAACTCTTCCTGCTTTATTTTGGCCGCCTATCAACTCAGTAGTTTTGATTGATGATGGATGCCAGCGATGAGAAGCCCAATGATGTATGCATTGAGAGGATCCATATGAAGTTCCCTTCGAGATCTAATGTAGTTTGGAAAATTTGTTTCGCGATAGTGGCAGATCTCATATCTACAAACAAGAGTAAGAGTATGCTCTCAGGATCAACGTATAAAAAGGTTGCGGTGATCTGTCCGAAGACTAAATGGTACCGACAGAAAATAAAACGATTGGAATGATACAAAGAAGGTTAGCGTGGCGCCTGTGAAAATATTATAGTTAATTCTTCTACGATCAAAGGGATACGTTTGAGTGGTAGCTGTGTATACTATCTATGGGCGAAGAAGACGAACAAACTTGGGAACGTTGACAAAGTTTGGTGCATATAAATTGAGGGGGATAGCTTCTATGTAGACGTAGCGAATATCTGGTGGAATTTCTGATATTGGTTGATTCATATATTATGCTAAACAAAAATTTGGTAGTTTGAGCACTATGGCAGTGATACGTAAAAGTATCAAAGCTATATTGCCTTCTTTTTTTCAGTCTGATGTAAACATGATTTCTTGCAGATAAGACTGAGGAACAACAAAGAATTCTTTGCCGCTCAACTAAAGCAATGGCCTACGTTAATTGATGCCACGAATGTATGTGAATGGTTCGGGCTGACGGTCATAAACGACTCAAATTGTATTGTAAAAGAGAAACGTCGCTATTTTCGAAGACGTTCTTGTAGCAGAAATTTTACTATATATGAACATTTCTACACAGTTCGCGAGATACGATAACATTTCTTTCACTTAATGTCGTCTCAGAGATTTTTTCGTATATGTCTGGTGATAGATATTATTAGCCAATAGAAAAGATGAAGCATTACCTACATTACGTGCATATTTCATATCAATGGAGATTCTAGATAGAATATTGAGCTTTAACTTTTAAGGTTAGCGCGGATAGAGATAGACGTTTACAATTCTTTTTGCAAATCTTTATTGATTTTTTTCTGAATTGGACAATGTGGATAAAACACTCAGCGAAGCTAGAAAAACAAAAGTAAATATAAAAATCTATAACTCTATTCTAGAAGAATTATTTCTACATCCTGTATGTGGTGATGTATTCACATCTTTGAACTTTTCTTGCACATTGATGGTTACATTATTGCTATTCATTTGTGTTTGATATTGCCAATAAGAGAATTTGAAGGGTCTTCGATCATGTGGGAATTCATGCTTAAGGACCTCCGGGCACCTGCTTTTCAAAAATAAGAAGTCGATTCTTATATTAAACTCTCCAGAAGGTAATTTGGATAAATCTCGAAACAAATAAACCTTTTGTTGCATTCCCATTCTCTGAACACTACACTAGTGGAAGAGGAGGTTTGGGTAACCTTATATTTCCTGCCCTAAGGTTCTACACACATGTGAATGCCTCAAGAAAATCCTCTAGCTTTAGATTAAAGTAAATTGAAAAGAGGCGGTGCTTAATGAAGTGATTGGTTGCTCACAGACTATATATATATATATATATATATATATATATATATATATATATATATATATATATATATATATATATATATATATATATATATATATATATATATGTATGTATGTATATATATGTATATGTATATGTATATGTATATGTATATGTATATGTATATGTATTTGTATTTGTAGATGTATATGAATTTGTATTTGTATTTGTATATGTATATGTATATGTATATTTATATGTATGTGTGTATATATATATATATATATATATATATATATATATATATATATATATATATATATATATATATATATATATATATATATATATATATATATATATATATATATATATATATGTGTGTGTGTGTGTGTGTATGTGACACACACACACACACATATATATATATATATATATATATATATATATATATATATATATATATATATATATATGTATATATATATATATATATATGTATATATGGAGACATACGTACATACATTCAAAATTGTGTACATAAATATATTCATAGAAATATATGTGCCTACATAAATACAATTTGGCATAGATACATGCATATGTACATACACTCATTCATATATACACGCTGAGATACTAAATGCATACATACATACAAAATTAATACATACATTCAGACACAAATGATACATTTAGAATCATGCATACATAGATACATGCATGCATTCAAAAACATCTATGCATTCATGATGGGAAATTGCACATCGCTAGCAACATGAAGCATGAATGTCTCCTTAGAGGTATACTCTACTACAAATCTATGTACTCATTTTTTTTCTATGACCTACTCAAGAATAAGCTCAATGTGATTTGCATGGACAGGTAACCCAAATAGATTCCCAATGCAAATTATCCCACATAGAAGGCTTGCATACACCTAGAAAACAAAGGGCGTAAAGACAAATGAATGACTACCTTCATTAGATACTCAAGAGTAACAATATGGTATCTAAAGATGAAAAAAAAACTAAAACTAAAAAAGGTCCATCTTAGAAATGGGGCTATTAGTTTATTCACTTCTACAAAGATCTAGTGTGTGCATGTTCACTGCAATATGAAGTGATTTTAGTGTTTGTATAAGCTGACAAATATTCCTCTAAAGATAGCAAGGTGTTCTCCTCAATACTAGCATCCATTAAACCTAAATGTTATACGTAGAATTATCAAAGATATTAGGGGGGGGGATATAATTCTTTTTAAATTCTTCAAAGGTTTGTACTTGGATTTTTATCGCATAAGCTCCTAAGGAGGAAAATTTTAGTAAATGAACAATGTCTACCCCTCATGACTTCCTCAAGGAAATCAATCATCAACAAGTTCAACTCACTATTGTTGGTGTTCTAAAAACACGTGGAAGAATTGTTTTGTTGATAAATTCAAAACATTCTTGTAAAACATGATGGGCTTGTTACTTACCTTCACTCTCAATTTAAACCCTTGCCACTTACGTTCAAAGAGTATTTTTTTCAATGCCTCTAGAATACGAAATGCATTTGAACAAAAGATATGGTTGAAATGATGAACCATCTCCCAAAAATGCGAAGGACAAAAGCTCTTTTGATAATTCAAAGAAGAAGCTAAAGAAAACGAAGTTCACCGAAAGCTATTTTCTATTGTGAAAAGAATGAGATGCTATATTAAGGACTGCAAGAGGAAGCAAGTTAACAAATAAAATGGTACTCTCAAATCCACATGGAGGAATAGGGTATACAAATAACACATAACTTGAGCCATTCATTGAAATAGATGAGGTATGTTGGTGTAATTCAAGCCTTAACATTTGGCATGGATATCAATCTTGAAGACTTCACATAAAGCTTGGACCCTTGAAGGATATATTCACATGGAACAAGGATCATAGGAACCAATGCTTATTGGTTATTACCATTTATCTCATGTAAAAGTCTATATGACTTTATCACTCATGTAATCACACCTACTTGAGAAAGTCGTGGAAAATTGAAAGTTGTAATGGAGAGAATATCTCCTTAAGTTTAGTGGAGAGATTTTAGGAAGCTTCAATTTGAATTTCAAATTCAAATGACCAATCAACTCTTATAAAAGCTATGAAGAAAACTCGCGGGCTAGACTCCTTGAGCTCATCTCCCGAGGCATTCTACTTCTGTATCTGTGTGTGTGTTAGTGCTACATCTTAGCCTACACCACAATATCTCATTTAGCTATGCTTGGCATGCTAATGAGCTTGTACATCTACATTAATCAATAGATACATTCACACTTTTCAACTCTGGTTTCTCTGAGTCATCAACCTCAAGTCTATCAACTTCAACAGGGCATATCTCAAGATCTACTGAACCAAATTGGATGACTCAAAGTGCATTGGATTCAGCTCAAAGTCTACTATACACCTACAAAATTTCAAGGCCATTGGATCAATCATTACAGAGAAATCTCAATCGAGGTGCTCACTGGTCTGTGACTATAAGTTTCCTAAGAAGTCGGGGGTGTACCTTATTTTGCTAAAGTGATTTCTTTGAGTGTGGTTTATCATTTCCTTTCATTCCACTTGCAAATGGGAGCTTACTAAGCTAATAGAATATCTCTAGAAGGAATTTTTCTAATTGTAACTACACTGGCCACACTGAGCATAACACTGAGTAGGTGTCAATACCAAAATAGCAAGTTTTTCAGGATTCTTGAAGTCACAAGTAGTCTGTTTTGATCTAATCATTACTCAACTCATTTCCAAAGTACATATAGCATATTTTGGTGTCATTTGGAAGCTAAACAAATGTACTAAGCATATCTGGAGTCAAAAGAGGGCAGGTGTGAAGCAGGTTTTGCAGCAGCAACTCAGTTCTTGAGTGCATCCAACCATCACTCACAACAGTGGTATCAGAGCATATAAGGTAATCATGGGTGATGGTTTCCCTTCCTTCATTGACAAATTAGACAGGAACAACTATCAAGCTTGGTCTCTAAGGATGAAGACCTATCTACAAGGAAGGAGCTTGTATGGATTCATATCAGGAGATGAGGAGTTGCCCTCATTCAAAGCTAGAGGCCTACCCACCAAGGAAGAGCAAGAGAGACTCAATCAATGGTGTGCAAAAGATGCGTTGGCAAGGTCATATCTTCTAAACTCTATTTCTGATTTCCTTCTACCACACATAAGGAATTGCAAAACTTCCCAAGAGACTTGGGAAACCTTGTCAACTTACTTTTCATCAAGCACAAAGGCCAGAAAGAATCAGCTATGGATTGAGTTTACAACTCTTAGGAAGCAATCAAAGCAATCTGTCTCAGATTTTGTTACCAAAGTCAAAGACATTGCAGATCAACTTGCAAGTGTTGGAGAAGAGATTGAGGAAGAGCAAATAGTCAGACAAGTAATCAATGGACTAAAGGCAGATGACAAGTGGGAGAGCTTTACCACAGCAATGGACTTATATATGGACATCCGAGCACCTGATCTAACAACTCTGATTGGACAACTCTTCACACATGAAGCAAAGATTACAAAGAATGGAGAGCAATCAAAAGGTAACAATCCCTCTGCCCTCTATACTGATAAGAAGATAAAAGATAAAGGCAAAAGTAAGAAGGTTGATGAAGAAGGCTCTACCTCCCAAGCAAACTATGCAGGGAGAGGAAGATCTTCTAGAGGTAGGGGCAGCGGAGGTAAGTCAGGTAGGGGGAGACCCTACAACCAATCTCCATGCAATATTTGTGGCTTGTCTAACCATACCACAGATGAATGCTACAAAAACTACAAGAACCAAAGAGGAAGAGGTCACCAAAGAGGAGGATACTCTCAAGGCAGAGGCAGATTCAACCAATCTCAAGGCTACCATGGCTACAACAATAATTATAACAACAACTACAATCACAATGGCAACTACCAAGGAGGATACAGAAATAGGAAGGATTACAACAATTATGCAGAGGAGCAAGATGACTCCCTTTTGATTATGAATATGACATCTAAGTCAGGTATCAATGATGATCACTTATTCTATATTGATTCAGGTTGCTCTAATCATGTAGCTGGAAATGTTGCATTACTTTCTGATTTGGAAGAGCCCAAAGGCAAGCACCAAGTGCAGACAGGTGATGACACTAAACATTCAGTTGTTAAAGTAGGCAATGTCAAAACTAGTGATGGTAATCAGAATTTATTGAGTAGAGTATTGCATGTTCCAACAATCACCAAGAATCTGATGAGTGTAGGTCAGATTGTTGAAAAAGGTCTACAGGTCAGGTTCACTCAACATGGTGCATATGTGGAGGATCCAAGACATGTATTCAGAAGGATAGCCAAGGGAGAAAAATCAGGTAGATTGTTTACCTTTGAACTTGAAGACACTAAGAATATTGCTTTGTACAACTATAAAGATCAAACCCTATCAGAATTGGAGATTTGGCACAAGAGATTAGGTCACATTGGAGAGAGGACCATAAAACAAATGAGCAGGGATCAATGTGTGCTTGGGATACCTAATGTATCGAAGCAACACATGATATACAAGTGTGGGGCTTGTCAATTTGGTAAGTCACACATATTGCCTTATACTAAGAAAGGTTTTATGCATGAAGATTATCTGGAATTGGTGCATACAGATGTTTGGGGACCTAGCAAGGAGCCATCCATATCTGGATCAAGGTACTATGTGTCCTTCATTGATGACTATAGCAGGTGGACTGTCTTATATTTCATGAAACATAAAGATGAAGTATTTAATTGTTTCAAGAGGTACCTTGCACTAGTTGAAAATCAAACAGGTAGACATTTGAAGAAGCTAAGGTCAGATGGTGGTGGAGAATACTTCTCCAATGACTTTGAAGAATTCTTGCAGGAAAGAGGCATCAAGAGGGAGATTACTACAAGGTACTCACCTGAACAAAATGGGGTAGCTGAAAGGAGGAATAGACTCATTGTAGAGACAGCTAGGTCTATGCTAAATGAAAAGAAATTGCCAAATTACCTATGGGCAGAGAGTGTATCTACTGCCACATATTTAATTAACAGGTTGCCATCAAAGACACTTGATGGAATGACACCCTATGAGGCTTGGCATTAAGAGACCTTCTCTGGATCATTGCAAAATCTTTGGTAGTGTTGCATATGTGCATATTCCCTCACAGGTAAGGGGAAAGCTAGACCCTAAAGCTGAAAAATGTATCTTCATTGGTTATGATTTGAATCAGAAGGGATACAGGTTCTATAACCCCTCAAACAAAGGCTTCAAGGTAAGCAGAGATGTCATCTTTGATGAGAATGATTCATGGTATGAAAATGAATGCAGGAAGGTTAGTCTACCTTATGACATGGAAGAAGACTTTCCCAAGCTTATCAAGCAAGAACCAATTCAGAAAGAAGACACAAGCTCAGATGATGAAGACACCATCAACATTGAAGAGTTCAAGGCCTGGAAATCCAAAGGGAAGATGAAGATGAAGCAACTAGAAGATAATCTAGAATCCTCAACTCAAGCTATGAGGAGATCTGAGAGAGAAAAGAAAAAGCCTATTAGGTATGGGTATGATACTTCACTTGTAACCAAGCATTCTGTATATCTTGCAAAGGATCTCTTGAATGAAGAACCAGGTACATTTGAAGAAGCAATCACTAAATCAGAATGGAAGGAAGCAATGGATGAAGAAATGGAGGCTCTCAAGGAGAGTGATACTTGGGACTTGGTACCCAAGAAAGAATCTATGAAGGTGATAGGATCCAGATGGATCTACAAACTCAAAAGGAATTCAGATGGTACAATAAACAGGTATAAAGCTAGGTTGGTAGCCAAGGGTTTTGCACAAACCCAAGGCATTGATTATGAGGAGACATTTTCTCCTGTGGCCAAGATGCCAACTATCAGAGTTATGGTGAGTGTAGCTGCATCCAAGAATTGGAACATGTACCAATTGGATGTGAAGAATGCATTTTTGAATGGATGGATATCTGAAGAAGTCTACATGTCACAACCACCTGGCTATGAAGATCCCAATAAGGTAAATCATGTTTGTAAATTGAAGAAGGCTCTGTATGGATTGAAGCAGGCATCTAGAGCATGGAATTACAGGTTGACAACCTATCTCCTAGACCAAGGATTCATAATGAGTAAAGCAGATACTTCATTGTTTATCAAAAGGAACAATTCAGAGGTAATATACTTGTGTGTCTATGTTGATGACATCATTATTACAGGAAATGATGTTCAGGGAATTAGACACATCAAAGGACAGATGATGAAGGAATTCAAGATTAATGATCTTGGATTATTGAAGTACTTCCTAGGACTTGAATTGGTCTATACAAATTCAGGTATCTTTATTACTCAGAAGAAGTACATTCAGGACATGGTCAAGAAGTTTAATTTGCAGGATGCTAAAGTCTCAAGCACTCCTATGGAGGTCAACCATAAACTTAGTGCTCATGAAGGAGAAGAACTCCAAGATATTACAGGTTACCAAAGTTTGGTAGGTAGTCTAAATTATGCTACCTTAACCAGGATTGATATATCTTATGGTGTTAGTGTACTTATCCAATTTATGCACAAACCAAGAGTACCTCATTTAGAGGCAGCAAAGAAGATAGTAAAGTATCTAAAGGGAACACAACATCATGGTTTCTATTTTCCATATTCATCAGACATTGATATCAAGGTATATTCAGATGCAGATTGGGCAGGTTGCAAGGATGACAGGAGGAGCACATCAGGGTACATATGTTTTGCAGGTGATAAACCAATTTCTTGGTCATCCAAGAAACAACCCACAGTAGCTTTATCATCTACTGAGGCAAAGTATAGAGGGCTAGCAAATGCCACTCAAGAAGCTATTTGGTTGAAGCTTTTATATTCAGAATTGGGTCTATACACAAGACCACCAATCATCTGTGGGGATAACACAAGTTCTCTTCACCTTCCAGCTAATCCAATTTATCATGCTAGAACAAAACACATAGAGGTTCATTACCACTATGTGAGGGAGAAGTTACTTAGCAAAGATATTCAATTGTCATATGTGTCTACTAATATGCAATGTGCAGATTTGCTTACTAAAGCTCTGGATGGAAGCAAGCTATGCAGATTTAAATCCATGATTGGATTGCAGGAAGTAATTGAAGACTAGAGATGAAGACTTGAGCCAAAGTGTTTGGCTTGAGGGGGAGCTGTTGGTGTAATTCAAGCCTTAACATTTGGCATGGATATCAATCTTGAAGACTTCACATAAAGCTTGGACCCTTGAAGGATATATCTACATGGAACAAGGATCATAGGAACCAATGCTTATTGGTTATTACCATTTATCTCATGTAAAAGTCTATATGACTTTATCACTCATGTAATCACACCTACTTGAGAAAGTCGTGGAAAATTGAAAGTTGTAATGGAGAGAATATCTCCTTAAGTTTAGTGGAGAGATTTTAGGGAGCTTCAATTTGAATTTCAAATTCAAATGACCAATCAACTCTTATAAAAGCTATGAAGAAAACTCGCGGGCTAGACTCACTCATTGAGCTCATCTCCCGAGGCATTCTACTTCTGTATCTGTGTGTGTGTTAGTGCTACATCTTAGCCTACACCACAATATCTCATTTAGCTATGCTTGGCATGCTAATGAGCTTGTACATCTACATTAATCAATAGATACATTCACACTTTTCAACTCTGGTTTCTCTGAGTCATCAACCTCAAGTCTGTCAACTTCAACAGGGCATATCTCAAGATCTACTGAACCAAATTGGATGATTCAAAGTGCATTGGATTCAGCTCAACGTCTACTATACACCTACAAAATGTCAAGGCCATTGGATCAACCATTACAGAGAAATCTCAATCGAGGTGCTCACTGGTCTGTGACTGTAAGTTTCCTAAAAAGTCGGGGGTGTACCTTATTTTGCTAAAGTGATTTCTCTGAGTGTGGTTTATCATTTCCTTTCATTACACTTGCAAATGGGAGCTTACTAAGCTAATAGAATATATCTAGAAGGAATTTTGCTAATTGTAACTACACTGGCCACACTGAGCATAACATTGAGCAGGTGTCAATACCAAAATAGCAAGTTTTTCAGGATTCTTGAAGTCACAAGTAGTTTGTTTTGATCTAATCATTACTCAACTCATTTCCAAAGTACATATAGCATATTTTGGTGTCATTTGGAAGCTGAACAAATGTACTAAGCATATCTGGAGTCAAAAGAGGGCAGGTGTGAAGCAGGTTTTGCAGCACCAACTCAGTTCTTGAGTGCATCCAACCATCACTCACAACAAGGTATGTCCATCTTCCCAAACTTTTGTGGATGAGGCTTAGATATTAGATATTGGTTGATCTTGCTACATGACAAGCAACAAGTATTGTAATTCCGTAATGCCTCTACAAGAACGTTTGGATGAAATCATTGGAAATCACTCAAAATGGTCAAATCAATGGAATGAAACCATCGCTTTTCTTCTTCACACTAGTATTTGTTGAAAATAAAGCTCCAACCTTTGGAGAATATGTAAGCTTTTGATTGACGACACTTCGAGTAGGAAGAATCAAGAAGCCAAGCATGAGTATTCGCGTTCAAATTTGAAACTTGTATTGTTATCATAATTATCAAATCAGTCACATATCAAAATTAGGTCTGATAAACAAAAGCTTATAGGAAAAGAGATCAAATCATTTAAGGAATGTTTGCAAAGTTCTATAAACACATGAACTTTGAATTTTCTTCATACTTTGAGTAGCCATATCTCACAATAAAATTTCTAAGTGATGAGAAAAGTTCCCTAATCATTTCTTATTCATTTCTTATTATAATATTTCTTATTAATTATTAGGATGCATTTATCTCTAAGTGATGAGAAAATTTCCCTAATCATTTTTTATTCATTTCTTATAATATTTGAATTATTAGAAAACTACAACTTTCTTCTAAAGCTGGGTCAAAGGTCAATTCAAGTCTCTCCCTATTCTAAGAGATATTAGTTATAGGTGAACTCTAGTCTCTATCTCTACGCTTAGTAGATGCAGTAAGTAGTTCGTCTCAAAGGCATTGATTCTCAGAGTAGGAACAAGTACATTATGTGAGATAAAATGCATTAAGGAGTCCTCATATTATAATTTGAGTGTTCAAAATCTCTTCCATATAAGTTTTGGATAGAAGCGATCATGTGTGCAAACTATAAACTGGATCAGTGTCCTACAAAGGCAAGGCATTGAGAGTCATTATACATTATCATGCTTGGAATGGGCAGAAGCCAATGGTTAGTCACATGTGAATACTTTCTTGTTTGGTATTTTCTCTTATGAGATCAAAATAATGTCATAAACTTAATGAACAAGAAAATAAATTTATATTTGTTGGATATATTAATGAGATTAAAGGATATCAATTATACCATCTTTTGACATATAAAATTATTGTAATTCAAGATGTGGTATTTTTCAGATATTCAGATTATCGCTTACTTCAATGTGAATTTCACTAAACAATCAGAACACAAGATGTGTTTGATAAACTCAAGCCTTTTTATCAAAGTAATGCATTTAACTATGGACATATATTCCATCAAAATCAGGTTCAAATATCTTTGGTTGAAACATTCACCTCAAACATACTTGAAAAATCCCAAAATTCTCACGAAAACATCACTAAAGCTTTCTAGCAAAGATGAAAAAAATTTGTAGCAAAACATGGATTAAAATATGCAAAATTTGAAGCCACACATGGCTGAAACTAAGCATGATGCATAGCTTAATTTTGATTTACATAAGGATTAGGTATCATACGAGGAAGTAATGTGTATCAAAGATGCAAAATCTATGACAAAATTGCTAAAAAAACATTGCAAGATAACAAGTATAGTGCCACTTTACTAGGAAGAAAAGGTTCAAGGCCTTATCATGCATCAAGTGACTTTATGGATTTATATCTTATTGCAACTCCATGTAATGAAGAGCTTGTCACTTTGGAAGATGCATATGATGATTCAAATAGCATGAGCACAAAAGAATTAGAATTGGATTTTTTTCAGAACAATTACTAGGGAGTTATGTGAATTACCAAAACATAAGAATGCCATTTGTACTATTGGATTTACAAGATTAAAACAAACTTAGGTGGTACCATTGATTGCTAAAAAGATAGAGTAGTTGCAAAATATTATGCACAAAAATGTGGCATTGACTATGAGGAGCCTTTTGCACCTAGTTTAGGGTTCTCTTCAATTAATTCTTTGATTACAGTGGCTACCTTTTTGTGTTTGGAAAGTGCATCAATTTGATATTAAGACAAATTTCTTGAGTGCTAATGTGAAAGAAGAGGTTTATGTGAAGCAACCCAATATGTTTTCTATCAAAGGGCAAGAGCATATGGTACTTCGATTGCATAAGGCTTTGTATGGACTTAAGATCTTCACATGCATGGTATGAAGAAATACATAGGCACTTGATGGATCTTGGGTATACATGTAATACATTTTGGATGCTAGTTTATATACACAATAAATGGAGATGATCTCATATATCTTGTTTTAAATGTTGATGATATTGTCCTGATTGGTCCATCTCATGAGAAACATGGAATGCATTTTGGATGATTTGTTGCATACTTTTTATGTCACATATCTTGGTGTTTTGGAGTATTTATCTTTGCATCTAGTTTGTCTCTATGGGGGGGAGGGGGGGGGGGATTGTTCTACATCAAGCAAGGTATATTGAGAAGCTACTTTAGTGTTGTGGCTTTGAGGCTAGCATGCCTATTTCAACACTAGTTGAAACAATTTAGGATATGAATAAGGATGCAAGTGACAGATTTTATACTTCTATATTAGCAAGCTATGAGATGTTTGATATATGCATGTAATAAAAGGATGGACATACAATATATAGTTTTTTTATACTTTATGGAATAATGGAATGTTATATGGAATATAGTGTCTTGAGTTTTTTAATGTGATTTGTGTTTTGATTTACTAGGTGAAGAATCATGATGGTGTGAATGCATGGGGATTTATTTAGATATTTTTGAAGATAAGTAAAAGATATTATTTTATATATTTTTTGTAAAAATATTTAATTTCTTAGAAAGCGATGTTTTTTGTAAAAATATGAGATTGTTTGAAAAGCGACAATTTTGTAAATAAAGAAGATCTTTGTATTAAACACATGCTTTTCAAAGTGCTACCCTCATGTATCTTCTATTTAGAACGTAATGAAAAATAACTATAAATACACATACTCTAATAGAATCGTCCATCAGAGTATATAGGGGGAGATTGTAGTTTAAGAAAAGCTACAATTCATGTATTCTTTTTGTAAATAACATAGTGGATTATACACATACACTTCCTAATGCACATAAATCATTTATGACTTCCTATAAGGATTGCCTTGTGGATAATTTTCCGTCTAAATTACCACCCTGTAGGGAAAATCTTGACCATAGTATAGACTTAATTTTTGTTATTTCTCCTCCCCATAAAGCAGCCTATAGTCATGAACCTTTACATAAAAAAGAAATAACTAATCAAGTTAAGGACCTACTCCACAAATGACTTATAAGGCCTAGTTCTTCTCCCTTTGGAGAACGTGCTTTTTTTAATTGGAAAAGAAGAATAGGACTTATAGGATGTGCATTGATCATAGGGCACTCAATAAGGTCACAATTAAAAATAGATATCCTATTCCTCGCATAGATGATTTGCTAGATAAACTTCATGGAGCATGTGTCTTTAGAGAAATTGATCTTAAATCTAGGTATCATCAGATATTAATGACACTAAATGAAGTTTATAAGACTTCCTTTAGAACTCAAACTAGTCAGTTTGAATTCATGGTAATGCCTTTGGACTCACCAATGCACTTGCTACATTTGCAAGCATGATGAATAATATTTTTCTTGATTACCAAGCATTTGTACTTGTTTTCTTTGATTATATACTTGTCTCTTGTGAGAATAAAAATGAACATGAAAATCATTTAAGAATGGTGTTTATTTTGTTATGCAAAAGCAATATTTATGCCAATCTTGAAAAGAGTTATTTCCTCCAAAAAGAATTATAGTATTTACTCCATATTATTTCTAGTTAAAGCATTCATATAGATCAAATGAATTTAAAGTAATTAATGAATAGCCTAAACCTCAATCTGTGAATGATGGATGCTCTTTTCTCATGTTAGCTAGTTTTTATATGAAATTTGTGAAAGGCTTTTCTTATTTAGCACTTCCACTCACATTATTATTGAAGAAAAAGAAAAAATTCTGATATGGATTAGCACAACAACAATCTTTTGAAAAATGCAAACATGCACTTTCTCTCTCTCTCTTCTTTATTTACAAAATTGTCACTTTTCAAACAATCTCATACTTTTACAAAAACATTGCTTTCTAAGCAATAAAATATTTTTACAAAAAATCTATAAAATACTATCTTTTACTTATCTTCAAAAATATCTAAATAGATCCGCATGCATTCACACCCTCATGATTCTTCACCTAGTAGATCAAAACACAAATCACAGTAAAAAACTCAAGACACTATATTCCATATAACATTCCATTATTCCATAAAGTATAAAAAAAACTATATGTTCTATGTCCATCCTTGTATTACATGCATATATCAAACATCTCACAACTTACTAATATAGAAGTATAAAATCTGTCACTTGCATCCTTAATTCATATCCTAAATCATGTTTCAACTAGTGTTGAAATAGGCATGCTATCCTCAAAGCCACAACACTAAAGTAGCTTCTCAATATTGCTTGATATAGAACAATCCCCCCCCCCCCCCCCCCCCCCCGCCAGAGACAAACTAGATGCCAAGAAAATGCTCCAAAACACCAAGATATGTGACATAAAAAGTATGCAACAAATCATCCAAAAGCATTCCATGTTTCTCATGAGATGGACCAATCAGGACAATATCATCAACATTTATAACAAGATATATGAGATCATCTCCATTTATTGTTGATATAAAGTGGCATCTAAAATGAATTACATGTATACCCAAGATCCATCAAGTGCCTATGTATTTTTGGTACATTACAAAAAGAATACATGAATTGTAGCTTTTCCTAATGCTGAGAATACATGTTGAGGCAGAGATTGAGCAACAATCGGTGCTCAAAATGAGATAAAAAAATGAGATAAAAAAATGAGATGGTACACTCCAACAAACTCAAAGTGATGACGAAAACCTAGTTAAGGTGGTGTGAGCCGCCGAAAAGGAACTAATAATTTTTGTAATATATACCCTGAAAAGTCGCACGCATACTGAAAAGGCATAGTGCAAAAGTTGTAACTTTCTACTCATTAATGAAAGAGGAGTCGCGTGAAGAAGAAGGCATCGTGTTGTCGGATTGTTGGTGTGGGCGAGAGCCGGAAGTGAAGTGCAGTCTGCCAAATTCCTGTGTCATCCGAATACTTATCAATTCTGTTGATTAAGCTTAATAATTAATTAACTCTTAATGAAGTATTAAAGATTGAAGGATTAACGAGATACGTGAATAAGTTATATAGTTAACTGTGCAGTAGTATTAAGGTGTTCTGTAACATATTCAAAACAATTAATGCGTGAAAGTCTATGAAGTCGGATATAATGAATCTGTAGTTTTCGAAAAATACAAAGGGCCTCTAGTTACAGACCCCTAACCATCCCAAGAACCGAGAGTTGAATCAGCTTTAAATAGTAAAGGTTTAACACTAGTGCCATCTGTGGGAAATGGAGTAGTTAGTGAAGAAGAAGGTTAAGGTTCAAAGAAGAATCCTTTGATATATGCCCGTAACATTTCGGTGAATCTTATCCCAAATATCGAAGTGATCCACATCCCTGGGCAGTTCCGAATTTTTTGGGAACACCCTCTGGTGGTAGAAGTGAAGAACAATCACATTTAGTCATAGAAGGTTCAATTGAACAAGCAAGCGTTGATTTAGGGGGTAGTTCCGTGTTGTGTAGAAGTAGTTTAGTAGAATGCAGTGATAATCCGGTGCGTTTCAGTGACAATCCGGTACATTCTAAAGAAAGTAAGTCAGTTCCTGGAGCTATTTCGGCGTTGCTCGGTGACAATTCAACATTGTCTAGAGACAATTTGTGGATTTTCTGTGACAGTTCGGTATTGTCCGGTGACAATTTGGTGCTCTTCAATGAAAATTCGTTGCGTTTCGGCGATAGTGCGGTTCCATTCAGCAAGAATTTATTGCATACACCCTTTTTAGGAACAAGTTTAGCCAATTTCAACACCAAAGTTGAGAAGGGGCTATTCAATTTTGAGTTAAGCAATCGGTTCAGAGACATTTTTGGATTGGAAGGTTGGCAAAGTGACCATATGATCCAAGCGCAACCAGGAAGCCGCTCCCAAAGTCCGGGCAACATGAGTAGTTCACATCAACAATAACAGCAACAACAACAACAACAACAACAACAGATTATTCCACCGCGTCCGGTGCCTGCCAGAGTCACGTACACAAAATTTGGAGGTTTCTCGGGAGATGATCCCGACGCGCATGTGCAGATCTTTGAGATTAATTATGCAATTCTGAATTACCCAGCAGACCCGATGTATAAAGCTATTGTGTTCCAGTCAACTCTTGTTAATGAAGCTACACCATGGCTAACTGAATATGATTTGAACCACTTCCGTCAGTATGATGATGTGAAGGATGCGTTTGTGCAACCAATCCGATTAAAGAAGAACCCAGAAAAATTTTTTGATTACTTGCTGAATAACAGGGAGAAGCCACACCAAAGTGTACACGATTATGCCATGCTATTTTGGACTCATTTACGGCAGTTATCACCAACACATGCCAATCTACCCGACGACATTATCACTCATTGGTTTATCAACAGATCAAAGCCCCAATTAAAGCAGATCATGATCATACAGAGTTTGGTAGGAATGACTTTGGATGTCGTAATTGCTATGGCGTTACAATTAGAAAAAAAGGTGGGTGGATTCACTGAAGATCTAGAGTGGTTGAAAGCATCCACGCAATCCAACGAGGATTGTTTGATACAAATTTACTATACCAAATGTGAAAATCGAGGGCACAGCAGCTCAACATGCGCTCTAAATCAAATGTATTGTGCTATTTGCCATACCACAAACCACACTACGAAGACTTGTCCGTGTAATGCAAAGATATAGAACAGAGCAGTTGTTAACGCCATCATTCAGGAACAAGGGCAACCAGCCAGCCATTATGTACCACCACAGATGAGGAATACCCCGTACCAGGGATAGAGGAATTATCGAGGAGGACAGCCAAATAATTTTGGGCAAAATCGATGGAATGTGGGTACAGCAGGTGAAGGTGCCTCTCTTTCACCACTTAAATGTCATTTTTGTGGTGAAATTGGGCATATCCAAAGGTCCTGTAAAGATGCGGCTGAGTACGATAAAAAGAAAAAAGAACAACAATATCCAATGTCAAATATGGTGTACATTTCAGCGGTAGACACGCAGACAGCAGTGGTCCAAACATGTTCAGGAAGGCAATTACAACCAGCTGTAGAGATTTTCGAACCTGGAATTCATGAACAACAGAAGGTGTTTACAAAAGCAAGCAAATGGGCGACGCAGGAACAAATTGTATTCCCTGACCTAGTTCCGGTGATGCAACAAAGCATATTGTTGGAAGTACCAGAAGGGCGAAACCTGACTCACACAGTACCGGAGTCCATATCGAAGATCGTACCGAAAACAGCCAAAACTGATTCGGTGTGGGATGTTGTGTCCAAGGCATCAATTACATTGCCCTTGGGTCAATTAATGGCTTTGGTCCCTGGAGTTCCTCAAGAGTTCCAGCAGGAGGCCAGTCCAGGATCCTCGAGTGTTCCCACAATGGCCACAATCCAATCAGAATTGGACCCAATGGTGGATCATACGGTACCCCTGATTACGGTATGGTATAAAACCATAAAATCACACAAGTCTTAATTGATGGCGGATCTGGTGTAAACATAGCAACAACAACACTTTGCAAACGGATGGGGTGGATGCAAATTGAACCTGTTCAATTCTTTGTACGCATGGGTGATCAATCTCGAGTCCATCCGGTGGGCTTGGTGTGAGACATTCCGATTACTCTACAAGGTGCTGTTTTCAAAATGACCTTCGTTGTGTTGGACTCAACAGAATCTAGCTTGGACTATTATTAGCTCTTTAGACGTCCCTGGCTAAAGCAAGCTAAGGTAGTGCAGGACTGGTCAGCACATGAATTAGTTTTTAAAAATAACCACCAAAAATATGTTGTTCCATTGGACGATATGAAATCTTGTGACTTACATGCATGACCATATCTAGCGCAGCTTCTAGATATGTTGGATGGTCTCGTCGATGATGAAGAGGAAACTTTTCTTAAAGCCAACAAGGATCTGATGGCACTTGGCACTGTGGATTTATAAACGGTAGCTGATAACTAGAGTCCGACAGCCTGTATGGTGGTACCACTAGCCGGTGAGCACGAGTCAAGTACAGAACAGACCTTGGATGATATGATGCTCTAACAATTACTTCAGTCACGAGACGAGTTGGAGATGCCTTGGCAATTTTACGTATTGGAAGATCAATTGGTTACCTGCCACTTAGGTGATGAAACCAACTCACGACTAGTAAAAATTAAGACGGGACTATCTGAGACTTTCCAGGATAACTTGTTGCAGTTGCTACGAGAATTCTTTGATGTGTTTGCATGGGATTATTGGGATATCAAGGGGTTGGACCCGTGGATTTATCAACACAGAGTGGTGCTGAAACCGGATGCCGGACCTATCAAATATCCAAGCTATAGGATGAATCCTAACTATGCAACCCAAGTTAAAGCAGAATTGGATCGATTGTTGAAGATGGGGTTTATTGTGCCTATAGAGCATGCAGAATGGATTTCCCCCATTTTCATAGTCCCAAAGAAGAATAAGAAATTACCGATATGCGTAGACTACCGGTTATTAAATGCCACCATCATATCTGATCCATTTCCGTTGTCGTTCCTGGATACAATATTAGATGATGTGGTTGGCCGTGAGATGTATTCCTCTCTGGATGGATATATTGGCTATAATCAAGTTCGAATGGCGGAGCAAGATATTCCAAAGACAACATTTATAACTAATTGGGGCATTTATGCGTGTACAGTGATGTGGTTTGGTCTGTGGAATGCTCCAAGTATGTTTCAACGTTGTATGCAGGAAAGTTTCTCTCCTTATCTCACCACATTCATGAGAGTTTACTTGGATGACTTCTCTTTATCTGGTGATACTTCGGTGCATCTATACCACTTACGGTGCTGCGTTTTGAAGTGTCGAGAATATCATTTGTGCTTGAACCCGAATAAATCTGTATTCTCAGTATCCTGTGGCAAGTTGCTCGGACCCATTATTTCAAAATAGGGAATTCAAGTTGACCCAGATAAAGTGAAGGTTGTACTGGAGGTCCTGCTCCTAAGACACCCAAAGAAATGATGTGTTTCTTGGGACAAATCCAATGGCATG
This sequence comes from Ceratopteris richardii, assembly GCA_020310875.1. NCBI lineage: Eukaryota > Viridiplantae > Streptophyta > Polypodiopsida > Polypodiales > Pteridaceae > Ceratopteris > Ceratopteris richardii. Next base: position 89,158,370 of record CM035438.1, on the reverse strand, counting down.
GACGACACTTGCGGTGGCTTGCTCATCTGGCCACACCCCTCAATCGGCTGATCACTAGTACTCCTCCCCAATTTGAATGGACCGAAGCTAGTCAGTTGTCTTTTTACCGCCTCAAATCGTTGTTAACGCAGGCACCTATTCTCCAAGCACCGAATTGGGAACTTCCATTTCATGTCTTCGTGGACCCTTCCCACATTGCTATTGGCAGCATGGTGATGCAGCAGACGGATAAATGGTTTCGTCCAGTGTATTATGTGAGTCGCACATTGGCTCCGGCAGAGCGTAATTATTCAGTTACTCAACGAGAATGTCTCGGATTAGTGTATTCAGTGAAGAAGTTCTTGCATTATTTGTTGGGACGATGTTTTACCTTTCATGTTGATCATGGAGCATTGGTATACCTTGTGTGCCAACAACATTTGGGGGGACGGCTAGCATGTTGGGTATTGTTGCTTCAAGAGTTTGATTATTCCATCGTATGTCGACCAGGGTTAGCACACGTGCTTGCTGACTTTCTCTCTCGGTTGGATTTCGGTGAACTTCCGATAGGAGTTGATGATACAACACCCGCTATTTATGTAGCAGAGACGGTACAAGATACTCAACAAGAATTGCCAATACCCTCCTCTTACTACGACACTTTGCTTCTGTTCTTGACCAGTGGATGTCCGCCTGGTACAACTTCTTCAACTGCTCGACAAAGATTAGCCATGAAAATTTGACAATTTCGGCTACTTGTAGTGCATTTATATTATATGGATCCCTTGGGCGTGTTGCTCAGATGTGTTCCCCCACATGAAATTGCTTCTGTAATTACAATGGTTCATTTTGCCAGAACCGGAGGACATTTTGCGGTTGACCTGACATAACGGAAGATCCTACAGAGTGGTTTATGGTGGCCTATGGTGTACCTTGATGTAACCCAGTACGTGCGGTAGTGTGATGCATGTCAGCATTCTGGTCAGCCCTTATAGCAACATCTCTTTCCACTCCAACCAGTTGTGCCTCTTGAACCTTTTTAGAAATGGGGTTTGGATTTTATTGGCCCCATTACTCCTCCTACGACAGTTACCAGTAACCGATACATTCTGACCTGCATAGATTATGCAACTCGATGGGCCAAAGCTTGGGCTCTTTGGTCAGCTACAGTTGTTGCGGTAGCTAAATGTTAGATAAAGGATATCTTTCCATGCTATGGGTTACCCTTGGAGATAGTAACTGATCAAGGAACACACTTTGCAAATACATTAATGCAAGTGCTTACTAAAACCTTCCAGATTGTGCATAAGTTCACTTCTCCCTATTGTCCCCGAGCAAATGGACTCGCTGAGAGCACCAAAAAATCTCTGTTGAACATCTTAAAGAAATTGGTATCGGATTGCGCGAAGAGGTGGGACCAATTTCTACCTGCTGTATTATGGGCTTATCGTACCACATACAAAGTGGTGACCGGAACCACTCCTTTCAAGTTGGCGTATGGATTGGAAGCGATTGATCCTATGGAAGTGGTGGTTCCTAGTCTGCGGGTGGCCCTCGAACAGAAGCTATTATCGTAAGAATATTTTCCCTTTCAATATTGGAGGCTTTACGGTCTCTGGATGAACAGCGTCTTAAAAGTTTCCTGGTGCTACAGGAAGTGCAACTTCACCAAGCCAAAACCCATGATCGTTTCCTTAAAACCCCTGTGTTTACGGTAAACCAATTAGTACTCTTTTATAATGCTAAGTCTAATAGGTCTACCGAAAAGTTTAAATTGCGCTAGTTCAGTCCCTATCGTATTGCCAAAAAAGTAGGACATGCAACTTTTTGGTTATCCACCTTAAGCAGTGTCCTACTTCCTAAAGCGATCTATGGCTCAAAGCTTCGTCCCTATTATCCACCGTCTCTGTCTTCATAACACATCAACGGTATTTTTATTTCTTTTCTTTTACCATTTTTCTCACTCGACTTTGTTTTCTTATCTCTGTGCTTCGGTTGACCAAGTGACTGTAATAGTTGCGTTTTCCTACCTAAACAAGATTAGTGGCTGCCTCGATTATGTTAATGCGCACATGTTGTCATTATGTCGATATATTTCCAATACTGCGTTATGATTAGGGTTCTTACCGCTTGATTTTTTCTAGTGTTTCTACTTAATCTTGTTCTTCTCGCTGTTACTCGCTATGTGTCTTTGTGTGTTTGCGACCCTTGTGTGCTTTGTGTTCTCGTCTGTTTTTGAGTGCGCCATGGAAGCTCTTGCGAATCTCATGACCTTCCGTGCAGGTCTCACTCCAGATGTGAGTGAGTTCCTACGTGCTCCAGGGCTCTTGCCCGTCGCTGAATTGCCTTGGCATTCAGTGGAGTGTCATCCCTTCTGTGCGCAGATTATATCTGCCATAGCCGCCAGGCCTGCTACCGAGCAATGCTGACCATTGACATGCTTAAACCCCCATGTTGTTGTTACGCTCAGCATTGTCGGTGAGGGGTTTCGTCTCCCTCAGGAGGGATTGTTCGATGGACCACTTCTCCCCATGGCGACAATGAAAGAACTTCTTCCCCGGCACTCATCTAATGAGTTTGCCATTCTTTGTCGTCCTGAACCCGAGCGCACCACGCTTCAATTTCTTGTAGCATCCTTAAATATACAGAAATGAACTTATGGTATCTCTCGTCCGTTCTATTCCATGATAGACAGTGCCTCCCGAGAGTCCGTCAATTTCACGTCCTTTTTCTTCCGACGTATTCATTGTGAATGCTTAGCCATTTCCGAACAGTTAGCCAAGCATGAGACTCCTCATACCCAATTGGCGCATCTTCTCACCTTTCTTCTTCTTGTGGTCCAAGTAGCACAACCACCCCCGGAAACACTTTGCTTTTACATGAAGACCTAGATGCTGGAGGAGGATGATGACGAAGACGTGCTACACTTCTTCCAGTGCAAACGCAGACATATTAGCCCAACACAAATCCAAGTGCAGGATTCAACCACCCTTCAAGGGGTTGAACTCTTTCATGATACCGCCACGATGTTATAGGGCACGTCGGCATCCTCTTCTCCTAGCAAGCAACAAGATCCAGATGTAATCATGGAGGATGTCAGTGCAGTCCAACAACAGGATGAACCAAAACAACTCAACATTGAGCCTCTGTAGGACACAGTGGAAGATACTACTGTTAGTGAGTGTCATCCTTCTTCTCCACCAGTTGCAAAGGATCAAGCAGACACTGCCAAGAAATCGACTGATCATAAAGAAGCGCTTACCGTTCTGGTGGCGCCTCAAAATGAAACCAAAATTATCTTAGTTCCGACCTCTCTTCTTCCCCTTCCTCCTCCAACCACCATTCTTGTTGTTGCTGAAGTTCCTCCCTCTTCACCTTCACCTGCCATTCATGAGGCATCGACCAATCTCCTATCCTCTCCCGACTACTCTCCATCATCATCACCTCACCTGCTTTTTGGCCCACCATCACAGCCTTCTTCTTCTCTACATCCAGCGGTTATGTTCACCGAATTGGCCTCCATGGGCCAATTACTCATTCAACTCTCCCAACAGTTGCCTCTTCAGATGTAGACGGCTCAACAATCTCTTCGATAGGAGCTGCAGAATAAATTTGATCTTTTAGAAGTGGAGATTACCCCCCTCCAAGAAGAATTGCTTGAAGCAAAAACTGAAATTCACTCTCTGCATACTCAAATTCAGCACCTGCAAGAACTGTTAACCGCAAAAGACAATATCATTGCTCAACAGGACACAAAAATCAAAGGCTTGAAGCAAGAAGTTGCTGATAAGACAGATGCCATGATAGCATTAGGCAATGAGCTCCACAATACGTGGGATGCACTCAGTGTTTTAGAAGAAGCTTCCTAGTCGCTCGCTGCTAATGTACTTAAAGCTGAAGTTGAATTGCATAAGGTCACTGAGTAGTTGTTCCGGAAAGATAACAAATTGTTTGCTGAAATTGCCGTGACGTTCGAGTTGAAGAAGGAACTTGCAGGTGTGCAAAAGGAGAGAGAAGATTTCTACAAAACGATGCAGTTCCAATTTCAAGAACTCGAGCGTCCAGAAAAGCAATTGGGAGTTCATGCGCATAGGCTCTCGCGCATTGATGCAGAGGTAGCAGAAATAAACCTGCAACGAGATGTTGCTATTACCAATGAGTTTTATCTCCAGGAATCATTTTTGGAGACGGAGACAGAATCACTAATAAGCGAGGTCATAGTTGAAAAAGTCACACGCATACTGGAAAGGTGTAGCACAAAATTTGTAACTTTTTACTCATTAATGAAAGAGGAGTCGCGTGAAGCAGAAGGCGCCGTGTCGCCAGACTGCTCGTCAGGGCGAGAGCCGGAAGTGAAGCGCAATTTGCCAAATTCCTATGTAATCTGAATACTTATCAATTCTGTTGATCAAGCGTAATAATTAATTAAGTCTTAATGAAGTATTAAAGATTGACGGACTAATGAGATACGTGAAGAAGTTATATAGTTAACTCTGCGGTAGTATTGAGGTGTTCTCTAACATATTCAAAACAGTTAATGCGTGAAAGTCTTTGAAGTCGGATATAATGAATCTGTAGTTTTGGGAAAATACAAATAGGGCCTCTGTTTACAGACCCCTAACCATCCCAAGAACCTAGAGTTGAATTAACTTTAAACAGTAAAGGTTTAATAGTGGTAAAGGCCTTTATCACCACTTAAGAGGAAGGCATGAATTCCAAGATTGATGCAAAAAATTTTTTATTTTCTCAATTCAATGGGTGAAAGGATGGCCGATTTTCTCTTTCATGGCTATCCCAAGTTGATACGTTTAATGTGACAAATCATACTTTGAAATTGGAAAAGTGAAATTTCTTATTGTTTATTTAGTGAGTAAGGCGGAGTAGAATGTTTTGCTGCATAGCACCGACTGCCCCACTACATGGACCACATTTCAAGAAAAGATCAAGGAGTCCTTCCTCCCCCTCCCCCCCAAGTTCAACTTACATGCTTGTCAATCATGGATAATTTTTTGATGGAAAGACGGAGATACTATGTCTACCTACACTGAATGCTTTTGGCAATGACTACTACTTATTTGTTTGCTTGAAATAATCCCTGAAGGTACCTTGCAACGGAAGTATGAAGATAAGATGGTTTCGAGATGCAATCCAAGCCAAGTTTAACATAGTATGTCCTATGACTTTCTATGAAACTATTTCTTCTTTAGATGATGTTTAGAAGGAGTTTTAGTCCATCACCAAGACCATTTGCTTACAACAAATGCGTCAACAACAACAACCAACCAAGCTCAATTTTTGTTTTAAGTGTCCCTTCATTACTTTTTCTTCTCCTATTTTTTACTGTCCATCTACTTTTGAGCACCCTCCTCAATCCAATTTCTCACCATTCTAGAAGACAACCCCCTTAAACCCTACCAAACATCCAACCCTTCAAACTACGGGGATACATGCTCAACAAAAGAGGCCCGATATCACTTGCTAACATTGTGCTAAGCTTGGTCATACTAAAGTTAAAGTTAGGTTGCAAACTAATGATACGAGACTTTCAAAACTCAAGTACACAACATGGAGGTGGTTCATCAAGACACCCAACCTGATTGGACCAAAGAAGCATTGGAAAAGGATCAAAGTACCTTGGGTAACAAAATTTCTATTCATTCTCTATTTTCTATGCAAGGTACTATTAATGGCATAGCTGTAAATAATACATGATGATGGTAGTTTGCATGATTTTATTTCTTATACACAAGTGCAAACCTTCCAATTACATCCACTTCCTTCAAAGTCTATGTATAAAGTTAAAGCTGCATTTCAAGGAAAGAGATATAATGTTACAAGCAAAGTGCATAACATTCAGATTTATATAGTCTCATGTGGAGATGAACACACATTTTTAATTGCTCCCCTATAGTCCTATGATGTTATACTTGGTATGCCTTTTCATCATCATCATAATCCATGCATTGATTATCATACACACATAATTAATTTTAAGTTTAACAGTCAGAATATTTATTTGTCTCCAATGCATGACTTCCAAACATTTCCAAGTAAAACATGCATTTAGGAAAGACTACAATTCATGAATTAGGATGATTTATGGATTCCTATTAGGATTCTATTAGGGATTATTTTCCTTCTAAACTACCACCTTCTAGGGGAACTCTTGACCATAGTATAAACTTAATTTTTGGTAGTTCTCCTTTCCATAAAGCATCTTATAGGCACCGAGCTTTACATAAAAACGAAATAGCTAACCAAGTTAAGGATCTTCTCCAAAAAGATCTTATAAGACATAGTTTCTGTCCCTTTTGAGTAGATGTTCTCTTAGTGGGGAAAAAGAAAAAGACTTATAGGATGTGCATTGACTATAGAGCACTCAATAAGATCACAAATAAAAATAGATATCCTATTGTTGAGATAGATGATTTTGTACATAAATTTTTTGGAGCACGTGTCTTCAACAAATATGATCTTAAATGTGTGTATCATTAGATAAAAATAACAAAAAATGACATTTATAAGACTACCTTTAGAGCTCAAACTCGTCACTTTAAATTCATGGTTATGCCTTTAGGACTCAACAATGCAACTCCTACATTTGCACATAAAATGAATAACATTTTTCTTGACTACCTAGATTTTTCTTCTTGTTTTCTTTGATAAAATACTTGTCTATAGTGAGAATGAAAATGACCATGAAAATAATTTAGCAGTTGTTTTTAATTTTTTATGCAAAAAGAAAATTTATGCCAATCTTGAAAAGATTTATTTTTTCCTAGAAGTATTAGCATATTTGGGACATATTGTTTCTAGTCAAGACGTACATGTAGATCCAAAGAAAACTAAAGTAATTGATGAATGGCTTGAACCTCAATCTGTGAATCATGTATGCATTTTTCTCGGGTTAGCTAGTTTTTACATGAAGTTTGTAAAAAGTTTTTCTTATTTAGCATTTCCACTAACAATATTATTGAAGAAAAAGTTAAAATTTGTATGGGGATTAGCACAACAACAATCTTCTGAAAAACTCAAACATGGACTTTCTCATGCACCTATTTTGCAACTACCATATTTTGCGCAACCTTTCCATGTAGTTGCTTATGCTAGTGGTTTAGGTATAGGTGTTGTATTAATGCAAAATGATCATCCCATTGCATTAGAAAGTAGGAAACTTAAACCTTCTAAAAAGAATTACAGTACATGTGATAAGGATTTTTAGTTGAAGTGCATGCTTATAAAATTTGGAAAAATTAACTTATAAGTTTTGAAGTTATAATCAAAACAGACCAACTGACTATTAAGCACTTATTAAATCAACCATTGATTCTAGATAGACACATCAAATGGGCTTCATTCATAAAACATTTTGCAGCCTATGATTCAATATCAACCTAGCAAAGCGAATGTTGTAGCAGATGCCCTTAGTCGCTTCCCATCCCCATAAACAAATATTGTTTTGATAATTAATATTTATGTTGTTCGTATTTATTCATGTCATGACATGATTCCTACTTATGCATCTAATTTGTATTTTTCCACAAACATGGAATGCTTTTGATAATTCTTCAACATTTAATGAATATCACTACACTTTTCAAATGGGATTCTTGTATTTCCAACACAAGTTATGCATCACACAAGTTTTCAAAGAATTTGTTATGAGAGAGATGCATGAACCACCATATGTGCGTCATAGGGGCGTACAAACTACTATTTCTACATGTAAAGAATTTTTCTTCTAGCCGAATATGGAAATGGATATTAAAAAATATGTTTCGCATTGCATTGTGTGTCATTGTGTGAAATGAGATCATGGTAAAGCATTCGGATTATTAATGCCACTTACCATATGTAATGGACCATGGGAACAAATTTCTATGGATTTTTTTACTGGTCTCCCTACAACTTCATCTCATAATGATATGGTTTGGATAATTGTTGATAGGTTTAGTAAACAAGCGTATTTCATTCCAAGTAAAAAGACGCTTTCTACACCTCAAATTGCTAAGTTATTTATTTAATGTATTTTTCCACACCATGCTTTTCCAAAAGTTATTCTTTCAAATCACGATGATTGTTTTTGTTATCACTTTTGGGTTGCATTATTTAAAAATTTATATTCCAAAATAGAATTTAGCTCTGCTTTTCATCCTGGAAGTAATGGGCAAAGTTAAGCTATGAATATTACTATTTTATTTTTATTATGTTGTTATTCTTTAGGTAATCCAAGTAATTGGGATGAGAAACTTCCTTTATTACAATTTGCATATAATAACACAACACATACCATTACTCGACGTGACCATATGAAATTGTGTATGGTAAAAAGCTTTCAGATCCCATGTCTATCACTCAAACTGATATCTCTATGGCTAATTCTTTTGCACAAGATCATATTTCTACACTTAATGAAGTTCATGAGCACACTCAAAAGACCGCAGAATGTTACATGCATAATGTTGATAAGAAATGAGTACCTAAACAACTTACTGAAAATGAATTTGTATGGTTACGAATAATTAAAAAACGCTTGAAAAATATTTCACAACATCCTAACGTTAAACTTGCACTATGTTATTATGGAACTTTTTGTATTATTCAAAAATTTAATGAGAATGATTTTAGACTAGACATACCTTCTCATTGGAATATACATAATATTTTCATATTAGTTTATTGAAATCCTTTAAAGAAACTTTACTGCTCACTCTTATTTTAGATGATCCTACTTTACTTAACGAGGATGCTAAAACTTTCGCTCCATAGAAAATATCATAGATATTTAGTTAAATATAAAAATCACTCACTTGAAGAATCTCAATGAATTCATAAGACATCCTTAACTCTACATTATGACCATTTGGTTTTTGCAAATCATTCATAATCACATTAAATTCTTGTTTTCCAATTCCATGCATGCATTTTTACATGGAACATCATTATGTTTATTATGTGATGGGACATGTGGTTGGCCATCCATGTCTATTTTATTCTTATCGGCGGAGGTCAGTTTCTTGTCAATTGGGAGGCATGTTATACTTTATGGAATAATGGAATGTTATATGAATTTTGATGTCTTGAGGGTGAATGTGTGTCAGCTTATTCAAAGATTTATGAAGATAGTTAAAAGATAGTATTTTAGATATCTTTTGTAAAAATAATAGATTGCTTTCGAAAGCAAACTTTTTGTAAAAATAGTAGATTCTTTAGAAAGTGATGATATTGTAAATAAAGCAGATTCTCATAAATGCACGATTTTCATAGCTCCACCCTCATGTATTTTCTATTGAAGATGTAATAAAAAATATCTATAAATACACATACTCTGATAGACTCATTGATGAGAGTATGTGGGAAAGATTGTACCCAATCTTGTGTTCAGTCTCTTGCCTATTTCTATTTTGTTTATGCTTTTGTGCGATTTTGTTTTTGTACTATCGTCTACATATGTGCATCTACAAGATCCATTCCTATGTTATACTTAAAGGAATAATGGAATGCTATATGGATTTTAATGTCTTGAGGTTTTGAATGAGATTTTTGTTTTTGAAGGTGAATAATCATGAGTGTGTGAACGTGCATGGAGTTATTCACATATTTTTCTAGATAATTAAAAATACTATTTTAGGTAGTTTTTGTATAAATAGATTGTTTTAGAAAGCGGCATTTTTGTAAAAATAGTAGATCATTTAGAAAGCAAAACTTTTGTAAATAAAGAAAATTTTAATAATGCATGCTCTTTGAAGCACCACCCTCATGTATCTTCTATTCAAGACCTAATGAGAAATACATATAAATACACATATTTTGATAGACTTGTCCATCAGAGTATTTGGGGGGCAATTGTACCCAATCTTGTGTCCAATCTCTAGTCTCTCTCTCTCTAGAGTGTTTATGTTTTTGTGAGATTTTCATTTCTATACTATGTCTACATATGTGTGTCTACAAGATCTAGTTAACAATGGTATCACAGCAAAGGCACATCTACAAAGATGTACATATTGGCATCCATTCATGATTTGTCGCATCCTCTCATGATTTGGCATCCATTTTGGACATCCAGCCCATGTTTTTATTTATCAAGTTTGTTTGTTTTTGGCTCACTAGTGTGTTTTTTTTTTGAATTTGTTAGGGTGCACTCTACCCCTCTCACACTGCCACTGTGCTCACTATAACACTATATTAAGTGTGCTCACTATGCTCACTATACTAACTATGCTCATTGTACTCAATGTACTCCCTCTGCTCCCTGTGCACTATTCACTATTTGAGATCAGTCTGGTTATGAAGTTTGTTTACGAAGTTCACTTATCAAGTTCATTTATCAATTCAATTATCATTTGAGTAAGTCATTTATCAAGTTCATTTTTCAATTCGGTTATTATTTGGTTGCTCCAATGGCTTACTCCAAGACATGAGCAAAGGCATTAACAAATGCATCAACTAAGGCATAGACTAAGGCATAGAAGTATGGCATAACTTTGGGCTCTCTGGCACTCATGTTTCTCTTCGTTCATTTTGGTTCCCTTTGGTTACATTGGTAATCATTGGCTATGTGAAAACCAATTCTCACTTATGAGTGGCAATAAGAGCTTCCTAATTTCCTAGTTAGCCTCCTTATTTCTCTAGTTAGCCTACTTGGTTCCTTATTTAGTATGTACAGGATTGGAACCCAGAACCTCACAATCACAAGAGATATGCTTTATCCACTAGTGTATTGTCACTAGTGATTGCAAAATATAGTCCCATTCTAGTCTTTCATAAGCTTTGTCAAAGTGATCTTGAGGAAAACCAAATCTTGTCTTGACTCTCACGCAAGTTGAGACCTTCCCAAATATCAATTATGGCTTCCAAAATAGACCTACCTTTGATGAAACCCTTTTGGTTCTCACTTAACCAAGCTCTCAGATGATCGGAAATTTTGTTGGCTATGAGTTTAGCAATGATCTTTTAACATGTTTGAAGCACTGTGATCGGACACCAGTTCTCGATTCTGTTCTTTTCCCCTTTTGTGGATTAATTTGATGATGCCATTGTTGAGACAATTTGAAAGCACATCAAACTCAAGCGCCGTTTGCCATACCAAGCAAAGAGTGGTGGCCAAAACCATCTTGAAGGACTTAAAGAGCTCATTAGTGAGCCTATCTGACCCAGGGCTTTTCCCTCTAGGAAGGGCATCAATGACTGCAATGATTTCTTCTTCCGAGATAGGGGCATCAAGAAAGGATTGAAGGTTTTGTGGGATCCTGTGGGAGGATACCTGAGATATGGCCACCATGCAATCACGTCTATGAGGGAAGAGGGGAGTCGAAATCCCCAAGGGTCTCGTAAAATGCTCTTCAATGATTATGATATTTTCTTCTTCTGTATTGCAAGCGACACCATTTGATTCAAGTAGTAGGGGGATCAATTACCTATTGTCTCCTTTTAAGGATGTTGCACATCTCTTTGGTGGGCTCATTGACCTTGCCAGACCACCACTCCTTAAAGAATATCTGCAAATTTTTCCTTTGTATTTCTTCCTCGTATCTTAGAAGAGCTCTAATTCTTTGAAGACCGTTCTAGGATTGAGCTTTCCCTTTGTTCACTTCCTCTTTGAGTCTCTAGAGCCTATTATATAAGGCTTCTCTGCGCTTGTGTGGAACCATCTAGAGCATCTTCCTGGTTCTAATCATGATCTACCATGACTTATTGATCGCACATCTCCAGCTTTTGGCCATGGACGAGCAATAAGCGAAAGCTTCCTTCGACACTTTGACAATTTATTGATGGTCAGAGGGGAGAGAGAAGGAAGTAAAGTAGGCAGAAACCAAGGAGCCTTATTGGTTTTGGGGAGAGGTTGGAAAGAGATAATTATCGGGTAGTGATCATAGATGTCGAGGTTAGTGCGTTGCGAGAGGGATGGATGCCCCGAGAGTTTGATAATGCTCTAAGCAATGTAGCCTCTATCGAGTCTAGCTTTCCTCGGGTCCTCACCCACTTGGAGATTTGACCATGAGAAACCATTCGAGTCTTTGAATTCGACGAGATCCAAGTGTAGTTTAGTTTTGTCCTAAGTTTCTTTCTCTCGACAGTTGATGATCCCACCCTTGTCGTTCCATCAGACCGCAGGGTCCTCCACCATATTGAAGTCCCCACAAATTAGCACATTGTGGGGGAGCAAGTCCAAGGAGGCCCAGGTGTTCAGTCTCTCCTGCTCCCGTTAGGGCATACATAGAAACTAAAGTAAATCGAAAAGGGGCACCAAAGGAAAAGACAATCCATCTATGGCCCTCATCTTCAATGTAGTTCTCAAGTTTTTCAAACCAGAATTGATTTATACAAATTGCCACCCCACCGGATCCCCGGGGATGCAATGTCGAGAACCAAACATAGGTCGGAGAGACATGTCTAAGACGTTTCTGGAGATCTACTCCATCGATTTAGTCTCTTGGATACATATGAATTCAGGGTTTAGGCTAATGTTGCGAAGCCATTGACCAATGATGATCGCTCTTGAGGGGTCGGTCAACCCCCTTGCATTTAATGAGATGATGATCATTCTTGTAAGCTACGCTCTTTGCAAGAGGGGGCCTTATCCTTTCTCTTATTGGATTCTTCTTTCTTTTTCGCAGGAAGGGAATCCCGACTTAACAATTTGTTCTTGTGTGAGCTTTTCTAGGCTATCTCAATAGGTTTTTTTCCCAAGGCCTTTTTATTTGATTCCATAAACTTGAAGTGCAATCATTCAAGAACTTCATTTTTCATAAATAAGTGTTCGTGGATTACGAATCATGGACACATTCTCCTCATCTGAGAACACCCGCATGTTCAAGGCTCGTGGTTATTTCTAGCTGTTTATCAATCTTTATTGAACACTCTATTATTTAATGAAAAATAAGCGTGCCACTCCAAAACAGATAAGTGTACCGGTCTCCCCAGGGGGAGGGGCCCGATTACTTTTCACGAGAGAGGATGAAGCCACATCCATGGCCCGCAGTTCTATCTGCTCAGGAGAAGCTCAAGAAAGTTTGCCTCGTCGGCCAAGTGTTTGGCCCTAGGCCCCCGCTCGAAATCGTGCGACAATGGCTAAGAAAAGAGTGGTTCCCTCGAGGACTCATTGTCAGCAAATGCCAGTTCTTACCAGCAAACCACATGCTGCTAGTCTTTGAAAATGAAGAGATGGCGTTACAAGCCCTAAGCGTTGGCACCTGGCAGCTCGGTCGGGCGACCCTGTGCCTATTCAAATGGTCCCCGGACTTTACTCCCGACAAATCGAAATCGCTCCGGTACCCTCTTTGGGTTGAGCTCCCTAACCTCCCATACTTCTTGTACAACTTCGTATGGGACATTGTCTCTCCTATCGGCAAGCCGTTGGCGTCACGCGAAGACGTTGGTGGTCTCATCTATGAAGGTGCAAGACACTCGTTCAATGCTAGGTGGCACCCACAAATCTGCGTCGAGACCGACCTCAGTTCGCCGCTTCCATCAACGATCAAAGTGGACATGGGCGAAGGAGATGTTTGGGAGCAGGATATCACCTACAAAAACCTTCCCAACGCGTGCTTTCGTTGTGGTCAGCAAGGTCACAGGATTAAAGACTGCCCTCTCAGGCAAAAAAACAAACGATTTCAAGAAGCCTCCAAAACAGCTCAAGACAACTTTGGCGATTTGACCCACTCGACCAAGGAAGGGGAAGGCGAGGGTCTCCCCAATCCACAAGCTGATGCTGATGGCTTTATTGAAGTTTGAAGAAGAAGGAAAAGAAGTCCGAGGGCCAACGGTGAGAGAAACAACCTGCCGCCTACCCCCTACAGCAATTTGTATTGCAATCTAGAAAAGGAGATCAATGAGCTTGACTACCCAGGTGGGAAGATACTTGAGATAGACAACTACGACAAAGCCCTAGAAATCCATGACAATAAAGAAACCCCCCAGGAGGGTTACACTACAAGCAAAGAAGATGGTTTCACCACTAGTAACGAAGACAACTTGGATAGTGAAAGTTCCATCATTGGATCGACGATCCCGGAAACGGTGCCGAGCACGGGACCCAAGTCTCCCCAGCAAGGGACATCCCGCAAAGGAAAACAGCCTATGGAGCTACCCTGGAAAAGCCCCCACAAGAACCGACTTCTAAGCCGGGATCACATCCCAACGAAAAAGAAAGACGAAGTCAAGAGAAGAAAGGATAAAGCTCCCTCCCGCAAAGAGGGATCAATGCAAAAATGATTGTCATCTCGCTAAATGCTCGAGGGCTAACCGACCCCTCAAGAGCGACCATCATTGGTCAATGGCTTCGCGACATTAGCTTAAACCCAGACTTTATATGTATTCAAGAGATTAAAATTGACGGAGAAGACCTCCAGAAGCGGCTCAGACAGATCTCCTCGGCCCATGTGTGGATCCCAACGAAGCACCAGCGGGGGTCCGGAGGAACGGTTATCGGTGTTAAACAACTCTGGTTTGAAAAGCTTGAAAACTCCATTGAAGATGTAAGTCACCGTTGGATTGCTGTCTCTTTTGGTGCTCCTCTTTGTGTCACTTTGGTTTCTTTGTATGCCCCTAACGGGGATTTGAAGAGACTGAACACTTGGGCTTCCTTAGACTCACTCCCCCACAACGTGCTTATTTGCGGAGATTTCAACATGGTGGAAGACCCTATGGACAGATGGATGGGCAAGGACAGGGTCATCGACAGTCGGGAGAAAGAAACGTGGGACCTGACCAAACTCCACTTGGATTTGATTGAGTTCAAAGACTCGAGTGGCTTTTCTTGGTCGAACCTCCAAGCGGGCGAGGACCTGAGGAAAGCTAGACTCGATAGATGCTACATCTCCCAGAGTTTTACTCAACAGTGGGGTCACCCTACCATCACGCAACGCACTGACCTCACTATCTCTGATCACTACCCGATCGTTATCACTTTTCAACCTTCCAACAAAATCCGCAAGGCTCCGTGGTTCCATGCCAACGCAACCACCTTCTCTATCCCTTCTGTCCACCAAGAAATTGCCGATGTGTGGAAAGTGGCGTTTGCCTCTGGCTTGGCCCCTGCCAAGTGCTGGAGAAGTGCGGTCGACAAGTCTCGTAAGATCATGATCAGAACTAAGAAGATGCTCGAGACTGTACGGCGGGCTCGTAGGGAAGCCCTTTACCACAGACTCTGGCGGCTGGAGGAGGAAGTGAACAAAGGAAAACAACAAGCCCAGAAAGGCCTTAGGAAAATCAGAGCAGTGTTGAGATACGAGGAAGAATTACAAAGGAAAAACTTGCAAATCTTCTTCAAGGAGTGGTGGGCTGGCAAAGCCGACAAACCCACCAAAGAGATGTGTCGTATCCTTAAAAGGAAACACAGCAGAGAGTCGATCCCCCTACTGCTAGACCCACAGGGCAATGTTTGCAATTCGGAAGAAGATAATCTTGGCATCATCGAGGAGCACTTCACGAGACTCCTGGGAACCTCGAACCCCCTTTCCCACCATAGAAGGGACTGTATGGCTGCCATTTCTAGGGTTTCCCCCCGGAGGATACCACCCAACCTCCACTCCCTTCTTCATGCCCCTATCTCGGAATCAGAAATCATTGAGGTCATTGATGCCCTCCCCCTCGGTAAAAGCCCGGGACCCGACGGACTCACTAACGAGCTCTTTAAATCCTTCAAGCTGGTGGTTGCCACCCCTCTCCGGATGGTTTGGCAAGAAGCGCTAAAGTTTGGTGCTCTTCCTTCTTGTCTAAATAATGGAATTATCAAGTTGATACACAAGAAGGGGGAAAAGAACAGAATCGAGAACTGGCGGCCTATTACGATGCTCCAAATAGGATACAAGATCATCGCCAAAGTCATTGCCAACAGACTCTCGTGCCACCTGAGATCTTGGCTTAGTGAGGACCAAAAAGGTTTCATCAAAGGCAGGTCTATCCTGGAAACCATTATGGATATTTGGGAAGGTATTCAATTTGCAAATGAGTCTAATCAAGATGTGGTTTTCCTCAAGATCGACTTTGACAAAGCCTACGACAGGCTAGAATGGGACTATATTCTGCAGTCGCTCCAAGATCTCGGACTTAGTCAGAAATTCACCAAGATGATCGCGAACCTTCTCGGAAACGCAACGACCCAAATTAACGTTAACGGCAAGCTTTCGAAGGCGATCCATCTTAGAAGATCGATTAGACAAGGATGCCCTCTGGCCCCCCTTCTTTTTGCCATCGCCACTGAGGGGCTGAGCAGACTTGTGGCTCATCATGTGGAGGCTGGCAATATCAAAGGCCTACGGCTGCCTCACGACCACAGTCAAATCATCATGAGACTTTTTGCTGTTGATATGAACGCGTTCGTCCACAATGATAATACCAGCCTGGAGACTTTCTGGAGGTGTCTTGCTACCTTTTGTGATGCCTCTAGGTCCAAAATCAACCACTCCAAGACCGCCTTCAGGGCTATTGTGGGACAGCATCCTGGCCTTCTCACTGATCATGGCTGTCAAATCATTCCGCAGGGCCAAATCCTTTGACTTCTTGGAATCCCCTTGGGGTTTGGCGTCTCTATGGAGCAGCGATGGAACTGGGTGCTGGCTAAACTCGAAAACAAACTCAACTATTGGAAAGGTATGCAAATCAATCTCGCCGGGCGTGCGATGGTCATCAACACATTCCTCCTATCTTCTACCATCTATTTCCTCTCTTGTTGGAGACCGAATGAGCAAGGCCTGTCCAAACTGAATAGTATTTGTAGAAACTTTCTTTGGACGGGCGATCATAACAGAAGGGGGGTGCCTAAAATCAAATGGGCCATCTGCACTAGCCCTAGAGATAGCGGGGGGCTTGGTATACTGGACTTTGGGTGTATGGCTAACAAACTGGCAGCCAAATGGATGATTAGGGCTTGGTGCAATAGGGAGGCCTCGTGGGCCAAGCTGATCTTCAGAAACAAGAATGATTTGGCCCTCACGGGGTTCCCGAACTGGAAGAATCTTGACATCATGACCCTGCTTTTCTCCCAGATCCCCGTCTTCCCGAAAGGCTCCAATCTCGTGTGCTCCCTTTGGAAGGGCTGGAATAAAGTCAAAAGCTTCACAAGAATTAGTGAGGACTGGAAGTGGGCGGCCGGAATCAGACAAAACGACTCTATCTGGTTTCCGATACATGGCATCCGAAGTGTGGAGTCGTGGAACATTCAAAATGCCAAGAAGCTATGGAACAAAGGATTCAAAAAATGGAAACACCTCTCGAAACATGACACCAACAACTGGATCAATTTCGAGGATATTGACCCTCGCATAAACATCTCCTACGAAGAATGGAACACTTTGCAAAGCAGATGCCTCGCTTGGGATCGCCACAAGACGCGCCTTCTCATGGGACACGACTCACCGAACTCGCTTGGTCTCAAATGGCACAACGGAAATAGCCTACTCAAAATCCCGAACATCAAAGAAACTGTTGACCTCCAGATCAGCCTCAACAAGAAGTGGTGCCTGTCTTGGACGCGGCTTCGGTGGGACATGAAATTTATGGGTATCTGGCACCCCCTTATTGAGATTAAGAAGTCTGTCCTCTTATGGCAAATTCTTCATCGAGGAATTTGGACCAACCATAAGGCTAGCAAACTTTGTGGGATCCCTCCTTGGTGCAAACGCTGCCACCGTGCTATCGAAGATGTCCCACACATCTTCCTTACTTGCCCCAACTCCTACAGAATCTGGCAGACGGTTGGAATGAAAATCAGACTTCAAAAACAGCTTAGTTGGAAACAAGTCCTTTTGGGAGAAGCGATCGGCTGCTCTGCGACACTCTCGAACGCCATCAGAGGGGAAGTCCTGTGGAAAATTTGGCGGGAGAGGTGTGCTCTCAACTTCGGCGATCCCCCCAGGGAGTGGTCGATTGAGAAATCACTATTCCTCCTGGGCAAAAGGATAGTTAACAGCAAGAAGTCCCCCCCCCTTCAGACACCATCAAGTTCTCCTGTTGATCAACAACAAGCTTAAACCCAAGTGGGCCCCGCATGAGGGCGATGAGAGGGTGATTAACCTTCTCTGTAATGCAACCTAGGATTCAATCAAGCTTCCCCTGCTTTGTGGGATTTGGGGGGTCCCGTGGGCACTAGTCCCCTTCTATTGTACCTTTGTTTCTTAATTTAATTCAAGTCCGGGAGAGTAGGCTATTGCCGAACTTCCTTTATATTAAAAAAAAAACAGATAAGTGTCCCACTCCTTGAAAAAAAGCGTTCGTTACCGTGCTTTCTGTAGACCAGCTTTACAATTGTTATGTATTTTCCTTTGCAAATCATGACAAAATCTTTTATAGCATCCAACTTCGATAAGGAGCTCTCATAGGCATGCATGAACTTAGATTTTATTTAAAACTCTTTCCCGTTAAGAAGTTGAAAAAAAAACAGTAGTGAAAAAAGATAAAAATGATAAAATTACTCCTAGTCCTACATGTAACTAGTCATTGGAGTATTTTAATTCGAGCATGCATCCTATAAATCTTTTTCGGTTTCTAGTTGGTAAAATTTCGAGTTTCAATCTCTATTTAATTTATGAAAAAAATATTGCTTTAAACAATGTTGTTTAAACTAGTTCATTTATTTATCACATATCATCTAGTAGGGTAATAGTCCATTGTAACCGACATTAAATTATTTATGATCATAACAATAGAATCAAGAATTTTACGTGCATATTAATATGAATGTTTCTCAAAGCATAGTATCTCATCTTTGTTTAGTACTGAGGACCACATGAAGATAACTAAGTAGCTAATGAGCACGAAATGTATGTGTAGTAACACTAGGAAGATAAATTTTAAAGATAATGGGAATTTGTCATCAGAAATTTCATGATAGATCGTTTTTATTATACAATGCTAGTTTATCTATAAACGTGAAATCAAAGAATCTAAAGATTGAATATTATAAGCCAAAAAAAGGGAAATAAAAATTCTACAAGAAGTAAGACCATCGATGTTATAAAATACATTGACGAAGGAGAGTGACAAGATAACACTAGGATCTTTTCGAGTATTGGACAAGTCAAGAACTTCACTCTTGATTCATTCTCATGGATGAGACGGATAAGTCCTTGGGCTCAATGCCAATGGATGCATTGGAGAGTGTATTTGAGCAAAAACTCTCTCGAGACTTCTAGAAGCCTCGATTGAAGTTAGCTTGAGTATAGTGAAACCTGAGCGCCTAGCTGCACTTATTATAAGTAGATTTTAGTTAGAGTTCAACTGTAGCTCCTAAAGCAATCTTAGACATGGCAGATTCATATGTGGGGTCCATGTAACTCTACAAGCCACCATGATTGTAAAAACCGTTATAATTGGCGATTGGATGCAGGTTCACATGTCATTTGTAACATATGTTTGTCTAGTATTTCACATTGGTAATATTATCATTTGAAGTTTCCAAGACACAAAAAATAACATAAAATTCTACACCCAATAGAACATTATATAGCTTAAGTAACTAAGGGTGACTTTTTTAGTAAAATAGAATCTGAATATGCATGTTAAACCTCAAACAATTCTTTATAAACTATAGTTAGAACCTAGCTTTTGAGATGTCATCTTGTTTGGTGTGCTTTTGTACGGAGTAACAAGCCACTTGAGTCGATTCTCTATGCACTCCATTGAACTCAAGTTATCGCTGGTGGATGCTTGTAGAATCCTTTAAAGATCCTTTAGAAAAATGCTCTTACTATGAGCTCATAAGGATCCAAATGAAGAGCTCCTCATTCAGGTCCATGAGACATAATTTTTTCACAGTAATTGTCTAATATTCGGAAAGGTCATAATATTTTCTTAATGCTCAACTCATTCAAACAACTCTAAAACATATCTTCTTCAAGTTGAGGAATGATTTCATCATACATAATATTGTTCATGTTATGGACTATATAATAGCATTCCCTTGAGTCCGTGATCCAAATTGTGGAAAGAGAAGAACTATATTTTGATTTTAATCGGAAATAGAAGAGAATCCGAGTGTCCCAATCCATTTCCAAATCATTCTTTATACCTTACTATTTTGATCTTAATCTGGATGAATTGTACAGTACAAAGGTGATGAAAAGAGTGGATCCAAAAGTGCTCCTTTGCAATTCCTTGTTTCTCTATGTTTTGTCCACTCATGTATACGCCCAACACTAACATGTGAATTGGGGTGGAGAGTTTCTAATTCTTCTTCATCAGCTGCCTTTTATATGAGCAATTGGTTCAAGAAAAAACCAATAGGTAAATTTTCTATCCTATACTAAATTCAAATGAAAAATGTCTTCTAAGTTACATATTTTTTATTAAACAATATATGTAAGATGCGTAATTAAGTTCTCATTCCAACCAACTAATCATATACTTCTTATAAGTAATACTCAATAGACGTCAAATCTAGGGTTTTGAGAACCGGAAAGAGGATTAAATGCTTATGTCTATAAACTCGGATTAAATGTTTTAAATATTTGAACATCCAAAAACGTGATGATTGAAAACCATTTTATTTATCTTTGTGAGAAACAATTTGGGTTCGTGAAAAGATTCTCTGAGTTCGTTAAAGCCATAACCAAATCAGTAAACTCTTGTGTGGCACAGAACCTCGATCTGTCAAGCCATTGTATTTGATCGTTAGTTAATGTGATCGTATTTCCAATATATCCTTGTAATCCTTTTATTAGGGAATTTAATAAGTTTATTTGACTTGAGAAATTCCATAGCCATGTTGTACCTAAAACTTGTGCTTTTGTCTTTGATTAAGTTACCCCATGTAACCTACGTTTCAAGAGGTCTTCCTAAGTTCTTTCGTTTTCAATGCGCTTGTGGGATTTCTCTTAAGGAGATTTGAATCTACTTATTTCAAGTAAGAATAATGTTGACATACTTGAACCTTTAAGTAAAGATTCTTGAAATTACTTCATAGTCCTCCAGCTTTCTTACTTCTTGGATCTTGAAGTGGTTTCAAGTCACAACATCAATCATCCAATACTTTGGCTTGACCTTATACAATTCAATACCTTTGGACTCAGTCTCACTTGAAGGGTACTTTTAAAATCTCTTGTAATAATTCAAAAGTTAAACCACTATCTCAAGGTTCGATGTCCCGTACGACCTTTGAAACGACTATCGGTATTTTGAAACAGCTGGAAAAATGTAATAACCTTGAATATGTAGCCAAGAGATTGACCCACCGTTGTCTCTCAACCACCCCCCTCTCTCTCTTTCTCTCTCTCACGTGAAAGGACAGACGTGGATGCACATTGAACGAATATAAAAGTAAGACGATATACGAAGACGACATGGTCCTTTTGGCAAGTTTGATCAAGCTGAACAATTGATTTGTGACCAAAGAAGAACTTCAACTACGACAAGAAAGACATCAAAGTACTGGAAACTATTTTGGACCGTATATGAATGTCCTGCGATTCGCTTGAGAATCATTGACACCCTCCACAATTCCCACCCCCCACCCCCCCAACAAAAAAAAATAAAAAAATAAAAAAATAAGAAAAATCATTGAGAATCATGGACATGCCCCCCCCCCCCCCCTCCCCCCCCCCCGGAAGATTTTTCAATTAACTCAAGCAAGTTGGAGGAGACTAGGGCTCATTTTAAAAGAACGAAGAAGAACAAAAGAGTGGATTTTTCATCAAGCGGGAACCAACCGTTGGAGGACGAAGGATATGTTGGTGAAATGTTCATATGTGCATACGTCTAACAACAGATAAATACGTCTAAGAGGCTTGCAATGCCTGTTCACCCTTCTGTTCTCCTCTTTTGTCTTCTAAAGGTTCCAACTTGGTTTGCTCATTGTGGATGAGTTGGAACAAGGTCAAACAAATTTCTCAGGATCAGGAATGATTTGAGGTAGGCAGCTGATATAAGACAAAGCAATTTGATGTGGTTCCCTATCAAGGGCATCAGAGGTGCGGAGTCTTGAAACCTCCAAAAAGCTAAGAAGCTATGGAACAAAGATTTCCATTTGTGGAAACACCTCTAGAACTAAGATACTTGCACGTGGATTAGATTTGACGACATCAACTCGGATATGAGATTGAACTATGAAGAATGGATCCTATTGCAGAGCAGATTCACTACTTGGGATTGCTCGAAAACTCATCTTCTCATTGGTCATGACCGTCCTCGCCAAGAGAGTTTTAGATGGCACAATGACAATAGCCTTGACAAAATTCTGAGATTCAAGAAGATTCAAGACTTCCATGTCAAGCTTAGTAGTAAGTGGTGCGTTGATTGGTGGAGCTTGAGATGGGACTTTAAGTTTCAATCCATTTGGCATCCGGTCATCAAAATAAAAAATTCATTGCTTATGTAGAAAATTCTCTACCATGGAATTTGGAACAATATAAAGGCTAGCTCAATTTGCAGGGCCACCCATAGATTCAATGAATATTTAATTTATGAATGAAACATATTGCTTTAAACAATGTTTTTTTAAGTAGTTCATTTCTTTAGCACATATCGACTAGTATATAAATAGTCCATTATATCTCATATTACATTATTTATGCTCATAACAATGGAATCAAGAATTTTACGTCGATGTAAATATGAAATTTCCTCAAAGCATAATATCTCATCTTTATTTATTATTGAGGACCACATGAAGATAAAAAAGTAGCCCTAATGATCAAGAATTGTACGTGAAGTAATTTAGGAAGATAAATTTTAGAGAGAATGAGAATACATTTTATATATATATTTTTTATATATAAACTAAAGGTTAGCATTTTAGTAAAATAGAGTCCAAATATGCATGCGGAACCTGAAACAGTTGTTTAGCAACTATAACTAGACTCTAGCTATTGAGGTTTGCTCTTTTTTTGTGTAACAAGCCACTTGAGTTGATTCTTTAAATTCTCGATTGACCTGAAGTTATCCCGACTGTATGCTTGTAGAATGCTTTAGAGAGTCTTGAGCAAAAGAATCTAGGCTATGAACGCATATGGATCCAATTGAAGACTTCCTCCTTTCCATCAACAGACTTAACCACTAGGTTTTTCACACAGCTTGTTTGATATTCTAAGAGATCGTAAAGTAAACTTAATGCTTCACTCGGTCAAACACCTGTACCTCATATCTACCCTACATTGAGGAATGCTTCCGTCAACCAAGATAGTTCATTTTTTATGAAATGTATAATAGCTTTCCCCAGATCCCATGGCCCCAATCAAGAACGGTTGGCATCTCTCTAGTCTACCTTTTAAGATGGAAGGTAACTACATCTTGAATTTAGTCCAAAATAGAAGAGAATCCCAATGCCCCAATCCAATCGCAAATCCTTCTCCATATCTTCCTACTTCGTAATTCGTAATTTGGATCTATTCAAAAGTTAAAAGAAAAACTGTGAAAAGAGTGGAATAAAAAGTATTCATTCAGAATCCATTGTCTCCGTACGTTTTGTCTAGACATGCATATGTACAACTCCAACATGTGAAGTGGCTGGAGGAATTTCAAATTCTTCTTCATCGTCTGGATTTCTGTGTGCGTAATTATCTTCAAAGATAGAATATATTTTAACTATAACATCTACTTAACATGCTTAATGGATTTTAAAATTGCAACCAAAAAATCATATCCTTCTTAGAAATTATTTAAATGCTCAGTAGAAGTCAATTCCTAGGCGCTCAGAAGCCGAAAAGAAGAATTAATCTCTTTGTAACCAATTTAATCCTCTAAGAAAGTTATCTGTATAAAATATCTAAGATTTAATGTTTTCAATACTTGAACATCCATATAAGTTAAGGTTTAGAAACATTTTTTATAAATTTGTGAGAAACAATTTGGGTACTTGAAAAGATTCTTTGAGTTACGTAAAGCTATCATCAAATCACTAAACTTTTGTGTAGTACAGATTCTCCATCACTAAAGCGAGTGTATTTTAATTTTTTTATGACCCTTGAATAAAGATTTCTCATCCTTCAACTTAGTTAATCTTAGCTTCTTTCCAGAGTATCTTATAGTCCTTTTATTAGAACTGTGACGGATATATTTAAGTCAACAAAATTGATTTTCTATGTTGTACTTAAAACTTATGCTTTTGTGTTGGACTAAGTTAGTCCATGTAACGTTTGTTCAAGAGGTTTTCGTAAGTTCTTTCGTTACGAAAGTCCTTGTGGAAAATCTTGTAAAGAGACTCGAATCTACCTACTTCAAGTAAGTGACATACTTGAACCTTTAACTAAAAATCCTTTAAGTTACTTACTTCATAATCTTCTATCCTAATTCCTTGTTGGAACTTCAAGTGGCTTCAAGTCATAACTTCAAACATCGAATACTTTATCTTGAGCTTACAAGATTCAATCCCTGTGGTGATTGAGTGTCACTTTAACGAAATTTTTAAAGATTGAAGCACTATATTATTCTGTTCTCTCTCTCTCTCTCTCTCTCTCTCTCTCTCTCTCTCTCTCTCTCTCTCTCTCTCTCTCTCTCTCTCTCTCTCTCTCTCTCCAACGCAAAAACAAACAAAACCTGAAGGCACATCGAACGAATAATAAACTGGTAAGACGATATACGTAGATGACATGGTGCTTTTCGCAAGTTTGGATCAAGCTGAACAATTGATTTGTGACCGAAGAGGAACCTCAAATACGACAAGAAAAACGTGAAGATTATGGAAACTATTTTGGACCCTACGAGAACGTGCTGAGATTCGCTTGAGAATCATCGACGTACCCCCACAATCATTGGTACTTTTCGATTAAATCATGCAAAGCTTGAGGAGATTAGGCCTGCGGCAGAGCTTCCTTTTAAAAGAAATAAGAAGAACAAGAGAGTGGGTAAATCTTTATATGTTCCTCCTTCGAACAACAGATGCATACTGTTGATGGAGCTAAAGGGCTTAAAATGTCATTCAAGTAGGATGCAATTCAAACTTTTGTGCAATTAATTTTGTAGCTAAGAATGCCGTAAAAATAATATGTTTGTTATGAAGCAAACAGATTGCTATTTGCAGCAATGTGTTTCCAATATTACGTGCACGTGCAATTGTGTAGCTATATGCTTTGTCATTTGGTCCCCACGGTCGTGGAAGATATGTTAACTTCCTATTAAAGCGTGCAGTACGAACAGATGATGTGCTACTATAGTCAAGCCAGACATAACGGACAATACTATGCATCTCTGAGATACTTGCTCCAATCAAGTATCATCCTCATGTTTAAAAGGAACTCTCAATGACGACATCCTTCTAATCTGAGAACACTAAAACTAAATGAAAAATAATCGTACGAGTTCAGAACAAAAAAGGTATCGTCCCTTTTTCGATCACCTAGATATTTCTGATGTATTCTCCTCTGAAAATCATGACTACATATTATAGAGCATCCTATTCGGATACAGAACTCTCATAGAAAAGCCAAAATCTCCATTGAATACTTTAATATTTAATGAAAAATAATCGTACCACTCCGAAAGAGATAAGTACCTGAAACTGCTTGAGAATAGCGTTCGTTATCCTGCTTTCCTGTATACTAGTTCCATATTTCTTATGTATTTTACTCTTATAGTCATGAAAACATCATTCTGTAGCATCCTATATTGATAAAGAAATCTCATAGACATGCACAAAGATATACTTTTTTGGAAAACCTATCCCGTTAAAACCGAAGAAAAAAAGAGTCAAAACTGTAAAATGACAAACTAACTCCTAGTCTTACATGTAGCTGATCCTTGGAGTATTAAATTTGGAAGATGCATCACATAAACCGTTTTTAGTCTTTTATTGGAAAAAATAGAAGTTCAATGAACATCTACTTTCGGACTCAGACATATTGCTTAAAAAGAATTTATTCCAAACTAGCTCATTTCTTTATCACATATCATGTAGTAGATTAGTAGTCCATTGTATACGATTATAAATATTTCGTGTTCATTAAAACTAGCGTCAAGCATTTTACGTCGATCTAAAAGATGAAATTTCCTCAAGCTATATCTCATCTTTGATTAGTCTTAAGGACCAAGTGAAGATAACAAAGTAGATTTATTCATCTAGAAATGTTTTCGAAATAAACCAGAAAGATAAATAAGGAAGTATAGTTTCTCTATCAACGTGAAATTAGAGAATCTAAAGGATTAATTATCATGAACTAAAGAAAATAGAAAAAATAATACCATTGTGTTATAAAGTAAAAACTACCAAAGAAAGGGTCAAGAAAGCATTCGGGTGTTTTGGAGTATTCGAAAAGTTAGGAATTTAAACTAGTAGTTGAGTCTTATGGATGAGATGGTGAGGTCATTCGGTTCAATTCCCATAAATTCGTTGGGGAGAATATCTCACGAAAGGCCCTTGAGCCTAGCCTCCACTAAAGTTAACTTGAGTGTAGTGAGGATTAAATGGCTAAGTACACCTAAAGTGAGTAGATTCTAGATAGAGTTCAATTATAGTTTCTAATTTTAGATGGAGAGTCATGGATCCTTTCTCACATGTGTGTGTCTGGCACTTCACACTGGTATCACAATTAATTAGATTTTTCAAGACATAGGAAATAAACTATAATTTGCCATCAAACTAAACAATATATAGCTTCATTTTTTAGGGTGATCTTTCTAGTAAAATAGATTCCAAGTATGAATTCGGAACCTCAACCACGTCTTTAGAAACTATAATTATACTCCTAATATTCATATATGCTATTTTCTTGAGTTTCTTATCTTTGTGGTCAAATAAACTCAATTTTACGCAACTCGATGCTTGTACGAGGCTTAAGAGATCCTTGGGAGAAGATAACGAGCTCATAAGGATCAAAATGAAAACTGCATCCTTCTCATGCATCAAACTTGATGACGAATTGTTTCACACACCATGTCTAATACTTCATAAGATTATAATGTTATCTTGATGGTCAACTCTATCAAATGAAATTAAAACACATCTACCCCACGCTAAGGAATGTTTTCATAAACCAAAATATGATCAGGTTATTAAATATAAATAATAGCATTGCCCTAGGTTCACTCTCCTAATTGTGGAGCATGGTTAACATCTCTGGTTTGCCATTTTACATAGAAGGGAAATACAACTTGAATCAAATCCAAAAAAGAAGGTAACTATGTTTGTGTATTCTAAGTATCCTCAGCCAAATTTCTATTCTTCTCCATTTCTTGGCACTATTTGTGCATCGACCTGGAAAAATTGTTGCACTCTCCATCTTACAAAAAGTAATTCTTTTTAATATGTCTTATGAAATAAATAATTCCGCTTTGAAATTTAACTAGTGCACTGAAAATTAGAGACCTACATAAAAGATGCTCTATTATGAAGTGTTTTAAAATGAATAAATTATAGCTAGAAAGTTTATCATAAGCCTATGTAGATTTCTTTGACATTATTAAATCTATAAGAAATTCTTAGTTAATCTCTCTTCAAAGAGTTCTTAAACTCTTCATCTACTATAGGTTTATGATAATATAGAATAATTACTCTAGAACAGAGGATGTATTACCTTTGTTGGCACAACTTATTCCGTTTCCGAGTATTAGTTTTCAACATTTGTTTAAGGTTTTGGACCATGGGGTAACTAATGAAGTTTCAAAAAACAAACAACATAAGTAAACAAATAGGACAACTATGGACAATTATGAGCATTGTGAGGGACGTGACATACAAAGGTCATCATTGTTGGGAATCTTTTATTCTATATCACACATCATGAAATGGATCCAGTCATTCAAAGAATTGGGAGCGAGATGCAATTTAGAGCCAAGGGAAGAGATGGGTCTTGTTATTTATGAGGATCGTTGAACCACACAAAAGAATTCATGGATAAAGATGGTTGCAATTGTGGAAGCCAAACATATTCAAAAACTAATTAAGGATTGCTTTGGGAAAACCCTGTCTTCCCCAACTTGCTAGTGACAACCCCTCATATGACTACCTCTCGCGCACTTGCACTACCTACAAGCACTACAATCAGAAAGCAATTCGAGCCCGGCATGAGATACCATGAGCATTGCATTCACCCTCTTCTGTGCCATCTTTGAACTTCATCAAATGGTTAAAGAGAAGCGCTAGTTCTCGGATCACATGGTCGGTTGCACATCCATGGATTTTTATCATGGTAGGAATTCTTCATGGGTTCCATCGGTTCAAGAGATGCAAACACTCCCCTCCTCTCTCTCCCTCTCTCTCTCTCTCTCTCTCTCTCTCTCTCTCTCTCCCTCCCTCCCCCACCTGGCCATCCCATATCCTACATACCCACAACCCGTAGGCCCCCTAGTGCACCCTCTCTATCTCCTTTGCTCCCCTCTCTCTCTCTCTCTCTCTCTCTCTCTCTCTCTCTCTCTCTCTCTCTCTCTCTCTCTCTCTCTCCCCCCCACCTGACCATCCCATATCTCACATACCCACAACGCGTAGCACCCCTAGTGCACCCTCTCTATCTCCTTTGCTCCTCTCTCTCTCTCTCTCTATCTCTCTCTCTCTCTCTCTCTCTCTCTCTCTCTCTCTCTCTCTCTCTCTCTCTCTCTCTCTCTCTCTCCACGTGGCCATCTGATTTCCTACATACCCACAATCACCTAGCCCGCCTAGTGCACCCTCTCTATCTCCTTTACTCTCTCTCTCTCTCTCTCTCTCTCTCTCTCTCTCTCTCTCTCTCTCTCTCTCTCTCTCTCTCTCTCTCTCTCTCCTCCCTCCCCCCTCTCTATCTATCTATCTATGTAGTTACATGCAGTTTCTTCTCTTCTCTCTCTCTCTCTCTCTCTCTCTCTCTCTCTCTCTCTCTCTCTCTCTCTCTCTCTCTCTCTCTCTCTCTCTCTCTCTCTCTCTCTCTCTCTCTCTCTCTCTCTCTCTCTCTCTCTCTCTCTCTCTCTCTCTCTCTCTCTCTCTCTCTCTCTCTCTCTCTCTCTCTCTCTCTCTCTCTCTCTCTCTCTCTCTCTCTCTCTCTCTCTCTCTCTCTCTCTCTCTCTCTCTCTCTCCCCCTCGCATCCCCCGCCGTCCCCTCCTCTCCCCTCCCATCCCCTCTTGCCTATCCCCGCTTCCCCCGCCTTCCCCTCCTCTCCGCTCCCGCTACCCCCACCGTCCCCTCCTCTCCCCTCCCATCCCCTCCCGCCTATCCCTGCTTCCCCTACCATCCTATCCCTGCTGCTCTCTCTCTCCCGCATCCCTCGCTTGCTCCTCCTATCCCCCCCCGCCATCCTATCTCCGCTACCACCCCGACACACAGTCCACAGCCCCCCCGCCATCCTGCCCCCGCTGCCACCCCCACTCGCGGTTCCCCGTAGCCCCCCAACCCCTCCCGCTCTGCCTGACCCCCTAGGCTGCAACGTGTCGGCTCTACATAGCTCAAGCGCATTCTCTCCAGGACCAAAAGGAAAAATATTGGAAAGTCTTGCATGATCTAATGGCTGGCACTCACTCGGTAGTGGGAGGATTCCGAGATAATTCGAGATAGGATTCTTTCCAATAATTCTCACCGACCATGCCTACCGAGCTGCTCACTACAACTTTTGAACACGATAGACAAGTGTGTAGCTTTTAGCGCACAATGGGAAGCTCCTCTAGATATGCAATGTAAGGACAAATTTCTTGTGCAGGGTGTGATAGTTCGTGATAAATTCAAAGAGCAGGATGGTGCTTTAGAGGCTTTTGCTTAGTCACATTTGAAAATGAGGACTCTGTGGATGATCTATTATCTCAAGGAGGGCCCC
Organism: Ceratopteris richardii; assembly: GCA_020310875.1. Classification (NCBI taxonomy): domain Eukaryota; kingdom Viridiplantae; phylum Streptophyta; class Polypodiopsida; order Polypodiales; family Pteridaceae; genus Ceratopteris; species Ceratopteris richardii. The sequence continues at coordinate 89,128,751 of CM035438.1, read as the reverse complement.
TTCTGAAGTCAAGAAACCCACCCACAACCCCTCACCACTCCATCCACAACCTTCTACACCCCCGCAACCTCCCACCACTCCACCACACCTCTTACACCCCCTCCCCCCGCACCACTCCACCCACACCTCCTACACCCCCCACAACCTCCCACGACCTCCCACACCCCCTGAAACCCCCCACCACTCCACCCACACCTCCTACACCCCCACCCCCACAACCTCCCACAACCTCCCACATCCCCCACAACCTCACACCACTCCACCCACACCTCCTACACCCCCCACAACCTCCCACAACCTCCCACACCCCTGACAACCTCCCACCACACCACCCAAACCTCCTACAACCCCCAACAACCTCCCACAACCTCTCACACCCCCCGCAACCTCACACAACTCCACCCACACCTCCTACACCCCCGCACAACCTCCCACAACCTCCCGCACCCCCCAATATCTCCCACCACTCCACACACAACTCCTACACCGCCACACCACAACCTCCCACATCCTCCTGCACCCCCCACAACCTCCCACCACTCCACCCAAACTTCCTACACCCCTCCACAACCTCCCACAGCCTTCCGCACCCCCCACAACCTCCCCCTATCTCCACCCACACCTGCTACACATCCCCACAACCTCCCACATCCGCCCACACCCCCGGCAACCTCCCACCACTCCACCAACACCTCCTACACCCCCCCACAACCTCCCACAACCTCCCACCACTCCACCCACACCTCCTACACCCCGCCACAACCTCCCACAACCTCCCGCACCCCCCACAACCTCCCACCACTCCACCCACACTTGCTACACCCCTCCACAACCTCCCACAACCTCCCACACCCCCCACAACCTCCACAACCTCCCCCTATTCCCACCCACAACCTCCCACACCCCCCACAACCCCCAACAACCTCCCCCCACAACCTTCTCCCACAACCTCCCACACCCCCCACAACCTCCTCCCACAACCTTCCACACCTCCCACACCCCCACAACCTCCATAACCTCCCACACCTCCCACACCCCGCACAACCTCCACAACCTCCCACCACAACCACCCACACCCCCCACAACCTCCACAACCTCCTCCCACAACCTCCCTCACCACTCACCATCTCTCCTACTCAATATGTAAGGGTCAAAAGCTAGTACAAAAATTATGTAAAGAATGTGCTTATCAGGGTCATTCAAATATCACGGGCGGCACAAAATGAGGATCTCAGCTTGCATGCAAAAGTAACAGTAAAAGTGTAAGTGGTAAAAGTGAAATTGGGGAAATGACTATTACCACCAACCTTTAATGACACCAATTCAAAACTCGCAGCATATTTGATCTACCCCTCCAATTTTGGGCAATCAATTGGCGCATGATCAGTGGATGTGAGGAATCACCAAGGCCCTCTTGGCCTATTGGAGCCTATAAAAGCAATGGACTTGTGTTCATTTGGATATACATATACTTACATACGTACAGGGGTCCTCTCTTTGCACTCTGTGGCTACAAGCCTATTGTAGGAAGTCACTCTATGGTGAGGATACAGAGCATGGGCTTCCCAGTGGAGGGCTAATAGCACTATACTATGAAAAGAGTGGCTTGATTTTGTCATTCAGTGTGAGTCAGTGGTATTTTCATGCTCTTTCCCTTAGAGCCAGTCATCATACTTTGTATTGATTAGTGCTAGTCTGCATCTAGTTGTGTTCATTATATGGATTGGATGAATCTCTTGTATTGATGCTATTTAGTTCTGGAGTGGCATGTTAGCCCAGAACATCAGCTTTAGAGCGATTCTTTTGCCTACATTGTAATCATCTGTGTGAACTAAGGAGTGGTTTCGTCCTTCACTATTGCCATTTTTCATTGATCTTCAATGCAATTATTGTGATCTGCTTGCTCACAGAAATGTTAAAGGCTATACTTCCCTAAGGAGGACCTCCCTTCAGTAGGCGAAGTATTGGAAGTGCATATTTTCTGCTCTTATTAAAAGTGGATATCCGAATACCTCCTCTATAGTTTGGCATGCCTGGTGGGACCCTTGCATTTCTGTGAGAGACCTTGAGCATAGTAAATATCCTTTTTCAATATTTTTGCCCTATTGTATTTGCAAGTAGGTACATGACCCATACACGAGTAGATAAGGAGCCTCTTCGTGTACGAAGGAGCCTTAAAAAGTCAGCTATATCTTCGAATAGTGAACCTAGCTCGCCTCTACCCTCTTTGAATTTATCTATTGATTTGGGTGCGACACCACTGTCAAAGGAAAAGCATAAGAGAACATTGGACTTCTCCTCAAATACGTCAGAGGAAACACCATTGGCAATGGAAGATCTCTCTCATTTACTCTCCAGACCTCAATATTAAGTTCCCTACCTTCAACAGACAAGCTTATGAGGATGTTGATGATCATGTGAGGAGGTTCATCTCCTTATGCCGTGGACGAGGTCTGCAGAATAGAGAGGATGCAATGCTGGTACTTTTCCCATCCACATTGGAAGGCCTTGCTGACAAATGGTATAGTCAATATGCAGATGGCCATTTTGCTACATGGGAGGCTCTGAAGACGACATTCTCATAGACATTTCGAACTAGTGACTCCTCGGAAAGAGCTCTAAACCAGCTCGAGAATCTAAGGCTAAGATCAGGTGAATCCTTCCATGAACTTCACACTAGGACAAAAGCACTTGTTGCACGTCTTCCACATGCTCCATGTGATTTATTGGTTAAATAATGGATAGAAAAAGCTTTGCCTAGGTCATCTCAACAGAAGTTACGTGAGTCCCTTAGATTGGATGCGACCCTCAATGATTTTGTTGCAGCAGCATCACGCATTGAACAAGCTAGGCAACATTTTGAAGGGGATACAGAACCAAATTATGTTGCAGAACTAGACCCTATTGGGCAACTGATGAAAGAACTGGAGGCATTGATAATGCAACAAAATCACCAAGAAGAGAAGGTCTTGCCACCACTGCAATCGCACTGATGATGAAGTAGTCCAACTTCTCCGCGAGTTAGAAGATTTGCGGACCACTCAGGATATAAGAAGGCAGATTTGGAGTACAATATGTAACAACAACAGACATTCCAATGCTAATTGTCCTAAGAGGGTAAGCTATCAATTTTGTGGAAAGGACGGCCATGAAGCTAGAGACTGTTACTACCTCAAGGGTACACAGCAATGAGGTAACCCTCAAGCTCTGGATTCATATTATGCTAGTACTTCAAATGCACCTAATAGAGAGGAGAATCGTACAACGAAGCCTAGATATAATAGGCCATTGATGTGTTATCGTTGTGGTGCATATGGCCACATGCAAAATAGGTGTTCCCTTCCAGAAGATGCACGGTTACCTCCTTGTCAGCATTGTCTAGAGGCCAAGGATCACTATACCAAAGATTTCCCAAAGAGCCACCCCGTGCCAATTCTCATGATTGCAATCTCCCAACAAGTGGAAGGTATGACCACTCAGTCTTATGTTGTTTCATCTTGTTCAATGCCCATGATGACTAGAGCCAGACAAGCAACAGCAACCCATACAGAGGAACAAGAAGGACTCTAGGATAAAGAGGAGGAAAAGAAGGTTGGGTGGAAGGACCAAGCAAATATTGAAGGAGCTTATGAAAGGATAGCTACTTCATTAAGGGACCAACAAACAAGTCTGCAAGCAAACACACATGAGGTAAACATTGAGCAGGATTCATCACAAGGTTAGTCTGTACGAACTTATAAGGATGGATTCAAAAATAAGAAGTGACTTATTGAAGATTATACACTCTGCTCACTTGATCCAATCACCTAGTATAGATGGTTTCATGGTTGATTTTCCTCTTGCACCCTTGGTAGACTACGAGAGCTCGAGGTTATCTGTTTGTATAAAGGATGAAGATCTCACAGGTGTGATCATAGATGGAGGTTCTAGTATCAATTTGATGCCCGATTTCACAATGAGGAAACTGAATTTGAACCCCACCAAGGTGGCACCATTCACAGTTACATTGGCAGATCAACATCGGGTTGCGCCTCTTGGCATTATTGAAAAGGTACTAATGATAGTACAGGGTTGTCACCTTTTTCTAGATTTTGTTGTTATTACACTTCCACAGGAGACCTCTTACCGATTACTCCTCAGGCGACCTTGGCTAAGGCAGGGAAAAGCTTTGCAGGAATGGGGGAAAAACAAACTATGGATTTCAACAAGCACCAATAGCCAACAGCAACGACATTTGGAAGAAGGATTCGACTCAGGAAAAACTACTGGGTATACTGTGGACACTCAGGTAATGCCGTCTTTACCCCAAGAAGAAGATACATTATTGAATTGGATGATGGGAAGTACAGAGTGTTGCACGGTGGAAATCAATGAAATAGAGGAAGGAGTTGGAGACAAGGGCCATGAAGTTCACAAGGAATTAGAGAATAAGAGTTTGCCCTTGAGTACAAACATTGAAGGGGCAACAACTACAGAAGTATCAGAAAAGGAAAGTCATGAGCCTGAATGCACAGATGATCTCCCCTTTTCGGATATACCTCAAGGATGGACCAGAGAATATATTGCAGAATATAAGTTAAAGTCCACTCCTGCATACAATGGAGATGATTTCTCAAACAAGACTAGTGCTAAAACACTCGTTCAAGAAGTAAAAATAGGGGATGAAGAGAACCCTCAAGTAGTCCACTTGGCCTCTTGGCTATGGCATTATCCCCATTTACTATAGAAGGTAACTTCTTTACTTTTTTCTTACAAAAATGTCTTCGCATGGTCCTACAAAGATCTAATAGGGATACCAGAGGAGCTTGGAGTACATCGGATACCCTTAGTTGAGGGAGCCGCGCCTGCAAGAAGTAGGCCGTATCGACTCAATCCAAAGTTTGCAGAGGCGGTAAAGTTGGAAATTACAAAACTAGAAGAAGCACGTATAATTGTTTCAGTATAACATTCCAGGTGGCTTTCTTCTATGGTTATTGTACCCAAGAAAAACAGTGGAAAAATAAGAGTATGTGTTGATTTTTGTGCTTTGAATAAAGTGACTGTTCAAGATGGATTTCCTCAGCCCTTCACAAAGCAAGTACTTGAGGAAGTAGCCACTCACACTTTCTATAGCTTCTTGGATGGTTTTAGTGGCTACAATAAGATAGGGATCCATCCTGATGATAGGGACAAAACAACTTTCGTTACTCCATGGGGCACTTATGTCTATACTCGCATGGATTTTGGGTTGAAGAATGCACCAGCTTCATTTAATAGAACAATGTATCTGATATTGGACAAGTGGTTAACAACCTTTCTACGCATTTTCATGGATGATTTTGCAGTATTTTCAGGCACAGATAGAAGAGCAGCATATTTGCATGATCATTTGGAAACTCTAAAGGAAATCTTTGAGCAATGTCTCAGAACATGTGGGGCTTTCCTCAAAGAAGACATGCGAATGATGTGTGTGCCACTCTTCTCCCATCCATTTATATCCTCTTGTATCTAAAATGTAGTGATCTAGAATGATCTACCGTTGCCATGCGGCCAACATGCAACACTCATCCCCACTAACCATCAAGTACCTTAGGATATACCCCTAAGCTTAGGACCTTGGCTAACTAGCCCTCGTCCCACACACACATTGAATGGTCTTTGTAGACCAATGTCTATCCTCTTGTATCTAAAATAGCAGTGATCTAGAATGATCTAGCATTGCCAGGTGGCCAGCATGCAACACTCATCCCCACTAACCATCAAATACCTTAGGATAAACCGCCGAGCTTAGGACCTTGGCTAACTAGCCCTTGTCCCACAAACACATGGAACGGTCTCTGTAGACCAATGTCTGACACTCTCTCCCCCTTCTAAAGATCATTGTCCTCAATGATCAATGAGGGAAAGTACTTGCGAACCAGAGCTGTTGATTCCCAAGTAGAGTCAGTAAGTGATAATCCTCTCCAAGCTACCAGATATTCTTGGATGACACGATTCCTCAACCGTTTTTGTCTCCTATGTATTCTGTCTGGAGAATGATCTACTCTATCGGTTTCCTGCAAAGAAACAATACCCTCTATTAGATTATCCTCCCTAGATATATACTTTCTTAGTTTACCGACATGAAACACTGGATGGACTTTGCAATCTGGAGGAATCTCTAATTGGTATGCAACATCACTCAAATTCTTTACTATCTTCCAAGGTCCACAATACCTTGGTGATAGCTTACTACACTTTCCTATGGACAATGAAGTAGATCTAACTAGTACCTGAAGGAAGACTCAATCTCCTTCCTCAAAGGATCTAGGAGATCTTTTCCTATCAACATACTCTTTGGCTCTATCAGCTGCTTGCTGCATCTTGGCTTTAGCTATTTCAAGGTTTTCTTGGAGATTCGTTAAGAACTCAGAAGCACTAGGACATTTCTTAGGCATTCCTATGGTACTGGGAGCACTGGGATTCATGCCCATAGTTCATCTCAAAAGGAGACATCCCAGTCACCTTGTGAGGCCTATTGTTATAAGCAAACTCTATTAATGGCAAATAACTATCCCAATCTGTCTGTCTCTTAGACACATATGCCTACAATATATCCTCTAGAATTTGGTTGACCCTCTCGGTCTAATCATCTGTTTGTGGATGATCACCACAACTTATTTTTAATGACACTCTCAGTTTGTCAAATACAAACTTCCAGAAATGTCATGTAAATCTGACATCCCTATCTGAGACTATGGATGTCAGTAACCCATGCAATCTGAAGACATGATGGATAGACAACTCCGCTACCTATGGAGCTTCTATCGTCTCTTGCGTGGGTGTAAAATGAACCATCTTGATCAATCTATCTACCACAACTAGGATTGTATCCCGCTTCCTTTGGGTCCGTGGTAACCCCACTATGAAGTCCATGGATATACTATCCCAATTCTGATGTGGAACTTGTAAAGGATGTAAATGACCTGGTGTCTTTACCCTTTCTGCTTTGTTGACTTGGCACATAAAGCATTATTGAACATAGGAATGGATATCTCTGGCTAATTGAGGCCTCCATGGATATACTATCCCAATTACGATTTGGAACTTGTAAAGGATGTAAAAGACCTGGTGTCTTTACCCTTTCTGCTTTCTTGACTTGGCACATAAAGCATTGTTGAACATAGGAATAGATATCTCTGGCTAATCGAGGCCACCAAAATTTTCTTCTAACAAGTTGTATTGTCTTGTCAAGACCAAGATGTCCTGTGCAGGGAACATCATGGTTATCATGCATGACTTTCTTTCTCAAATCCTGGGAATCTGGTACGCAAACCTTTCCTTTCCGTTTAACTATTCCATTCTCCTCTGAGAAACTAGATTATGGAATGGACTTGTTTGCTCTGCTAGGGGAAGAAACAGCTGAAACTGTCCCGTCACCTATAAAAGAGTCATCACTGATGGCTCGAATGTGGATCTTCCACCTGTGCTTCCTTTATCTCTTGAAGCAATGAGCTTTCGAGAACTGTAAAGCTCATTTGATACATTATCCATGATAATATATCAACAACTATATACTTTGCTTTTCTATATAGGATTTCCATGTGAAACTCCTATATGAGCTCAACTGAAGGAGCCTAACTGCCTCGAAGATCTAGCTGACTAATACCAAAATGTATGGTGATCTGTGTACACCTTAAAGTCTGCACCATCAAGATAGTGTCTCTAGACTTTAAATTGAATACACCACTACATACAACTCTTGTTCATACATTGGCCAGTTACGCTGTGGACTAGTCAATTTCTTACTCTCAGAAGCTATTCGCCTGCCATCTTGGCTCAAAACTGTCCCTATGGCTTATGCCACTAGAATGTGTCTCTAGCTCAAAGAGGATCTATGAATCTATCACTTTCAGTATCGGAGCCTCTGAAAACAACTTATTTTAGAGTATCAAAATTATCAGTCCCTAACACTAAAACTATCTAGCTGCTCTTGCTTCCATGCAAAGAACTTTGCCTTACTCGAATGGCTTTTCCTGGTCGAATCTCCAAGCGGGCGAGGATCTGAGGAAAGCTAGACTTGATAGATGCTACATCTCTCAGAGCTTTACTCATCTGTGGGGCCACCCTTCCATCACGCAACGTACTGACCTCACCATCTCTGATCACTACCCGATCGTTATCACTTTTCAACCTTCCAACAGGACCCACAAGGCTCCGTGGTTCCATGCCAACGCTTCCACCTTCTCTCTCCCCTCCGTCCATCAAGAGATTGCCGATGTGTGGAAGGTGGCGTTCGCCTCTGGCTTGGCCCCGGCCAAGTGCTGGAGAAGTGCGGTCGACAAGTCTCGCAAGATCATGATTAGAACTAAGAAGATGCTCGAGACAGTGCGGCGGGCTCGTAGGGAAGCGCTTTACCACAGACTCTGGCGACTCGAGGAGGAAGTGAACAAAGGAAAACACCAAGCCCAGAAAGGTCTCCGAAAAATCAGAGCAGCGTTGAGATACGAGGAAGAAATACAAAGGAAAAACTTGCAAATCTTCTTCAAGGAGTGGTGGGCTGGAAAAGCCGACAAACCCACCAAAGAGATGTGCAGTATCCTTAAAAGGAAACACAACAGAGAGACGATTCCCCTACTGCTAGACCCACATGGCAATGTATGCAACTCGGAAGAAGATAATTTTGGCATCATCGAAGGGCACTTCACGAGACTCCTGGGAACCTCGAACCCCCTCTCCCATCATAGAAGGGACTGCATGGCTGCCATTTCTAGGGTTTCCCCCCGAAGAATACCACCCAACCTCCACTCCCTGCTTCATGCCCCGATCTCTGAATCAGAAATCATTGAGGTCATTGATGCCCTCCCTCTCGGTAAAAGCCCGGGACCCGACGGACTCACTAACGAGTTTTTTAAATCCTTCAAGCTGGTGGTTGCCACCCCTCTTCGGATGGTTTGGCAAGAAGGGCTAAAATATGGTGCTCTTCCTTCTTGTATAAATAATGGAATTATCAAGCTGATTCACAAGAAGGGGGAAAAAAACAGAATCGAGAACTGGCGGCCAATTACGATGCTCCAAACAGGATACAAGATCGTCGCCAAAGTCATTGCCAACAGACTTGCGTGCCACCTGAGATCTTGGCTTAGTGAGGACCAAAAAGGTTTCATCAAAGGCAAGTCCATCCTGGAAACCATTATGGATATTGGGAAGGTATTCAATTTGCAAATGAGTCTAATCAAGATGTGGTCTTCCTCAAGATCGACTTTGACAAAGCCTACGATAGGCTAGAATGGGACTATATTCTGCAGTCGCTCCAAGACCTCGGATGTAGTCAGAAATTCACCAAGATGATCGCGACCCTTCTCGGCAATGCAACGACCCAAATTAACGTTAACGGCAAGCTTTCGAAGGCGATCCATCTTAAAAGATCTATTCGACAAGGGTGCCCCCTTGCCCCCCTTCTCTTTGCCATCGCCACTGAGGGGCTGAGCAGACTTGTGGCTCATCATGTGGAGGCTGGCAATATCAAAGGCCTCCAGCTACCTCACGACCACAGTCAAATCATCATGAGACTTTTTGCCGACGACATGAACGCGTTCGTTCACAATGATAATACCAGCCTGGAGACTTTCTGGAGGTGTCTTGATACCTTTTGTGAGGCCTCTGGATCCAAAATCAACCACAATAAGACCGCCTTTAGGGCCATTGTGGGACATCAACCTGGCCTTCTCATTGATCATGGCTGTCAAATCATTCCGCAGGGCCAAATCTTTCGGCTGCTTGGAATCCCCTTGGGGTTTGGCGTCTCTATGGAGCAGCGATGGAACTGGGTGCTGGCCAAACTTGAAAACAAGCTCAATTACTGGAGAGGCATGCAAATCAATCTCGCTGGACGGGCGATGGTTATCAACACGTTCCTCCTCTCGTCTACCATCTATTTCCTTTCTTGCTGGAGACCGAATGAGCAAGGCCTGTCCAAACTGAATAGCATCTGCAGAAACTTTCTTTGGACGGGTGATCATAACAGAAGGGGGGTGCCTAAAATCAAATGGGCCATCTGCACCAGCCCTAGAGATAGCGGGGGGCTTGGCATCCTGGACATTGGGTGTATGGCTAATAAACTGGCAGCCAAATGGATGATTAAGGCTTGGTGCAATAGGGAGGCCTCGTGGGCCAAGCTGATCTTCAGAAACAAAAATGAGTTGGCCCTCACGGGGTCCCCGAACTGGAAGAACCTTGACATCATGACCCTGCTATTCTCCCCGATACCTGTCTTCCCGAAAGGCTCCAATCTCGTATGCTCTCTTTGGAAGGGCTAGAATAAAGTCAAAAGCTTCACAAGAATTAGTGAGGACTGGAAGTGGGCGGCCGGAATCAGACAAAACGACTCTATCTGGTTTCCGATACATGGCATCCGGAGTGTGGAGTCGTGGAACATTCAAAATGCCAAGAAGTTATGGAACAAAGGATTCAAAAAATGGAAACACCTCTGGAAACATGACACCAACAGTTGGATCAACTACGAGGATATCGACCCTCGCATAAACATCTCCTACGAAGAATGGAACACCTTGCAAAGCAGATGCCTCGCTTGGGATCGTCACAAAACTCGCCTTCTCATGGGACATGATGCCCCGAACGCGCGTGGTCTCAAATGGCACAATGGAAATAGCCTACTCAAAATCCCGAACATCAAAGAAACGACTGACCTCCAGGTCAGCCTCAACAAGAAGTGGTGCCTGTCTTGGACGCGGCTTCGGTGGGACATGAAATTCATGGGTATCTGGCACCCACTTATAGAGATCAAGAAGTCTGTCCTCTTATGGCAAATTCTTCATCGAGGAATTTGGACTAACCATAAGGCAAGCAAAATTTGTGGGATCCCTCCGTGGTGCAAACGCTGCCACCGTGCAATCGAAGATGTCCCACACATCTTCCTTACTTGCCCCAACTCCTACAGAATCTGGCAGATGGTTGGACTGAAAATCAGAGTTCAGAAACAGCTTAGTTGGAAACAAGTCCTTTTGGGAGAAGCGATTGGATGCTCTACGGCTCTTTGGAACGCAATCAGAGGGGAAGTCCTGTGGAAAATTTGGCGGGAGCGGTGTGCTCTCAACTTCGGCGACCCCCCCAGGGAGTGGTCGATTGAAAAATCTCTATTCCTCCTTGGCAAAAGGATTGTCAACAGTAAGAAATCCCCCCCCTTCAGACACCATCAAGTCCTCCTTTTGATCAACAACAAGCTCAAACCCAAGTGGGTCCCGCATGAGGGCGACGAGAGGGTGATCAACCTTCTTTGTAATGCAACCTAGGAATCAACCAAGCTTCCCCTGCTTTGTGGGATTTGGGGGGTCCCGTGGGCACTAGTCCCCTTCTTTTGTACCTTTGTTTCTTAATTTAATTCAAGTCCGGGAGAGTAGGCTATTGCCGAACTTCCTTTATATTAAGAACTTTGCCTTGAAGCATGTTTGTCATAATTGCTACTACTAACGAATAAGAAAAAAGAAATTTTCAATAAAACTGGAAAGTCCTACGAATGACTGTAACTGCTCCTCATTCTGAGGAGTAGACCAAACTAAGATAACAAAAACCTTCTTGGGATCCATCTGAACCCTATCGATTTCTCACAATCAATTTTGAGCAACTTGGTAGCAGTCACTAATCGTGTCTCTTGGAGATCTAGTTCTCCACGGATCAGTAATCTCCTTCCCTCATTCTCAAACTCGTACACATGCGAAGCAAAATCAATGACTGGTTTCTTCCTTGCATGCCACTTTTTACTAAGAACTATGTGGAATCTAGCTAATCTCCCTATCTCAAAATCCAATTTGTCCTCATAGGAGTGGATCTAAATAGGAAGATCAACTACTCGTCTATCCCAAGTCTCAGTTCCCTTTCCGTCAGCTAGCTTTACGGTATAGGTATAATCTGACTGTACCATGTCTTAGCATAATCTCTTGACTAATCGCGAACTAATAACATTATGAGTCAAACCTGTGTCAAAGAGTACCTTGACAGGCTGTCCTGCCACCACTCCTCTCATGACAATAAGCTTAGTATCTGGGAACTGGTATCCTTTCTGTTCCACTGGCGAAAGCACGTCTAGCATAGTCCAAACCTTTTTAGTGACCGTCATGGCCACTATGGGAGATGATAATGGAGATGGGGAATCCCCAAAATCATCCTCACTCCCACCCCTTGCCTCAGTCGGATTTATGAGTATGGTGGCTGCTATAGTTTTTTTTCTTTTTAGGACAATCCTTATACAAGTGCTGCCCTGAGCAACCATAGCACAAACCCTCTTTCATTGCCTTCTCTTTCTACTGAGGGGTAAGAATAGATCGGTTATATGCCCTCTCAGCTAGAGCAGGCACTTTTCTCTTTCCTCCTGAGACTGTCTAGATCATGTGCACTTGCTTAGCCTCCCTACAAGGCTCTGCACTGATTGAACCAAGAGTCAAAGTATGGAAAGGTCAGCTAACCCTAGTCCATGGGGACCTTTGACCTTGGGAACTTGTGCTCCTGTGGCCATCTTCATAAAGCAAGGCCATCTCTGTGACCTGTGCCAAAGACTGACACCGCTCCTTTCTCACTAAAGGTCGGATAGTTTCTTTGAGTCCCAAAATAAACTTGTGGACTAGAAGAAATCATGGAATGGTATCAGGTACTTTAAGAAGTACCTCTCTATACCTATTTGCGTATTCCTAAACTGATTGATTCTTCTGACTAATGAAGAACCAGGTGTCTAGTGCTCTAGACCTTTCATTAGGCAATACAAAATTATTATAAAAATAGAATTTTAAATTGATCCCATGTCGTGGGCTCCTTCTTATCCTGCTCTATCTTATGCCACCACCTATGAGCGACGTCCATAAGATTATAAGTGGGCTGCTAAATCTTATGCCTGTCATTAGTGATATGACACAGGCAGAAGTACTGTTCCCACTTGCTGAGCCACTACTCAACTGCATCAATAGTCCTAGCGCTAGTTGAGCCATGATACCTTGGCGGCTTAAGATTCTTAAGCTTCCATCTAGCTTCTCTAACTAAGATGATATCTCTAGGGACTTTTGAAGTTTGATACTCATCTGGAGCATCTACCTCCATCTCTGGCAAATGAGAATCGAGCGGCTTTTCTTCTTTCTTGGAACCACACACGTGTTCCAAGATATCCTAAAGAGAACTCTCTAAGAATGAAATTCTATTATTCATAGCTTGAATTGGATCAATTGGAGGTTCAAGCATAAGGGTATGTGTCCTTGTAGGTGATGATGATTCGGGTTCCATGCTAGGACTAAAGGCAAGTAACTTTTCTTTTCGTTTTCTCTCTTTTCTTTTTTTTTTTAAGTAGACTAAACAAACGCATATACTAGTGGCAAGCAGAAAAAGAAGCAATCAAAGCTTTTGCTTAACAGAAAAAGACAAAAGAAAGAAACTTTAATATGTTTCCTAAGAATGAACTCAATAACTCAAAGAAAACACCTAGTAGCAATACTAATGACTACATTATAAAGATCAAAGAAGTAAGTGTCACATTAGGATCCATAGGTTGTCACATTGATGGTGATGACATAAATGCATACACTTCGAATGTGTTAAGGAATGATGAGAATTCGAAGGCTCTTTCAACATCTATATAAGTCAAGTATACTCTTCAATACTTTTAGCAATTGGTGGCGTTGATGGTCCCTGATGAGATGAACATTGGGGGCTCAAAGATAAAGAAAAATAAAGCCCAACCATTCTATGGATCAAAAGGAAGAGGTAGAGGAAGAAATCAAGGCAGAGGTAGAGGATGTAAAGGAAGAAGTTGAAATGGACATCCCGATCAAGACCAAGAAAGGAAATTCTCTTCACAAAGAGGAAGAGGCAAGTTTAATGGAAGAGGAGGACGGTACAACCACAATCGAAAAAAGAAAAATTGAGAAGGATGGTTTATATGTGGCAAATATGTCCACTCCTCTACAAGGCATTCATATGACAGGGAAAGAAACAACTCATCATACAAAGGAGGAGGTGGTTATGCATCTACTTCAAATGAAATTGAATGTATGTTGGATAGGATGTAAATCAGTGACTACAAGATACAAGGGTCAAGCACATGTCACATTGATAGTGGATGTGAAAATCACATGAGTTGCAATAAGAATTTCTTTCCAACCATATAGATAGCATCAACCAAAGTGCATGAAGACAAGTGATAATATCCTCCATGCTATCACACACATAGCTCATGTTTTTTTGGATGGTTCCCACAAGGTGATTGTTTCAAAGATGATCTTCACGTTCCCACAATCACAAGAGAATCTTGCTTTTATGGGTCGAATTGTTGACAAAGGTTTACATGTCAAATTCAAGAGATGGCATGGTTTTGGAATAGTCTAAGGAAGGTTACAGATTGTAGTCAAAGATAGGAAGGAGCGAATGCTATTCACATTGGATGTGAAGCCAAAATACAATCAGACTACTAACACCACATATGGAACTAGAGATTGGTTGATATGGAAAGGAAGAGGTTATTGCTAGTGCTAACAAACTGTGTACAATAGGTTACATTTCAAGAAAGGAATTATGTGAGCTATCATCCACTAGAACTAATACATCTATAACTTTTATATGTGATGAATCCTACATTCTAGGAAAATATCCTCCTAATATCTTTTTGAATGTTCTCCAAGTTGCATAAACAAAACAAGCACTTCCAATTTATGATATCTCACATCTATTATCACTTTAGCAATCTGATAATTTTATTAGGCTTGTTTCTAAGCAAACCTAGTGCTTGCTTGAAGAATTTGTTCCAACTTTCAATAGCCATATCCTATTCTTTCTTTTCACAATCATGTAGCTAGATTTCTTCAAGTGTAGAGTAGAGTTTCCTCTCCATGTATTATTGATTTCTCACTATCTTTCATGTTTTAGAAAGGTAATATAGTCTTCTAAAGTTGGATCAAATATTTATTCTTAACTATACATATTTTGACAGAAATCATGTCTAGAGTGAATAGTGGTCTCTGTGTGTATCTCATGAAGGGAGTGAGGAGTCTATTTTGGAGGCACTGGTTCTGAGAGTAGATATACATATTTTGAGTGGGATAACGTGTATAGGAAAGGTCTTATAGTCTTATTTGAGTGAACAAAAGCTCTTGGGTTCATTCTCTAGGAGCTTAGAGAAACACTAAACTCAGTGAAGAAATGTATCAATGAGCATAATTATGAGGGAATTCATGTTTCAACCTACATACGAAAAATGAACATTCTCTCATTAGTGGTATGAAAGGAATCTATTCAAGTCTTTCGAAGAAGAGGGGATACTAGTTGAAGTTCAAGGCATATATTCAACTAAAATGAAGTCTTGAAGTGAAGAAGCTAGCTATCTATCACATCTATTTTAATAATCTTTGAGTACTTTTAATGTACTCAATCATATCACTTTTCTTGAATTAAAGAACCTTAGAAGACTCCATTAGAGTACACGATTAGAGCTTTCTCATGGGCAAGGGTTTATGGGGGCTTTTCATTGGAAGATATGCCAACTCTAGATGGAGGCTAATCCTAATCCTTATCAACTAAGGATCTTCAAAAGTTGGAATGAGTGAAACAAGAGGGTCATCTTTATTGTATATTAGCATATTAAAATGCAATTACAACACATCTTCAAGACTGAGACACTTACAATCAAGCTTTGGGAAACCATAGAAAGGTTACACTCCACTTCAACAAGGGCCACCATGATCAATTGCAAGGTGAAATCTTGAATCTGAGGAAGCACCCAAAAGCAACATCAATGATAAAATTTTAAATATCAAGGAGGTGAGTGATGCATTTTGATCTATAGGTTTTCACAAAGATGATGATGACCTAGTTTCATAAAGATTGAATGAACTTAGAGCTAATGACAAGTGCAAGCCTTTCAACACTGCTGCATATGTCAAGTAAAATATTATTGACTTTGAAAAAATAGTGGCCTTGATGTTTCATGAATAGATTGACATTGGAGGCTCAAAGGCAAATGCCAATGATGCCCAAGAATTGTATGTAGGAAAAGGAAGAGGTAGAGGAAAAAATCAAGGCATGGGTATAGGAAGGCAAAGAAGAGCATCAAATGGAGACTTCTATCAAGAGCAAGGGAGCAAGTCTAATTCATCAAGAGGAAGATGCAAGTATAGAGAAAGAGGAGGACGGTACAATCAAGATTGGGATAAAAACAATTCAGATGGATGATACATATGTTGAAATTATGGCCACTATGAAAGGGATTGTTATCATACGGAAACGAGACTGAAGAATAGATCTATTTATTAAGAGTCTGTATACAATACGATAAGTGATAAATTTGTGACCTCAAAGCTAATTAACTATATTTCTTTTGAATAAGATGTTTTGAAATGCATGATTTCATGAATTCTTTTCCAACAAATAGAATGAATAAGATGATGAGGATATTTTGGTTGTATACCTTTCGAACAATTGAGTGAATCGGCCATAGAAAGATTCTTTGATCTCACTTTAATGAATATGTTTAGATAATTTTTATCTAGTATTTTAACAAATCAAGGAAACCTCAGAAAGAAAAATAAAGGCTACCATTCTTGGCAACCTATGGATATTTCTAGCTCAAGGATATATGCAATCATGATGGGCTGCATGAAGACCTCTTTTGTGTAATGAATTTGGTCAACCAATTAACTCTCAATAAATGTAGTTGGTCTTCTTCTTCCAACCTTTTTATTAAGAAACTTCCATGTTCAAGATTGTGGTATTTGAATAAATAGAAGTGATATTTTACATGATAATATTCATGAGAGTAGAACAAATTCGAATTTAATACCACATTTATTGATCCAAATGTTCCAATGTCTACAAAGTAACCGATGATGGTTTCATTTTATCTATGTGAGTTCCACAAGTTCTTCCAATGCCACATCCATTTATTTGAGACCAATAACATTGAAAGAGACTTATTTCATCCATATTTTGTTTCATAGAGGTTTAGTTACTCAAAGAGGTGTATTTTTATGTTATTAAATATTCAATAGTTGGATGGGTTACTATGTTTCAACAAGCAATATGACTTTGCTTTGGTCTTCAATGAGCGACATAATTATGGGAGAATGTTCAACTTGCATAAGAAAATTGAGTCATTAATGGCCCCATAAGTATACTCACACATAAATATGTTCATGCATTCAAAATACTTGATTTTACTTTGAGAGCAAAAGCGTCCAAGATACCTATTGGGGCCTTCACTAGACACAGACACATAGACCATTATTCATTCTAGACACAATTTCTCTCCAAATATCCATACTTAAGACCATATCTTTGAGCTAAATTTAGAATCCTCTTTATGGTTTTTGAGAAACCAAAAGTACAAGAAATGTATAACATATTATGAGGCAATTGCCTCTACACTTGGAACTATCTAGCTACTTGACTAGCAAAATGAAGAATGAAAAATTACTAACTAAACTTGAAAGAAATCTATCAAGCAAGAAAGAGAGTTTCTTAACAAGGGTCCTATTAGTTTATTAGAATTCACAAATTGATAACCCATGCAAGATCTCATTGACCCCAAGTGCATGGAGCGTATATACAACTTAGAAAATTTTTCCTAGAATGTAGGATGCTCTTTCCCTACAAAATAGGATTCATCCCACCTAAGTGTGCTCGGCTCCATGCTTCATAATGTTGAACTTTTAACTAGACAATTGGTTCATATTATCATAAGATTGGAACTTGATTTCCAACAATTCAACCTTCAAGTCTTCAGCCAAGCTTCAACCTTCAAGTTTTCCCCTCAAGCTTTAACCTTCAAGGTTATACTTGCACCTCCTTAGCTATGAATTTTTTTGTGATGCACTCATTATGTACCTTTAGATGTTTGCTCCTAGCATGGAACATAGCATTGGAAGATAGGTACACACTACTCATGTTATAAAACATAATTGGAAATTATTCAGCTTGCAACTTTGTTTTGACCATAAACTCACAATTATTTTGTGCTAGTTTTGACCATAAACTCACAATATGAGTGCTTCTTTACCTTATACATACACTTATTCCAATTAACTTTCATATCTTTCTTCCTTTGAACCGATTCCTATTGTTCTTGTTTTCTAGAGCTTTAATCTCCTCCTATAGAGCCTCTTGGCATTCCCTACATCTATTTTCTTCTTCAAAGAATGTGTTCTTCAATAATGTTTGTCATATCTACAAAATACCGAGCGATCAAGGGTTCATATGTAAGCCTCTCAACTGGATACCTTGCCCTATTAGACCTTCTTCCTTCACCTTTCCATTGTTTTCGATATTTCTTTTTTATTGCTTTTGATGAATCCTCTCCTTTGCATGATGATCTAAATTGGTTTTTATCCTAAATTCATAATATTCTTGAATGCTCATCATTTTGCCTTACATTTTTTCCTTGCATCACTTGCTTGACTTGATGTAGGACTATCTCCAATCCATGATGAGTGTTTGTTTCGCTCCTTTTGTCTAGTGAGACCCATGATTTCTACATCTTCATTTTGTTAAAAACCTTATTCTTCTCGATAGATACGTTTGAAGAATATCATGGTAAAATCTCATCAAACCTGACATTCGTTCATCCCTTTAGTTCCTTGGTTATGGGATTCTAGAGTGTATACCCCTTTTTTCATTTGCACTCTATGAATATTAATCTTTCAACTCTATCATCAATTTTTCATATTATTTCTTTGTATTAAATCATAGAAAGTACATGGAAACACTCTTAAGCAGGATATGTTAGGTTTTCTATTATATCAAGCTTCATATGGTATTGAAGCATGTGCACCTTATGTGAGTCCTGTTCTCATTATGTATATGGAAGGGATTGCCCTAGAAGCCCAATAGGAATTTGGAATTCCCATCTCATTCATCATTGCCCTAACATACTCATCAGTGTACCTATTCTTCTACAACTATTTTTTGTTTTATGTACCTACATGTGATTTATCTTTTGATACCAATTTACTCCAATAATTTTGACAACCCATTTGGAGAAAACCTTTCCCCCTCCATCTCACCTTAGAAAATTGGTGTACATGTCTTATTTCTCCTCCACAATAGCTTTGAACTTCTTGAAATAATAAGATACATCCGATTAATGCTTCATGCAATAAAGAAAAGTCATGCGTATACAATTATCAATGAAGGTTACAAAGTATCTATCACCTCCATTTGATTTTTTTCTTTGTTGGTACCCGAACATCTCTATAAACCAAATTATAATTTCAGGATAACTCACATAGTTTCCTTCTAAAATGGTAAATTAGTTTGCTTAACCAAATGGAAATCACACAAAGTCTTGAAATTATAATTGTGAGGGTTTGTTTATCCAAGTACTAACCTCTTTGTCTCCATGTATTTCAAATTATATTAATTGATTCGTCCAATACCTCGTACACCAAACATCAAACTTTGCTACCTTCCTACTTCCATAAGTGAAATAGCTCATTGCTTAAATTCTCATTTACATCCAATGTGAATAGACTTCCCTCCTTTCTATCCTTAGCTACTAGTCTCAACCCTTGTTTATGGTTTTCCACAAAGGATCCTTTCTCATTGAATTTAACTTGTAACCCTCTTTCAAGCATTTCAACCAGAGAAACAAGATTCTTTTTAAGTGTGGGAACATGAAGAATATCCTTCAAATAGCTGGTATTATGAGAACCATCCAACATAACATTATCTATATGCATCGTGTCATAGGGGGTATCATCACATGTCTCCACATTCTGGTTGTTTGAGAGTACCTACATATTTGAGAAGAGTTCATTGTTGCATTTCATGTGATTGATGCATCCACTATCAATGTACCACTATCAAATACAAGGAATGGATGTTTCCTTGATTGTAAAATCCACTTTCAATATAGTGTATGTTGGATCCTTATTATCAAGAAAGCAAAAGGTAAAAAGAAAGAAACTCTTTTAAAGAGATCAAATTTTGAAGATATTTTACACTTTCAATCATAGAAAAAAATCACTAGTATAGAAGAAATGTATAGAAAATATTACAAACCTAAATCACCTATAACCTATCATTGTCACTTTTGTAATAGGAATATGATGGAAAATGAAAAAGAAGCAAAAGAAGGGTATCTAGTTTTCTTGATGAGCAAGCATTGAGCATTGAAAGGTAGCCTTATGTCTCAAAAACCTTTTGAAGTGTTTTTTCTAAGTGAGATGAAGATAACTATGTGAAATATTTCCATGAAAAGAATTTAATTCTTCTAACAAGTCACAAGGAATTCAATGTACTACAAAATGCATTTCATATCTTATGCATCTTTTGATCACTCATTTCATACTCATGTTGACTTTTGTTGATATATTTTGGTCAACTATAGCCATTGCATCTTATGATCACTCATTTCATACTTACCTTGAATTCTATTGATATATTTTGATCATAATGTGTATGAAGACACTTAGAACTCTCAAGGTAGTTTTTTCCTTCTTCAGGTGATGTTTTCCCATGACTTGTGTATATGCCTGTACCATCCACACGTCAATTATCTTTGTGCATTCACTTGCTAATAAATCAAGTATTGTGTTGTGCTACAAGATTCCTCTTCTTCTTCTTCTTACTTGTGTTTTTAGTGTGCTTCCCTAAAACTCAAAATCCAACAATTAGTATTAGGGTGGGTAGCCCCTTCATCTAGGGCTTCACTTACACCCATCTAGTCAAAGCCTCAAACTCACATGAAAATTTGTGAGCATACTCTTGTTGACGAGAAATTGAAAATAGCTTCTCTTTGTGGCATTCAAATTTGGATGTGAGAGCCTTTCGGCCCCCAAATGCACTATTGTGGTGACCATGCAAGCAATTTTGTCCTTTTGTGGTTTGTCAATAGAAGTGGCTAAAAGTCTGCTATAGCTTTCGTACAACATAGTGTTTCTATTTAAGGTTTTTGGATATAGTCAAATTTTTGCTTCAAGGTATTCAATCACTAGCCATGAATAAAAGTAATGATGTATTTCATATGCTGGTTGTTAAGGATAAGTTGGATGGTAAAAATTTCCCATTGTAGTCATATATGAAGCTTCAATATTGGTAGCAAAAGGGTTGTGAAATATTAGGGACGGTGTTCAAGAATGTTCTAATTCACATGGAAATAAAAACTTTGAAGGTGATGTAAATGGTGTTTGAGAAGATGATCTTCAATGTCTTGGTTGTGCTACAATTCTTACTACATGTACTAAGAGAAACTTTACCGTGAAGGCACAAATTCTTAAGCACATGCATTGATAGCTTTTTGATTATCCTTTCCATTTGCTCCTACAAGATAGAAAAGGATGACTTTGATACACTTACAACTTCATACCAAGCAGACAATGAGGGTTCTGTTGGCTACCTTCCAAAATAGTTGGAGAGTGAGCATATGAATGAAGGAGATTCTATGGAGAATTTTTTGAAAAAGATCAAATATTGAAAGACTTGGTTTTTGCTAATGAAAGCTTTCTACATAGTTCATTTATGCATGCTATTCTAGCAATCATCAAGATTCATATCAAAAATTGTTTTCTTCTACTCATCGATTGATGATCAAAGACAATCTAAATGCCTTTCCATTTTAGGATTTAGTATCTGTTTTATCGCACAAAGATCCTTCCAAATAGAAAAGGTCAATTAAGCATTTTTTAGGTTAAGCTTTCTTAGCTCGTCACAATGGCAAAGGTAAATGGAGCTCATCTACTACTAACCATAAATCAAATGTTGCCCACTCATAGAGGAAGAAAAAGATGATAAAAAAATCAATATCAATTTCGGAAACTCTATATAGCAAATGATTATGTTGTAAAGACTTGTTCTAAACTAGTTGAAAAAAAAGGAAAAGAAGAAAGAGGCGAAAATGCTTGTTGCAAAGGCCTTATACCTATAAGAGATTCTGATAAGTCATTTTTTTAAGATGAAGTTCATCCCAAGCCTTCTCTCCTTTGCTTCAATTAACTAAAAAGCCTCTTTTATGATAGTATTTATGCCAAGAACAATGTACACTCTCAAATACTAGATTTGGGGCACGAGATTTGAACATCTAAAATTGAGGAAATTGAGGTCAATGGAGAAGAAAATGTTAGTCTGTGAACTGACAAGCTGTGGTCATTTAATATTTGAAAGAATATGCAAAGCATGCTTTGAAAAACATGAGCGTATGAAATTTTCAAGAAGAGAAATGCATAGAAAGAGACCTTTAGATTTGACTGATAGTGATTTAGTTAGAACTCCTACAAAAAAAAAAAATCATTTAGAGGCTCACTTTACTTTGTGATATTCATTGATGACTATAGAGGATACACTTGGATATATTTTTGAAGCATAAAAGTGAAGTAATTCTCAAATGCTTTGTCAAATTCAAGAACATGGTTGAGAAGCAAATGGGCATGTACATTAAACGTTTACAATCAAATTCAAGGGAACTTATATTTCAAAGGAATTTGATCAGTACCTTAGTGATCATAAAATCAACACCAAATTTTCTTGTAGATACATAACACAAAAGGAATGATGTTGTACAATGCAAGAATTTTGTGATTGAAGAAGTTTTGAGAGCCATGTTAAATGAAAAGAACATGCGAGATACATTTTGAGGAAAATCTTTTCATATGGTTGTACATATCATAAACAAAGCTCCAACATGAATGGTTCATGATTTGACTTCTTATGAGAGACTATGGAAGCACAAACCAAATTCAAGCTATTTATTAGTGTGTGGTTGGATTTTTGATGCATACATGCATAGTCATTTGAGACACAAATTTGACCGTCAATTAGAAACATGCAAAGTTTTTGGATATTCAAAAGAGAAGAAAGGATATAGATGATATAATCATGTAAAAGATGAATGTATCGTAAGTAGGGATGTTATATTTCATAAGAATGTCACATGCTACGTATCCAAAGACATGGCTATGATAGAAAATGATATGAATTATGCTATCCATAATGTTCATGATGAGCAAGAAATAAGTCATGGATTTTTCAATCATGAGGAAAGTCATGATTATGGTTGTTCATATGATGTTTCTACACCTAAAACATCATGGAATTAAAAGAAAAAATATTATGCAAGGAGAAAGGAGAGCAGAAAAGAGAAGATTACAGATTACATGTCTGACTTGAATATTGATGAGGAGATAATTACACGGGGGATGTTGCAGAAAATAGAACGAAAATATATGTTCCTCCACATGCAAGGAGAGAAACATCTTCAAGATTGGATGAAGAAACTCCTTTGAGACAATCTACAAGAGTGAGGCATCTTGTGGATGTATTGAATCTATTAATAAGTCTATCAAGCTTTATGCGTACCTGACAAAGAGAATCAAGGATGATGAACCAATGAACTTTCATGAATTCTCAAAAACTGAAGATCTAATGCAAAGCAATGGATGATCAAATGAAGCATTGAACTAAAATGATACATGGAAGTTAGTGACATTGACATACAATAAGAAAGCTATTAGATGAAAATGGGTGTAAAGTGAAGTGCCAAAGTGATGGTTCATTGGAAAGATATAAAGCACATCTACTTGAAAAAGGATATGCACAAGTATATGGATTGAATTATGATAAAACAGTTAGTTGAGTTGTGAGAATGACAATGGTGAGAAGCATGGTTGCATAGGCTACTAAAGAGCATTGTAAGAATGTGTGTTCTTCAATTTTCTATTTATGCTACATCTATTTTCGTCTTCAAAGAATGTGTGTTCTTCATTAATTTTTGTCATATCTACAAAGTGCCTACTGATGAAGGCATCATATGTAAATCTCACAACTCCATATGTTGTGTTCCTTTTTGCTTCGTCTGCTTGCGAACTCACACATAGATCATTGTCGGCTCACCTCCCAACCGCCGAGCGTGTCCTCATGAGAGACTACTCATAATGAGTCTCTTACATACCTACTCTCTTTCATCTCTTCTACCCATATATATGAAAGATGCATCAATTTGATGCCATGTGGCAAATCAAGCCACCTCATCCAAAAGGTGTTCCCACCCAAGGATTATATTGTGACAATTCCTTCCCCTTCAAAGGATTTTCGTCCTCGAAAATGTAGATGAAATGTCCGTAATGGTAGAAGAAAGTGCTCGGACTCCCCTGAACCCCATGTACTCTATGTACATGGTCATCTCTATGTGTTGTTCCCCATATCCTTCCCCTTAAGAAGTCTCATATGAGATCATCTTAAAGGTGGGAAACCCTCTGAGTGGTGCCTATTATCTCCCATGTACACTGCACCTCCAAACTATCACTATGATAATAGATAACATCACCAAAATGACCTACGTCCATATGATGTATCCTCTATGGAGTAATACCATGTAAAGCAAGTGTAAAAGTGCCAAGCTTATAGGCTTGACCATACCATAATGGAGATAATAAACCATAAAGTCCTGAGAATTATAGAACAAAGTCCCATAAAAAGTGACTGCAAACCCATCTAGGAGTAAATGATAGATTTCCATCCCCACTCTAGGTCCACTTGCCCCAAAAGCCATGGGGTAGGATTACTTCCTAATCCTCTCTCTTAAGGTGTGGTTCAACCATCTCCTACTAGGATTATGTGACATTAACCTTGAGTGTAATCACAAGTAATAGTTTAACTTAACTATCTTGTGAACTATGCAAACCCATCATCTAACTCATGGTAGTAAAATGCAATGTCTACATTTCACCAACCACGAAGTCTGTGGTTTTTCATCCCTTACCTGTGGAATAAGTTCTATTGGAAGAGCATCTATCGGCACTTGTGCAAACTCTAATATTTCTCTTCCCTGTAGTTTGCCATACGAATGCAGGAAGCATTCACTTTGAGATTTAGATAATCCCTAAGTACCCATCCTCGTAACTGATGTTTACTCATCATAGTCATGGTGTAACACCAACTAAGAGTTTGGTACCCTAATAGGTTAGATATATCTCTATCTCCTATAAACCGTAAAGAGAAGAGTCATATCTCTACTCCCAGTCTCTCTAATGTCAATAACTAGATCATCTCATCTAGTCAAGGACCATCACTGGAAATAAACATAACTACTTCTCTCTAGAGTCTACAAGTGAGATTCAATCTAACCATCATGATTAACTAATCTCCTTTTTTCCTTGATAGAAGATTGCCACTCCTAACAGGACAACCAAAATGAGAAAGTGAAACTCTCTCTATGTCTCTCTGTGTAATCTCCTCTAAGGAAAAGAGCTCTGGTAGTGGAATCTATTCCACTTTCCCTTTCCCTTTGAAAGAGACTCATTTTGAATCCAATTACTCTACTCATCCATAACTGAGAACATGCATATAAGTTCTCCATAGTTTTCCTTCCAAAATAGTGGAGAAAGAAACTCCCATGTGAAGGAAAAGTATAGTAAACAGTAGAGTAAATGAATTCCTTTTGAAATTAAGACTAAGAGATGTTTCCGTAACACCTCTTCTGTCTAAAGGAAAACATACTCTACTCTTCTCCTATGAAGAGATCATGTTTTCCTTTCCTTCTTTCTCTCTCAAAGAACAGGAGCCAAAGTGAGACCACTAAACTAAAGTGAGATCTCTCATGGATCTCTAAACTGATCCCCACTTTCTCCTTTCCTTACAAGAGAAACTCATGAATTTATCTAGTCCTCTCTTCCATAACTAATGCATAATCCCTCATTACACATATTCCTATGAAGATGGAGAATAGATCTCCCCTAACTAATGAAGGTGTATGTAGTGAAGAGTAGAGAAAATAAATTCCTAATAAGGGTCAAAGCCCTCTGCTAAAATGGTCAGCAATGATGTGACATGATACTATAACACATGTGTATCCATAGTAAAGAAGTATCTCTGCTAACCATACTATGTGCATGGATCTATACGATCCAATCAAACTGATGGAATTATCCTTCCTAAAAAACTAAAAATAAGTATGTGATACTAATGGTGATAAAATCACCTATCACATTCTCTACTGGAAGAATAAATCTTCCCTAGCTATGAAGGATAACTCCAAATCCTAAGGAGATGTCTACTAAGAGCTCTCCTTTGATCTAGTGAGACATGAAGCCATGAATGATGAGTCCTTTTCTCCCTAGCCATAGAAGAAGAGTGCTCAAAGGGAAGTCATTTCCACCGTCCCATACCAGTGAAAACTTCTTCCAATTCACGGTGTCATAGCTACACTAAACCAAATATATATTCCATATATGTAATGGAATATGCAGGTGGACTCTAATGAATCCCATATTCTAATATCATGTCAGTGGACTCGAATGAGTCCCATGTCCTCGAACTAGTTAGTTTGGTTCTAGTCAATATGTGACAATGGATATCCCTTTCTGTTCCAAACCAACTTGTTCCTAGGTACCAAGACTAAGTCTAAGTACCTCTCTATAGATCCCGATATACATATATGTATTGGGTACCCCAACTACTCTTAATTAAGGGATCTATGCTCTAAGTCAAAGAGCTAGTGCCATACCTGTGGCCTTCCTAACCATCACTCGAATCACATAAGCACCCGTTGATGCTCTCTCATGAAACCCATTTGTGTGATCCCATCTAATTGGTTTCCTTAGTAGTGTAGCAGAATTTCTTCACTACTTGCTCAAGTGATGTGCATGAGTGGAAGTAATCACTCTTTGGGTATTCCTAATAATACCCCATAGTCTCCTGATCATACTGTGAGACCCTTGTGAAGATAAGTATATCTTCACTTGTTTGGAGAGTATCATAAATATATCTCCCGTACCTACATGCAACTTCCTAAAACCTGAAGGTAAGCGCGGGAGAGACAGAGATCGAAGAAGGCGACGAGCTATGGAGATACTGTTGAGAATAGCGCAGACCAAACAGCAATGGAGATGAACGACGAGTGACTGCGAAGAAGGTTCTCTGGAAGTCTATAACTACCGTGAACATGTACGACACCAGTAGACTGCGGCGACAATAACAAGAGGACCCACGACAACAACAATGACAAGAGGAAACAGCGCTTCGGAGAGGTGAAGTGTCGCCGTCGCCAAGGGGAGGCAATCGGTGTGTCGCCGGAGCCCGAGTGTCGCGGGAGCCCAAGTGTCGCAGTCGCCAAGGGGAAGCAACCGAAGTGTCGCCGGGCCCAAGTGTCGCGGGTGGGGAAGCATTCGGGGAAGCTTGCGGTGTGTCGCCGGAGCGCGGGTGTCGCGGGCGGGGAAGCTTTCGGAGTGTCGCCGGAGCCCGAGTGTCGCGGGTGGGGAAGCAATCGCCGGAGCATCTATCGCGGGACGGCGGTGCAGATTGGCGGTTTCTCTTCCTGCCGTTCTAGGTGCATCGTGATCGTCGGATGCCTGTCAGGCGGACCATCGCTTCTGGGCCTCGCGTCCGTGCGCCGTCGTGTTTGCTCTTGGGTGCGTGCCCCTCACAACGGCCTTGTCGCCTGGCCCCTCAGAGGCGCATCGTGTTGGCCACGTGGTGATGGAGGCTCTTATGGCGCAATAAATTAAAAAAAAAAAAAAAAAGGGAATTAGAAGGCAGTGGCTCCAAAAGCAATGGTCGCCACTTCAAGAAGACAAGTCTACTCGTTTGATTTTGAAGACATTACAAACCAGAACCAAAATTCTAAAAAGTTAAAAAGGAAAATTGCGGTGACCTTCTTCAGAGTCTTATAGTAGTAAAAAATGGAGTGTTTGGCTTCGACGTGATCCGAAGGGGGACCTAAGTCTTCCTTGTCTGCGGTCAGTTTTCTCTCCTTGTTGGAGGGTTTTGCTTTTGGGTATTGAAAAGTAAAAGTGGTGCAAGTTCCTTTTGGCCATGGATGTGGCTTCATCCTCTCTCGTGAAAAGTAATCGGGCCCCTCCCCCTGGGGAGACCGATATCCTGGCCGCTCTGTTGGAGGGGGGGTCGTGTGCCGCCCCTGGGGCATCCGAAAGTGTTGAATCCCCCATTGTATCCCTCAGTAGACCCGCAGTTCTGTCAGCTCAGGAGGAGCTCAAGAAAGTTTGCCTCGTCGGCCAAGTGTTTGGCCCTAGGCCCTCGCTCGAAACTGTGCGACAATGGCTTCGAAAAGAGTGGTTCCCTCGAGGACTAATTGTTAGCAAATGTCAGTTCTTACCAGCGAGCCACATGCTGCTTGTCTTTGAAAATGAAGAGATGGCGTTCCAAGCCCTAAGCGTTGGCACCTGGCAGTTCGATCGGGCGACCCTGTGCCTATTCAGATGGTCCCCGGACTTTACTCCCGACAAATTGAAAACGCTTCGGTACCCTCTTTGGGTTGAGCTCCCTAACCTTCCTTACTTCTTGTACAACTTCGTGTGGGACATTGTCTCTCCTATCGGCAAGCCGGTGGCTTCACGCGAAGACATTGGTGGTCTCATCTATGAAGGTGCAAGACACTCGTTCAATGCTAGGTGGCACCCCCAAATCTGTGTCGAGGCCGACCTCAGTTCGCCGCTTCCATCAATGATCAAAGTGGACATGGGCGAAGGAGATGTTTGGGAGCAGGACATCAGCTACAAAAACCTTCCCAACGTGTGCTTTCGTTGTGGCCAACAAGGTCACAGGATTAAAGATTGCCCTTTCAGGCAGAAAAGCAAGCGATCTCAAGAAGCCTCCAAAACTGCTCAAGACAACATTGGCGATTTGACCCACTCGACCAAGGAAGGGGAAGGCAAGGGCCTCCTTAATCCACAAGCTGATGGTGATGGCTTTATTGAAGTTAGAAGAAGAAGGAAAAGAAGCCCTAGGGCCAACGGTGAGAGAAACAACCTGCCACCTACCCCCTATAGCAACTTGTATTGCAATCTAGGAAAGGAGATCAATGAGCTAGACTACCCAGGTGGGAAGCTACTTGAGGTAGACACCTACGACAAAGCCCTAGAGATCCCTGACAATAAAGAAACCCCCCAGGAGGGCTACACTACAAGCAAAGAAGATGGTTTCACCACTAGTAACGAAGACAACATGGATAGTGAAAGTTCCATCATTGGATCGACGATCCCGGAAACGGTGCCGAGCACGGGGCCCAAGTCTCCCCAGCAAGGGGCATCCCGCAAAGGAAAACAACCTATGGAGCTACCCTGGAAAAGCCCCCACAAGAACCGATTTCTAAGTCGGGATCAGATCCCAGCGAAAAAGAAAGATGAAGCCAAGAGAAGAAAGGACAAAGCTCCCTCCCGCAAAGAGGGATCAATACAAAAATGATTGTCATCTCGCTAAATGCTAGAGGGCTAACCGACCCCTCAAGAGCGACCATCATTGGTCAATGGCTTCGCGACATTAGCTTAAACCCAGACTTTATATGTATTCAGGAGATTAAAACTGACGGAGAAGACCTCCAGAAACGGCTCAGATAGGTCTCCTCGGCCCATGTGTGGATCCCAACGAAGCACCAGCGGGGGTCTAGAGGAACGGTTATCGGTGTTAAACAACTCTGGTTTGAAAAGCTTGAAAACACCATTGAAGATGTAAGTCACCGTTGGATCGCTGTTTCTTTTGGTGCTCCTCTTTGTGTTACTATGGTTTCTTTGTACGCCCCTAACGGGGATTTGGAGAGACTGAACACTTGGGCCTCCTTAGACTCGCTTCCCCACAACGTGCTTATATGTGGAGACTTCAACATGGTGGAGGACCCTATGGACAGATGGATGGGCAAGGGCAGGGTCATCGACAGTCGGGAGAAAGAAACGTGGGACATGACCAAACTTCACTTGGATTTGGTTGAATTCAAAGACTCGAATGGCTTTTCTTGGTCGAATCTCCAAGCGGGCGAGGACCTGAGGAAAGCTAGACTCGACAGATGCCACATCTCTCAGAGTTTTACTCATCAGTGGGGCCACCCTGCCATCACGCAACGCACTGACCTCACTATCTCTGATCACTACCCGATCTTATCACTTTTCAACCTTCCAACAAGATCCGTAAGGCTCCGTGGTTCCATGCCAACGCTACCACCTTCTCTCTCCCCTCCGTCCATCAAGAAATTGCCGATGTGTGGAAGGTGGCGTTCGCCTCTGGCTTGGCCCCAGCCAAGTGCTGGAGAAGTGCGGTCGACAAGTCTCGTAAGATCATGATCAGAACTAAGAAGACTCGAGACTGTGCGGCGGGCTCGTAGGGAAGCTCTTTACCACAAACTCTGGCGGCTCGAGGAGGAAGTGAACAAAGGAAAACACCAAGCCCAGAAAGGTCTCCGAAAAATCAGAGCAGTGTTGAGATACGAGGAAGAAATACAAAGGAAAAACTTGCAAATCTTCTTCAAGGAGTGGTGGGCTGGCAAAGCCGACAAACCCACCAAAGAGATGTGCCGTATCCTTAAAAGGAAACACAACAGAGAATCGATCCCCCTACTGCTAGATCCACATGGCAATGTATGCAATTCGGAAGAAGATAATTTTGGCATCATCGAAGGGCACTTCACGAGACTCCTGGGAACCTCGAACCCCCTCTCCCACCATAGAAGGGACTGTATGGCTGCCATTTCTAGGGTTTCCCCCCGGAGGATACCACCCAACCTCCACTCCGTGCTTCATGCCCCTATCTCTGAATCAGAAATCATTGAGGTCATTGATGCCCTCCCTCTCGGTAAAAGCCCGGGACCCGACGGACTCACTAACGAGTTCTTTAAATCCTTCAAGCTGGTGGTTGCCACCCCTCTTCGGATGGTCTGGCAAGAAGCGCTAAAGTTTGGTGCTCTTCCTTCTTGTCTAAATAATGGAATTATCAAGTTGATACACAAGAAGGGGGAAAAGAACAGAATCGAGAACTGGCGGCCTATTACGATGCTCCAAACAGGATACAAGATCATCGCCAAAGTCATTGCCAACAGACTCTCGTGCCACCTGAGATCTTGGCTCAGTGAGGACCAAAAAGGTTTCATCAAAGGCAGGTCTATCCTGGAAACCATTATGGATATTTGGGAAGGTATTCAATATGCAAATGAGTCTAATCAAGACGTGGTTTTTCTCAAGATCGATTTTGACAAAGCCTACGACAGGCTAGAATGGGACTATATTCTGCAGTCGCTCCAAGATCTCGGATGTAGTCAGAAATTCACCAAGATGATCGCGACCCTTCTCGGAAACGCAACGACCCAAATTAACGTTAACGGCAAACTTTCGAAGGCGATCCATCTTAGAAGATCTATTTGCCATCGCCACTGAGGGGCTGAGCAGACTTGTGGCACATCATGTGGAGGCTGGCAATATCAAAGGCCTCCGGCTGCCTCACGACCACAGTCAAATCATCATGAGACTTTTTGCCGATGATATGAACGCGTTCGTTCACAATGATAATACCAGCCTGGAGACTTTTTGGAGGTGTCTTGCTACCTTTTGTGATGCCTCTGCATCCAAAATCAACCACTCTAAGACCGCCTTTAGGGCTATTGTGGGACACCATCCTGGCCTTCTCGTTGATCATGGCTGTCAAATCATTCCGCAGGGCCAAATCTTTCGACTTCTTGGAATCCCCTTGGGGTTTGGCGTCTCTATGGAGCAGCGATGGAACTGGGTGTTGGCCAAACTCGAAAACAAACTTAACTATTGGAGAGGTATGCAAATCAACCTTGCTGGGCGTGCGATGGTTATCAACACATTCCTCCTCTCTTCTACCATCTATTTCCTTTCTTGTTGGAGACCGAACGAGCAAGGCCTGTCCAAACTGAATAGTATTTGTAGAAACTTTCTTTGGACGGGCGATCATAACAGAAGGGGGGTGCCTAAAATCAAATGGGCCATCTGCACTAGCCCTAGAGATAGCGGGGGGCTTGGTATCCTGGACATTGGGTGTATGGCTAACAAACTGGCAGCCAAATGGATGATTAAGGCTTGGTGCAACAGGGAGGCCTCGTGGGCCAAGCTGATCTTCAGAAACAAGAATGAGTTGGCCCTCATGGGGTTCCCGAACTGGAAGAATCTTGACATCATGACCCTGCTATTCTCCCCGATCACCGTCTTCCCGAAAGGCTCCAATCTCGTGTGCTCCCTTTGGAAGGGCTGGAATAAAGTCAAAAGCTTCACAAGAATTAGTGAGGACTGGAAGTGGGCGGCCGGAATCAGACAAAACGACTCTATCTGGTTTCCGATACATGGCATCCGGAGTGTGGAGTCGTGGAACATTCGAAATGCCAAGAAGTTATGGAACAAAGGATTCAAAAAATGGAAACACCTCTGGAAACATGACACCAACAGCTGGATCAACTTCGAGGATATTGACCCTCGCATAAACATCTCCTACGAAGAATGGAACACTTTGCAAAGCAGATGCCTCGCATGGGATCGTCACAAGACTCGCCTTCTCATGGGACACGACACACCGAACTCGCTTGGTCTCAAATGGCACAATGGAAATAGCCTACTCAAAATCCCGAACATCAAAGAAACGGCTGACCACCAGACCAGCCTCAACAAGAAGTGGTGCCTGTCTTGGACGCGGCTTCGGTGGGACATGAAATTCATGGGTATCTGGCACCCCTTATAGAGATTAAGAAGTCTGTCCTCTTATGGCAAATTCTTCATCGAGGAATTTGGACCAACCATAAGGCTAGCAAACTTTGTGGGATCCCTCCTTGGTGCAAACGCTGCCACCGGGCTATCGAAGATGTCCCACACATCTTCCTTACTTGCCCCAACTCCTACAGAATCTGGCAGACGGTTGGAATGAAAATCTGACTTCAAAAACAGCTAAGCTGGAAACAAGTCCTTCTGGGAGAAGCGATCGGCTGCTCTGCGACACTCTGGAACGCCATCAGAGGGGAAGTCCTGTGGAAAATTTGGCGGGAGAGGTGTGCTCTCAACTTCGGCGACCCCCCCAGGGAGTGGTCGATTGAGAAATCACTATTCCTCCTTGGCAAAAGGATTGTTAACAGTAAGAGATCCCCCCCCTTCAGGCACCATCAAGTCCTCCTTTTGATCAACAACAAGCTCAAACCCAAGTGGGCCCTGCATGAGGGCGATGAGAGGGTGATTAACCTTCTCTGTAATGCAACCTAGGATTCAATCAAGCTTCCCCTGCTTTGTGGGATTTGGGGGGTCCCGTGGGCACTAGTCCCCTTCTATTGTACCTTTGTTTCTTAATTTAATTCAAGTCCGGGAGAGTAGGCTATTGCCGAACTTCCTTTATATTAAAAAAAAAACTTCCTAAAACCTATAGGATTGCTTGTGCACATTACTAACGGTGAAGGTGTAGCTCCTTCCCTTAGCAATCCTATGGTCTAAATCCATAAGGATTATGTGTAGGGATCGTGTTACTACTGAAGTTGCCTTATGTATATTACTATGATGGTCCTAAGTCCATCAAATACATGCTTACAAGCATGCCTAGGTCTTATTGATGTTTGCAGACAGGCATGTTCCCATGCCATAACATTCTTACCTAAAGGCAAGTGCGTATATAATGCCATGAGGTGGGAAATTTTTGGACAGCATTTCCCCAGGAAATGGAATCCCAAAAAAAAAATTTAACATAAGCTCAGTGGCACAAAGGCCACCCAATAACATAGGGCTTGACAGGCCCATGGCATGCACGCCATAAACTCATGTGGACTCCATAACCTGCAAAACATAAAAGAGATGCTAACAACTATTCTCTATGTTGCATAGCCATTCTGCAATCCTCTTTCCTGCAAACAATAAAAAAATAGACTTCTTGTATGCAATCCAATTTATGCATGTACATACAGAACATGCCATAACATGAAGTAAAATGCCTGAAGCATAAAGCATACGTCCCTGAATAGTTTTGATTTTTGAATTGCATGCATCCAATCCTTCTCAGGGAGCTTCGAGACCTCTGCACCTCCTCCTCAGGTCCTAACATCAACTTTGAAGTGCCCGAAAATATCGGATCACTTCCCAAAACATAAAGCATGGTCAGGTGATTACTAGAATAATGCAAATTTGGTCAAAAAATGCATGGGTAATCCTTCTTTAGACCTGCAAAAATCACTTTAGGACCTGTAAATGTTCATAAACAAAAATATATAGCGTGTGCAAAGAGGTCGAAGTGAAATTACTCAAATCCCCTTCCCGGTTTGAAAAATATGGCTCCCGGAAGGTAGTTGCCAAAAATTGTTAAGACTTTGCAGAGCTATACAGACCTACTAAAATACTTTTTTTCCAAAAATTCTTTTCATAGACTAAAATTAGACCTTGTGCTCTTCAAAACAAGCCATAGCACGTCCAATTTGGAGTTTTCTAGCTCAGGATATGGCCATTCCAAGCGGGACATGCCAAACTAGTGGACTGTTGGAGGGGCTGGAAAAAGTGTAGAAATGTGATTTTTGGGGTGCCCAAAAGCATTCTTCCATCATGCAAATCCTAAACTTCTCTCCATAACCTCAGAGAGTGGTATATGAAGATGCTTGGGCCTATTTTTACCTTTCCAAATCCTCCCTTCGTGCATGCTAATTTGCTCCCCAAAAGAGGCCTAACTGAAGATTTTTACTTTCATGTAAAAACTTAAATGGGAGCTCTTAGCAAGCTTCTAATCCACTCTAAATGTGGATTTCTCTTGGATTTTATACAATAATCCATGTAAAGCCTCTTAAATGATCTTTATTCTTAATCCCAGAAGTGGAGTTGGGCAAAAGTTAACATCTATATTTTTTCCAAAAAAGTGCGGGAAAGGGGTTTTTGAGGAAGTAGAATTCCTCCTTAACTTATTATTTTGATGAATCTAATGATTCGCCTATGACGTCCATGCATCATACTCTCAGTATATGTACTTTGTCCCATCCATCCATAAATATTGCACCTCTTTTTCCCTCTTCCAAAATGGGAATCTCCTAGATTCAGGTGCTGAAATTTTTTTCCAAACTGTGATGGAAGGGGGTTTTGTGGAGCTTAAAACTCCCATCATACTGAGGTATATTTTGGATTTCTTGATTGCATATGGAATTCAATACCCTAGAATATAAGTATACATGGTTTTTTCCATAAATCTATGAAAAATACCTCCTCTTTTGCCCTTCCCAACATGGCTACTTATCCAAAATAGCTCGTGAAATTTATGTAAAGATCAATAACAAAATAGGCTACTTTGGAGGTACCTAAAGCTTACCCTTTGTTGTTTTTTGAGGGAATCCTTGAATCTAGGTGAGAGTACATATCTCATACTCTCCATACATGTGATTTCCCTCCAAGAGCTTAGCTCATTGGCTCTTCATTACCCTTCTCGAAAATAAGGATTTTATAGAAATTAAAAAAACACTCAAACCTTGAAATGAGGCCATAACTTCTTTGTCTTCAATTCCATCAAGGACATAAGTGACTTCCAATGTAACAAATCCATAAGGGTAGGCAAGCCTTCTGATGAGTGTTTCCAACTCCTTTACTTGAGGATGGAAGGAGGAGAAGCTGCCCCCTTTGGGCACCATCGCGATAGCGTTTGAGTCTTGAAATTGAGGAGTCTTCTCCTGATGTGAACTCCCACTAAAGCTTGATCATGCATGGTGCTCTAACGGCTCTTGTCGCATGCTCCGAGGCTAGTGTGAAGCTCGTTCTGATTATCTTGTCGTTGGATTATCCTTAACTTTCAATGCTCGAAGATACCAACAATACACGTGGTTAGTACATTTTGTGCTTTAAAGCAGAGCACGAAAAAGGGATCGCGCTTTGGCTAGAAGCTTAGCCTCCAATCCAGGTCACGTGGGTTCAACCCCCACCATCTGCACACGCGAAAACGGCCAAAGATATTTTTGCTCTGATACCATTGTTGTGTTCCTTTTTGCTTCGTCTACTTGCGAACTCACACAGAGATCATTGTCGGCTCACCTCCCAACCGCCGAGTGTGTCCTCATGAGAGACTACTCATAATGAGTCTCTTACATACCTACTCTCTTTCATCTCTTCTACCCATATATATGAAAGATGCATCAATTTGATGCCATGTGGCAAATCAAGCCACTCATCCAAAAGGTGTTCCCACCCAAGGATTATACTGTGACACCATACCTTCCCCTATTAGACCTTCTTTCTTCATCTTTCCATGTTTCTGGATATTTTTTAATTTACTTTTATGTCTTCGCCTTTTTGCGTGAGAATCTCGATTTGTTTTTATTATAAATTCAAAATATTCTTAAATCCCCATTATCTTTGCCTTACATTTGTTCCTTGCATCACTTAGTTGACTTGATGTAGGACTATCTCCAATCCATCATGAGTGTCTGCTTGACTCCTTTGGTCTCGTAAAACTCATGCTTTCTAGTTCTTCATTTCCTTTATCACCTTATTCGTCTTGATAGAATCATTTGAAGAATATCGTGGTAAAATCTCATTAAACCTCACATCCATTCATACCTTTAGTTATTTGGTTATGGGGTTCTCGAGTGTATACCCCTTTTTTCATCGCACACCCTATGAATATTAACCTTTCTAATCCATCATAAATTTTTCTTATTATTCCTTGGTATTAAAACATAGAAAGTATATTGAAACACTCTAAAGAATGATACGTCCAGTTTTCTATGATACCAAGCTTCATATGGTACTGAAGCATGCGACCCTTATGTGAGTCCTCTACTCATTATTTATATGGCAATGGTTCCTCTAGAATCCCAATAGGAATTAGGCATTCCCATCTCCTTCATCGGTGCCCTAATATATTCATCAGTGTACCTATTCTACTACACCTATTTGTTGTGTTGTGTACCTACATGTGATTTTTCTATTTATACCAATTAACTCCAAGAATTTTGACGACTCATGGGAGAAAAACTTTTCCCCTCCATTTCACCTTATAAATTTGGTGTACCTATCACATTTCTTCTCCACAATAGCTTTGAACTTCCTGAAATAATAAGATACATCCGATTAATAAAGAAAATTCATGCTTATACAATTATCAATGAAGGTTATAAAGTATCTATTACCTCCATTTTATTTTTTTCGTTGTTGGTATCCTAACATCTCTATAAACAAAACTAATTTGATGATGACGCACGTAGTTCCCTTCTTAAATGGAACTTAGTTTGCTTAACCAAATGGAAAGCTTCACACAAATTCTAGACATTATAATTGTGAGGCTTTAGTAATCCATGTACTAACCTCTTTGTCTCCATGTCTTTAGAGTTCTATGCATTGATATGTCCAATGCCTTATACACCAAACATCCACCTTTCTACCTGCCTACTTCCATATGCAAATTAATTTTCATGGCTTAAATTTTCATTTACATCCAATGTGAATAGAATTCCCTTACTTCTGCCTTTAGCTACCCTTCTTTAGGGTTTTCCACAAAGCATTCTTTCTCATTGAATTTAACTTGTAATCCTCTTTCAACCCTTTCACCCACAGAAACAAGATTATTTTAAGTGTGGGAACATGAAGAACACCCTTCAAATAGTTGGCATTATGAGATCCATCCAACATATCATTATGTATATGCATAATGGCATGGGGGTATCATCACTTGTTTCCACATGATGTTTGTTTGATATTACCTACATATTTGAGAAGAGTTCATTGTTGAATTTAATGTGATTGATCCATCCACTATCAACCTACCATATGTTTGATCCATATTATCAAGAAACGATACAAGGAATGTATGCTTCCTTGATTGAAAAAATTCCACTTTCAATATACCGTATGTGGGATCCTTATTATCAAGAGAGACAAAGGTTAAAAAAAAAAGCAGCTCTTTGAAAGAGATCAACTTTTGAAGATATTTTTATACTCACAATCATAGAAAAAAATTACTAGTATTGAAGAATGGTATAGAAAACTTAACATAACAAAAACACCTATAACCTAGAATTAACACCTTTCTAAGTGGAATATGATGGAAAATGGAAAGAAGCAAAGAAAAAAAGGTATCTAGTTTTCTAGATGAGCAAGCATTCAGTATTCAAAGGTAGACTTATGTCTTGGAAAGCTTTTGAAGTTTTTTCTCTGAGGGAGATGACGAGAACTATGTAAAATATTCCCATGAATAAAATTTACTTCTCATAAAATGTCACAAGGAATTGAATATATTACAAAATGCATTTCATATGTTATGCATCTTATGATCACTCATTTTATACTTACGTTGACTTTTGTTGATATATTTTGGTCAACTTTAGCCATATGTTATGCATCTTATGATCTCTCATTTCATACTTACCTTGAATTCTATTGATATATTTTGGTCATGATTGGGAGTTCAAAATAGCTTCTCTTAGTGGAATCCAAATTTTGACATGAGATCGTTTTGGCCCCCAAACACACTATCATGGTGACTATGCAAGAAATTTTGTCCTTTTGTTCCAAACATATATACAAGTTTTTGTTTGCCAATAGAAGTGGCTAAAAGTGTGTTATAGCTTTAGTAGAGCTCCATGTAGTGTTCTATTTAAGGCTTTGAGATATAGTCAACTTTTTGCTTCAAGCTATGAGTCAATCACTAGCCATTGCTTAAAGTAATGGTGTATTTAATATGCTAGTTGTTAAGGATAAGTTGGATGCTAAATATTTCCCATTGTAGTCATATCTGATGCTCGAACATTGGTAGCAAAATAGTTATGAAATATTGGGGAGGATGTTGAAAAATGTCTTGCTTCACATGGAAATACAGTTGTTGAAGGTGACGTAGATGGTGATTGAGAAGACAAATATGGAAAGACTTGATTTTTTGCTAATCAAAGCTTCCTACATAATTCACTTGTGCATTCATATCAAAGTTTTTCTTCTACTCATGAATTGATTATCAAAGACAATCCAAATCCCTTCAAATTTGAGGATTTATTATTTCTTTGATTACACAAAGATCCCTCCAAATTGAACAGTTCAACTATGCATTCAGAAGATGAAGCCCACTCACACAAGGAAGAAAAATATGATAAAAAACTATAAAATAAAAATATATCTTGCAAATTCTCTATGGCAAATGATTATGTCATAAAGAGTAGTTCTAAACTAGTCGCGAAAAAAGATAAAGAAGAAAGAGGCTAGAATGCTTGTTGCAAAGGCCCTTATGCCTATAACAGATTCTGCTAGTTCATTTTTCTTAGAGGAAGTTCAGCCAAAGCCTCCTCTTCCTTGCTTGAACGAACCAAAAAGAAAATCTATGGTTAATGAACATAGTGGCCAACGGGCATTTACTAGTGTTTGTAGATTTGGCCCATATTCTTATGAGTAGTGTATGTAGGTAGTAGAGTAAGACCCTTGGTACTTTTATAGTAGGGAAAGCAAACATATTAACCCATAGCATAGTTTCTTCAATTCACTTCAGCCTCCCCTTTAGAGAATACTCTCACATGTGCTAAAAAGTTCTCTTCTCATGTAATGGGAGTTGGTAAGATCACTCTCACCACTAGTGATGGAAATTCTTTCACATTGTCACATGCTTTATATGTGCATGGAACAAGAATAATTTCTTTTAATATAAGCATAAGCCAAGATTACCTTGGTTGTCAAATTTGTTTATTATAGATGTTATTATTTATTGAAGAATTTTACGTCATGGGCTATATAAGATCAAAGACTATGCAAAATCTTTGAATGATTCGTCATGTGGAC
Organism: Ceratopteris richardii; assembly: GCA_020310875.1. Taxonomy (NCBI): domain Eukaryota; kingdom Viridiplantae; phylum Streptophyta; class Polypodiopsida; order Polypodiales; family Pteridaceae; genus Ceratopteris; species Ceratopteris richardii. Next base: position 89,089,323 of record CM035438.1, on the reverse strand, counting down.
TGCAAGATTCTCAACATATCTCAGATGCAAAGGTTTGATATGCACTTTTGGTTATCTGAATTTAGCTATTTCGCTTTGCTTGAAAAACTTTAAGTGGTATTTTATGTGCCCAAACTCGAGTAACCTTGTAAACGTGTCTTGAAGGATATATTTTAGTTTAAACGTAGTGTCCTTCCTTTCAAACGATCAATGAGTTGAGTTTCTCATAAATTGAACTGTGGTCATAGTGATGTCTCTAGTGATATGTAAACATCTTCATTTAGGAACTATTTGTACTTCATGAATTTTATTGATGAATCCTCGATGCATGCATGGGAGTTCCCATTGAACAATAAATATGAAGCTCTTATGTGCTTTAAATAGTACATAGTTATGGATTAAAATCTATGATCATGTAAATTAGGCACCCTCCATTTTAATCGAGGGAGAGGAATACATGTCTTATAATTTTAATATTTTTCTTGCTTAATGTGGCATAAAACATCAATGTATAGTGCTACATACACCTTAAAAAATGGATTTTCTAAAAGAAATAATAGGTCGCTCATGCAAATGGCTAGGTGACGATGTTTTTCTTGCTTAATGTGGCATAAAACATCAATGTATAGTGCTACATACACCTTAAAAAATGGATTTTCTAAAAGAAATAATAGGTCGCTCATGCAAATGGCTAGGTGACGATGTTATAACTGGAGCATATGCACTTAATAGGTGTCCCACCTAATCACCCCAAACCAATCACACCATCTGATGCTCGACACAGATGCACGCTATCTATTGCTCATTTGTGTTAATTTGGTTGTCTGGCATATGCACTATTGCATGCATGAAAATGCAAAAAAAATTATAACAAAGCAGCGAAATGTGATTTTGTTGGGTACAATCATAAAATCAATTGCTATCATCTTTATCATAAACACACACAACACATTTTGGTTAGGTATGATGTTGTTTTTGTGGAAGGTGAAATTCAATCATGAATTCCATGTACCAATAAGGCATTAGTTAGGCTGAAGGATGTGTAGGGCACTTGGATGCCTGTTTTATAGGTGAACAATGAAGTGCTAGTCCAAATTAAGAAATTTCTCAGCTTCTATAGGTTCCAATTGATGATGTTGATCATTGTCATTTTGATGCACATTTACATGATGCACTTTTTATGAGAGGATTGACATAGCAGAGGCTTAATCTATGCCTAAATGGCTGGTCTAGACTTTGAGCGATAAGAAATAAGATGCATCTCTCTCGTATCATACTTGTTGAGGCTCCCATAGTGCCTCTTTTTCATTGTATTTCTATGAAATGTTTTTCTTTGATCTCTTTGATTAGAATGATCCTATTTATTTTGATGAGGCAGAAAATTCCACAAATTCGGTGGTTGTTATGCAATAAAAATATGATTCTATTATGATTAATATTACTTCATCTATATGGATTTTTGCTCTAGTCAAAAATCCATTGGCACTTAATGGTATACAAGCTTAAAAGTAAGCCTAGTGGAACAACTCATAGGTATAAATCTAGTCTTGTTTCAAAGGCTATGCAAGAGAGAGGCATCGATGTTTATTAGAGCATTTATCCCATATGCTCAATGAATACCCTTCATAGAATTTTGGTACTTGTAGCTGATCATGGTTGGAATGTAAATTAGTTGTTCATAAAAATTGCATTTTTCAATGGTGATTTACATGAAGAAGTGTATGTTTTTCAACCCCATGGTTTTCTGTAGAGAGGGAATAAAATCAATTTGTGCACGTTGAAATGGCATTATATGCTTTGAAGAAAACACCAAATGCTTGCTATGACAAGATAGATGCCTACTTGGTAGCACATGGTTTTTCAAATAGTCCAACTAAAAGCACCTTAAATGATAAGCATAAATATGATGTACTTATGATCATTGTTGTATATGCTGATGACATACTTCTCACTACTCCTCAAAAGCATAGTGCTAAATTCAAGGCTGATTCTCACTCCTATTTGGAAATGATAGATTTGGGTCATTTGCATCATTATTTGGGCATTCATAGTATGCAAGTTTTTGGAAGAATAGCTTTGTGTGAAATGAAATATAATGAAACATTATTGTAGTATTTCGGCCTTGACCATAGAAAATAGGTTTATAGTTGATTCTTCATGATGTTGGAGATGGATTTGATGTTGTTGTCTATCTATAGGTTTATGTGTGTTTGATTCACATAAACGTAAGGCCACTTGATATTAAGTTTATTGTCTCTAAGAGTAGGTCTATTCATTGCCTATGTGTCAAGCATTTGCATGAGGTTAAGCATAGTGGGTGGTGTGCAACCTCTTGGATTGTTTTATCCCAAGAGACATCATTATCACCATATTTACATGCTCGTTATGACTTTGATTGGGTTGGTTGCTATGACATGTTGTGTGTCCACTAGTGGTTTTTCCTTCATGCTTGATAGCTCATGCATATATTGGTTGAGCAAGAACGAGCCTATTGTGACACCTTCTAGTTGTGCGGATGAATATAAGGAAACTTTCACGAGGACTATTCACTATGTGTGGCTTAGACACGATATATCTTATATGGGTGCTGGTAATTCGTATACCACCACCATCTTCATCAATATTCAAAGCCCATTCGTTTTTGTGAGGAAAGCTCTAGTCGACTTGTACACAAAGCACATTGAGGTACACTATTATTGTGTGAGAGAGAGGTTCTTTGTTAGAGGGATCAATTTGACTTATGTGCCCACATCTGATAATGGTGAAGATCTTTTCACAAATACTCTATCTAGCGAGATGTTTGAAGCTTTCTCCAAAGTGTTGGGCTTAGTTCTTTTATGCATTGATTTCTTTTCACATAGGTTGCTAGTTCCTTATACATCAGCGCAAGATCTTTTTTCATTGCATTACTTCAAGAACGATTTGTTGACATGTTTTGGTAGTAATGTTTATGAACACATTTACAACCTCTAGGGGAACTTTTTTCTCTCTTTAGGAGGTTTTTTCCTCCCGGATTCTATATATGCCTATAACTCTAACGGTTCACTTATCTTTTTACATTGATTCAGTAATACATTTCGTATTGCATTGTGCTGCAAGCTTTTTCGTCCTCCCTTTTTTGTTCTTGTGCTTTTACACACGTCAAACGCTAAGCTCTTCTTGGTGACATGCTATAAGAAGTAAAGGCTCAAATAATAAAAAAAAACTGATAGGAAACGTTCAACAGATTTTTAGATACATATAGTGTGTGAATTTACTTGATAATCGTTTGGAAACTTCCAAATAATTATGGTTTGAGTTTCGTATATTTTGTTAGGTTCTATTGGGAAAGAACTAAAAGTAAAACATGAAATATAACGAGGATAAAGATGCAAGGGAGTCAAGCTTGAGTCCGTAAAACACATTCTCAAAAGTTTTATCCTTATTATCATACTGATTTTATAAGAGTTGTATGAGTTTGATCTCTCAATTCCTTTTAAATTAACCATACTGGATTCCCAAAACCTTACAAGAACAATTTTATGTTTGATCGACCGATCGAGTCACTTTGTTTTGTATATTTTATACTCCTAAAAGTAAGGAAATCTATCAAATATATTCTGCTCCAAAGAAGCTACGTCACAGCTTTAAGGGAGCCCATTAACTGCTACTTCTCTGCTTTTAAAATCACAAAGAAACAAAAATAAGTAACAACTAGGCCCATAATATTTTGAGTTCTATTTTTCTGTATTTATGGTCAGTATACTTCTTCATATATGCAAAGAGTCGTTTTAGTGCTTCAAAAAGGATATTTGCGTCATTCAAAGTTTTGGCCTCGTTTCCCTCATGGACGATAAGAAAAGAAACGCTCTCTGGTGGTCACAAACTTGATATAAAATTCTCCATAAGCACTCGTTATAATGTTCAAAATCTGAAGAGCTATCCCTCGTTATACTCGAAGAAAGTTCGGAAGGAGAAAACTATTACCTTCATCAAAGATTCGATGAAGTCTCCAACATGATGGAAATCCTCCACAAATTGCATTAGATACGGAATTTCCTATTTCATATAATACAAATTCATTTTACAAACATACCTTATTTCTGCAACAAAATTGTAAAGATATTTCAACAACAATATAAAAAATTGGGTAAAAATGGACGTCAAGGTACACCCACTGAAAACGGCCGTGATGCACATACACACACACACACACGAATCTTATTTGGAGGAAACCTCAAAATAGAATCGATCTTCATTTTTCTACGAAGAAAGTTATGAATACAGAGGTAGAAGAGATAGGGAGGAGATAATTTGAAGGATCCTATCAAAGCCAAAACCATTAGAATTAGTGCAAGGTGCTTATGTAGGTAAAGGAAGAGATAGATTATGTAGACTTAGACAATAATTGGAAGGTGCATTCAAATCAAATAACCCAATGACGAACTTGAGAGCTATGATACAAGGAACAAAGAGTTGGTCGATGATGAAGTAGAAACAAATATAAGAGAGTTTGGTAAAAAGAAGTAACACTAATCCAAAACTCATATTATATTTGTCGAAAAGCAAGATATTTTTCAAAATTACCCCTACCAAAAATTAAGGGCCAATCCAATAAGATCCACAAGAAAAATTAAAGGGCCAATCCAATAATCCCCTTCCAAAAATATAAGGGCCAATCCAATAACATATTTACATTAATCGAATGGCGCAGAGATGATAAGAGGTGGGCATGTATAGATATCTCATATTTGCTCTTTTAAGGTTCACATAGAATGTTTCGCAAACCAACACCGTCATAATCACTCAAAGTGTAAGAACTATTCTTATTTGACAATTTGCTTGAAACCATAATAAAATGCAATCTCTAAATAAAAGCAATTATTAAACGGTCATTCACACACACCTGCACATACACACACAGATATATATATATATATATATATATATATATATATATATATATATATATATATATATATATATATATATAGAGAGAGAGAGAGAGAGAGAGAGAGAGAGAGAGAGAGAGGAAAATAGAGAGAGAGACTTACAAAGAAAGTCCAACATGTGATAGATGAATTCCGAATATCCTACCAACAACCTACGTAAGGGATCTCACAACTAAACGTCACGTGTGGAATTAATTTGAGGTCACTTTTTCATCTTTAATCAACATCGCATGTGTACGAAAAACGAGCGGTCAACTCGACACGTATCCTAGTTAAGATAAAGTCATGCATGTTAGATGTACTAGCCACTCATGTTAAGTCTTAATGTATCAATTTAAAAAGTTGAGTTGAGTTAGAAAGCCCTCGTGATTATTTGGAAAAACATTATTTTTCTTATAGTTTGTGCAATTTCAACCTAAGACTTCCTACTTCCATACCTTGAGAATGTATTGTAAGATTATTTTTTGATTAATATTAAGTCTAAGGTTATGTTTACGTCAACCTTGTTCATGCTAGTTTGATCGTTTTCCCCATCTAAGTAATGTTGGAGATTTGGAGTTTATCGAAGTATTGAATTTATTAACAAGTAAATCCATAAAGACAAGTAACATGTTAGGGTTCTAGGCCTATATACAAGCTAGTAGAAAAAATCTCCTAAATAAGGAAGAAAGTGCCCTTGTGATCCTAAGTTTACTCACCTACACCAAAATATATCCTCAAATCCCCCCGCAGAGTTATGTGGTGAACAAGGAGTTGGCCCTCCTGTATAAGGAAATAGGAAGCTATTTTGAAAAGAGATCAATCCACACAAGGAAGTTAGCCCAAAGCTTTACAAAAAGCTTCAAACTTCTCCCGAGGTAGAGCCTGTGTGAGAAGATATGGAATGTTATTCTATGTTATCACATATGCCAAAATCATCTCCCTAGTTGAGAACCTCTCCCTGACTAAATCTTAAAGCACCTCAATGCACTTTGTTCAAGCATGGAACACAAGGTTCCTCACTACACCAATGTGATTTGAGTATCTGTGAAGATGGTGGTGGTAGAAGACTAACCAACACCAAAATCAGCCAAAAAGGTATTTGAGCTACCCACACTAAACAATCGCTATGAAAACAACTTTATACTCACCCTCACAACTAGAAGTGGCCATAGTACGCTGCTTCTTGCTTAACCAAGATATGCATGAGCTACCAAGCATGAAGAGAAACCCACTTGTGAACACACAAGTGTCATAGCAACCAGCCCAGATAGAGTTAGAAAAAGCATGTAAATCTAGCGGTAGTGATCCCCCCTTGGGATCAAAGACTCCAAGTACCGAGTACCACTCAATTAGAAAAAGATGTGCTTAGTTCCATGCCAATTTTTGACACTTGGGCAATGCATAAAACTACACATTTGTGAGATTCAAAACCAAATATGAGGATGATTTATCCATAAGTAAATCAAGCATCCAAGAGCCTCATGATAGAGAACAACATCAAATGCATCTCCATCATCAAGTGCATCTCAACTGTAAATCTGTTTCAGTAGGAGTGACAATAGGCTTGCAACCTTCAAGGTCAAAATGCTACAATAATGTGTCACTATATTTTTTTTGACAAAGAGCTATTCCACCATCAACTTGCATAAACTAAATGCCCAATTCAAGATACAAATTCCCCCAATGTGACATCTAGAAAGAGGCATGCAAACCAGCATTAAATGAGGAATATGCTTCTCATTAGGACCAATGAGAAACATGTAATCAACATAGACAAAAATCATCAAAAGTGCATCATTTGCATGATTAAAATATAAGGTGCTCTAAGTTGGACCATTCTCCAAACCAACTACAATCAAGTAGACATGTATCTTTTCATACCATGCATGTGGTGCTTACTTCAAACCATGTAATGCCTTTTTCAACGTACACAAATTTTTGGGAATCAGGTAGATGCATCTTTTGGGAAGGAGGAATGTTGCATTTTCCCAAAATACACCCTTCAAAGAACTGTTTACCAAGTGCCTGAAGTTTGGCAGAGAGGACACCATTTGAGATTTTTGCATGCATAGCAATATAGAAAAAGTAAGATGACCAAAGTGTGCATATCAAAGCTTTGCATATGAGATATCTTGAGAATCTATAACTCCACATGTTGAGTCAATGATGGATTCTACATATTATATGATCTTATACATCCCATGACATAACATGCCAAAAACAATAATAACATTGCCATTTGTCATATCATGAACTATATGTTTGTCTTCAACAAATTTGATAACCAAGCAGATCTTGACTAATGGTGAAATGGACAATAGATGTTTCTGTATCCATGGCACAAACAAATCATATGACAATGTAGAATAAGTGCCATCATCAATATTAAGAATAATCTTACGAATTCCCATGACTAGCTAAGAGGAGTTAGTACCACATGTGACTATTCCCTATAGGATAGGCTCCAGTGAGTTGAAGAAATTCTACTACGAGCTAATATGTATGGTTTCCTCATTATGAAAGTACCAAACATTTGAGTCTACTGCAAACATACATTGTTCATGAGAAGATGGGTCATAGCTACAAACAATAGTAAATTCCCATTCTTCAATCTACAGAAGACAAGCAGACTCTGTTTTGGGTGTAGAGGCCTCTACAAATACCATTCCAATGTCTTTTCTCTTTGCCTATTTTGCAGCTAGTTTTGGATAAATCTTTTTTACATGATCATTTCCTTTATAGTATTTGGAGAACAATTTCATCTTCTCTAATTGTCTTATCGTCTTTGTCTTTCTGCTTAGTAGTAGAAGAACTCCATTTACCTTTGCCGTCTTGAGTAGCTAAGAAAGCTTGATCTGCAAAATACATACTGGACTTGTTGTACATGGACTGGTCTTCTTGCCACAAAATAGAGATTAAGTCCTCAAATATTGATTCATTTGGATTGCCTTTCATCATTAACAAAAGAGTAGAAGCAAAAGTCTTATATGAATCTCAAAAACCATTGAGAAGAGTGTGCACAAGTGAACTATCTAACAAGATTTCAAATGTACAAATGAATTGCTCCTTCAAATCTTTGGTCTTTGTAAGAAATTTCTGCATATAATATCCATCATTCATATGCTCATTCTCTTATGTAGGCAACATGAGCCTCATTTCTTTCTTGGTACAAAGTCTAAGTGTATCCCAAATATGAGCGATAATTGAATATTTGATAGAAATAGTTATTAATCCATGTGCTTGAGCATCTTTGCCATCCCAAAAAAGTTTCTCTACAGTAGTTGCTACATGAAGGAACCTAAACATCATCATCTCCAATGGCAATTGAATCACCTTCAATAATTGTATTTGCAAGTGTAGTAGGTCAGTTTGCAATACGCTACACAACATTCCACAATCCTTTTGTGAACAATACATGACACATCAATAATGGGAAATTGATATCATCCAAATTTTTCACAACAATCAACATATAGAGTACATCATTGCTTTCACCCATGGACACTAAGTAAAATACCTTGATGCAAAAAAGGATAGTTATCAACAAACACTATTACATATACACATGCACGGACACCGACATATACATAAGCAAATACATACATACAATGTTCTCTACATGCACACACATAGGAAAGTACAAATATGAAATCTTTTCTATGCACACACATGCACACGCTTGAACAAGGCCTTCAAATTTCACAGCCAAGACAAAATGTCATATGACAAGCAAAATTTTGTTTCAAAATTTCATAAAGAAATTTTAATATGTTTATAGACATTGATAGGCATATTACCAATCCCAATTTGTCATTTGACATGAAGTTTCAAAAAACATTCGTTTTCGATAGGCAAAATGGCCCTTGAAAGGAAAAATATCTGTTAAGTTTAGTTCTTGCTCTCGACTCCCCACACATATACACATTGTAACAAAGAAATACATCCACAAAGGCACATGCATAGACAAACACATCCATGCACACATTAACAAACACAAACATGATCCAAACATACAATTATCTCTATGCACACACATACACGCTCCTGAGTCCCTACACATGCACATTTTAACAAAGAAATGTAGTCATAGAGACTCATGCATAGACGCAGACACCCGTGCATACATTAATAAACACAAACACAAACTCATAGAGACTCATGCATAGTCACAAGCATATAAATGGCTTTGTTAACATATAAATATTTTATATACAAACATATAAATATCTATGTAAACATTTAAATATTTTATAGAAAAGCACATTTTTTATCAACAAGCACATGTTCATCTTGAGTACCTGAACACACATCTATGCACACCTATAGAGAGCTGTTTGATATATTACTATGTAGATGCATAATAAAGAACACAATCTCACACATAGACACATATACATACACATGCACACACAAAGTTTAACATATAAATGAGTGCATAGGTAGCCATACAAGAGGCTTATCCCACATTTCATGAAAGACAATTCACCAAAGCAAGCTTAGGATATTATTCACAAAATCTTTGGTACATCAATGAAGGCAAGGAGAATTCCTTCGAACTGGAAATTGCATAGTGTATGGCACAAGAATAGGTTTATCACTAACTATGTAGTAGAGATTAGAAAGATTACTGATTACCTAGCATCCATAAATTGCAAAGTGAAAGATGATGAAATGGTATCTATTATGCTAAATGGTATAGGACCACAATAAAAGTACTTAGATACTTCCATTTTGGTAAGAGCCAATATGTGTGATTTTGATAAGCTAGTGGCCCTTTGTCTGATGGAATAAGCAAAACTTAGCTTGAGTGCCTCAAGAAGTGGAAACTCAAGATCCTAGCATTCTTTCAAAATAGAGGAAGAAGTTCTAGCTATGGTTCATTAAGCTCTTGAAATTCAAACACTTTGTATATGCCAAGAGAAAGCGGCAGATCTAATTCAAGATGTAGAGGTTGATTGAAATCACCTAGAAATTGCTACCAATGCAAGATATATGGGCATTTTGAAAAGAATTGATATCATAAGAAAACTAGTCAAAGAGGAAGAAGTAGAGGTCCTTATGATTCACATGCTAACTTCTCTAAAGAAATTTCATACATAGATTATGGTAGCAGAAACATGTTTGCAATGGAGCATGTCCTAAATAGCATGTGAAAACCTAGAAACGCTGCAAATTGGTAAGTCGATTCTAGTTGGAAAAATCATATAGATTATGTTAGCAACAACATGTTTGCAATGGAGCATGTCCTCAATAGCATTAGAGATGGTTTGGAGCCTAAAGAGCCTCTAAATACTAGAGAGCATTTACAAACTTGTGATGATACTTTATACCTCATTAACAACATTGGAAATGTACCACTTCTACAAAAGAATGGTGTTTAAAATACATTCAGTGATCTTTTCCCTTTGACTAGTATTACAAAGAACTTAGTTTTGCTTGGTTAGCTTGTAGATCAAGATATGGAAGTGATCTTTAATGAGCATGGTCATTTCATACATGATTTTAAGTATGGAAATTGAGGTAAATCGTTTGGGCATGCAAAGAAAATGGGTAGACAATTCAAGTTTGATATGGGGACACCTCTTTATGATAGTATTTATGCTGAAAACAATGTTCACTCTCATTTACTTGATTTGGGACACAAGAGATTTGACTATATAAACTTGAGGAAATTGAATTCAATGGAGAAGCAAATATTTGTGTGTGTTCTACCAAGATATGGTCATTTACTCTTTGAGAGAATATGCAAAGCATGCACATTTGGACAACATCAGCATATGAAATTTGCAAGAAGAGAAATGCACAGAAAGAGACCTCTAGATTTGACTAATAGTGATGTGGTTAGAACTCCTACAAAGAAATCATTTGGTGGCTCACTTTACTATTTTATATTCATTGATGACTATAGAGGGTACACTTGGATATATTTTGAAGCATAAAAGTGAAGTAATTTTCAAATGCTTTTTCAAATTCAAGAACATGGTTGAGAAGAAAATGGGCATCTACATTAAATGTTTACAATCAGATTCACAGAAAATTATGCCTCAATGGAATTTGATCAGTACCTTAGTGATCATGAAATCAAAAGGAAATTTTCTTATAGATACATACCACAATAAGAATGATGTTGTATAATGCAAGAATCGTGTGATTGAAGAGGTTTTTAGAGCCATGTTAAATGAAGAGAACATGATAGATGCATTTTGAGTAAAATCTTATCATATGGTTGTACATATCATAAACAAAGCTCCATTATGAATGGTTCATGATTTGACTTCTTATGAGAGACTATGGAAGCATAAACCAAATTTGAGCTATTTATGAATGTTTCGGTGGGTTTTTTATGCACACATGCCTAGTCAGTTGAGACACAAATTCGAGCCTAAATTAGAAAACTGCATATTTGTTGGACATTCAGAAGAGAAGAAAAGATATAGATGCTATAATTGTGTAACATAAGAATGTGTCATAAGTAGAGATGTTACATTTAATAAGAATGCTTCATGCTATGTATCGAAAAACATGGCTATGATAGAAAATGATATGAATGATGCTATTAATAATGTTCATGTTGACTGAGAAATGAGTCATGGATTTTTCAATCATGCGGAAAGTCATGATTATGGTTCATATGACTTTCCTACACCTGAAACATCATGGAGTAAAAATGGAAAATATTATGCAAGAAGAAAGGAGAACAGAAAAGAGAAGATGAGAGACTACATGTCTAAGTTCCATATTGATGAGGAGATAATTACACATGGGATGTTGAAAAAGAAATAAGGAAAATATGTTGCTTGACACACAAGGAGAGAACTAGTCTCAAGATTAGAAGAAGAAACTCCTTTGAGATGATCTAAAAGAGGCATCTTGTGGATATATTGAACATATTAAAGAGCCTATCAAGCTTTATGCGTACATGAAAATCAAAACAAGCATGATGAACCAATGAACTTTCATGAACTCTCAAAAAAAGAATATTGATGCAAAGCAATTAATGATTATATGAAGCATTGAAGTGGAATCATACATGGGAATTAGTGAAATTACCACCAAATAATAAATTTATTAGATGAAAATGGGTGTAAAGTGAAATGTAAAAGCGATGGTTCATTGGAAAGATATAAAGAACTTCTACTTGAAAAAGGATATGCACAAGTATATGGATTGGATTATGATAAAACGGTTAGTGGGGTTGTGAGAATGATAATGGTGAGAAGTGTGGTTGCATAGGCTGCTACAAACAATTGGAAATTATTTCTAATGAATTTCAAGAATGCATTCTTGAATGGTAAATTGCATGAGGAAGTTTATATGGAGCAATCAAAAGTTTATGTGCATCCAAAGTATTATGATTATGTATGCAAGGTAAAAAAAAAAATTGCTTTGTGGATTGAAACAAGTACGTAGACCATGGTGTGAACGATTCACTAAAAAGCAATTAGATCCTAAATTTATGCAATCAAAGGCTTACTATTCACTATTTTTATGGAATCAAGGTAATGACAATTTTTTATTACTGATTTATGTCAATTATCTAATCATTAATGGCAATCATGAGAAGATGATTGCTAATTTGATAAAGTAGCTAAAATCTGAATTTTTGATGTCAAATTTGGGAGAGCTAAGATACTTGTTGGGAATCGAAGTAATTACAATTCAAGAGAAAATTTGGAGGATACAATGCAATTTTATGCTGGAAATGATTCAGCAATTTTGTATGAATGCTTGCAAATTTGTTGATATGCCACTTGATGCTAATGCTAGGCACGTGATACTTGCAAGCCTTGCAACTTTGTATAGGAAGATGGTTAGAATATTGATTTATGTAACAAAGACAAGATCATATTTGAGCTTTGTAGTTGTCTTGGTGAGTCAGTTTATGCATAAACCATGTAAAGTGCACTTGGATGCAGTGATATATATATTTGAGATATGTAAAACGGACATGCAATTTTGGCTTTCTCATGAGAGAAAATTGGATTTTCATTCTCATTTCGAACTGGAACCATTTTATGGAGTAGCAATAAGCAACTAATGGTCGCATTCTCAAGTACCAAATCTTAATATAGAAGCATTACTCAAGCCATGTGTGAAGCAATATGGATTAAGTACCTACTTGAAGGCATGGGAGTCTAGGTCAATGGAAAGTTGATCATCTAGTGCGACAATGTGAGAAGCATTATGCTATCAAAGAATTGATTCTATCATACGACATCAGAGACCATCGAATCGCATTATCAATTTATTCATGAGAAGGTCATTGAAGTAGAAGTGGAGCTAATCCTCATCAACACTAAAGAACATTAGGTGGATATTTTAATCAAAGATCTTTCGGAGGAAAAATTAATCTAATTCAGAGAAGCTTTAGGATTTAGGAGGCTTTGGTTTGTATCTAGATTTCATTTCATGTTCATTTCATCTTGTATGAACATACGTATTTATTTCCTTTTGTATTCAACATAATCTTGAGCTTGAGAAGTAGATTTTATCCCCTCGAATGAACCATAAAAAAACATTTGAATGAATATAACATGCATGGCTCACTCCCTCAACCACGATGCCTTATCCACATAACTTTCACTTCTCTTATTCTTCTTCTTCTTTGCATACAATCAAGCCACCATAGCTATGCCTTTCTTGCCCACTCACAATGGTAAAAGTACCAAAAGTGCCTTTTTGCATTGAAATATTTCAATAAGTAATCACAAAATCCGTTATTTCCATGCACTATAATTTCTCTCTAGTGAGACATATTTTTCATCTCTCGCGACCAAAATTTTAATGTATTTTTACCAAGACAATAGATTGCATTTAAAAGAAACCACATCAAACTTCTAGCGGCCAACAAGTGGTCGTGAGGCAAATCTGGGTAGACGGAGGTAGAGGTGGTGCTAACTATACGAGTCAGATATCCACATCTACTTGAGGGGGGAGAAAAACTTTATGAGAAAGGGAGGAGTTTTCTTGATGTTTTCATTGAACTAAGAGCAAATAAAGGTTTAATTATCTCAATCTAGGGACTTCAATTTCTAATGGTTTGTATCTATGAACAAAAAAAATCAGAGAAGGATACAAATATCAAAGCAAATATGGAGAGTTTTAAAGACAAATCTATCGAAAGAGCATGAAACACTTTATGTGGAAGAGACTAGTATTTGAAATTATAAAGTTAATGATGCAGCTCCCCTCGCCATAAATAAACTCACAGAGATCATCACCTCTGATAAATTCACAAGACCCCTCACCATAAATATCTTAACTTTTGATAATGATAATCATTTCTTTGAATGTTAGAGCGTTGTCTAACTGCTCGAGAGTGGTCCTTATTGGCCAATGGATCTGTGGTAAAAGCCTAAACACGTACTTCATGTGTCTTTAAGAGATGAAAATTGATGGAGAGGACCTTCAAAAGAGATTGAAATGTATTTTCCCCTCCCATGTCTCTCTCTTCACCATGCACCACAAGGATAATGGTGGCTCAGCTATCGATATTAATAGCTGGTAGTTTGCTATACTTCTAAATGCCCATGAGCATCAAAATCATTGATGGATTGGTGCTTCCTTCAGGGGTTCTCTAGATTTTACCATAGACTCCATGCATGCTCCCAATATCAATTGTGAAAAAGAATTACTACTTGGCAAACTTTGGACTCATTGTCCTTTGAGATCATTCTTTGTGGGGACTTTAATATGGTGGAGGATCTTTTTGACAGGTAGGGGAATAGAGGGCTAGTGACAGATGGTCATGAGAAGGAGGTATGGGATAAATCAAGATCCACCTAGAACTCGTGGAGATTAAAGACAAGGCTAGTTTCTCTTGGTTGAACCTCTAGTTTGGAATCGATTTCAGGAGTGCTAGATTTGATAGAAGCTATGTTGTGTAGAATATAATCAATAAGTGGGGCCCCAAACCCTCTCCCAATGTGTGTACCTAGTTATCTCTAATCTCTACCGAATTGTGCCAATCTTGAAGTCAGTCATCAATCGCAAGAAGGACCCTTGGTTTCATGCTAATTCAACAAGCTTCTCCTTCCCTTCAATCAAGCAAGAGATTGTTGTTGCTTGGAGCAAGGTCTATACCACTTGCTCATTCCCAACCAAGTGCTCGGGGATGTCAATCACAAAGACATGACACGTCTTGGTGAGCACTAAAAAAATTCTTCAAAACATTCATCAGGCTAGAAGGGAAAGGCTTTTTCAAAGGCTTTGACATCTTGAAAAAGAAGTAAACATCCACCACTCTCAATACCATAGTGGGCTCCGAAAAACCACAAGCATGTTGAGATCTACAGAAAAAATTTAAAGAAAGAATCTACAGATGTTTTTTAAAGATTGATGGGTGGGAAAGTCATAGAAACCTACTAAAGAGATGTATGGCCACTTTAGAAAGAACCAATTCAAGGAAGCGATCACTTTCATGATGGGCATCAATGGGCTTGAGCACAATATGGATGAACAAATAGCACATTAATTGTCAATCACTTTACCTACTTTTTGGGGGGTTTCCACAACTCTCTCTCCTCCCAAGAATGATTGCATGGGTGCCATCTCTAGAGTCAGAACTAAAAGAATTCTGCAAAATATGAATCCTCTTTTTGAATCTCCCATTTTGGATGATGATATTCTGGGATTAGCTTAAGCTTGTGAGAGGTGGAAATGTTTAGCTCTTTGATATGCATAATAGTCTTAGAGATTCACAAGGTACAAATCTACCTTCGAATACCACTTTTGATCCCTAAAAGTTTGGAAGCTCTAGAGAGAGTAAAATGAAGGCATCATCTTACAATGAACTAAATGTAGAGCCCAAAATGAGGTACTTAAGACATGATTCATAAAATTTTAAGAGAGACACTTTTAATTCTCTTATGCGTACTCTACCTTTCTCTCATACAACATTTTTCTTAACTCTTTATCTTCACGTTGGATTTTGAGTCAGAAAACATGATGTAGGCAAGGTTTGAAGAGACATTTGTAATTTTTGTCCACATGCATAAAACAGAGTACTTCTTTAGTCTGAACAATATGTCTAAAAATGTGTATTTTACTATCAAAAGGCCTATTACAATTCTCCCCCCTTTTAAGAACTTTCTCCTTAGAGTTGGAAAGAAGGATAATGTGCCAAAAAAATGTCTAAGTTCATCCAAGTTGAATCTTCAATTGGATATGTGTGCCATTTTTACCAAAATATCTACTATACATCTATTTCTAGGTAATCATTCCCACCTATATAACACGATCTCAGGTGGAAGCGCAAAAGAGCCATCATCTTTTAGCCTATAGTTGTCTTGCAAAACATGCTTAATGTCAAAATCATACTTGCTTAATAATTCAATCGAATGCTTTTGTCTATTGTTAAGCAATGTTAATGTGAAAATGTATTTTGGACTCTCATTATCAGTTTTCAGTTCAAACCTAATCCCTAATAGTAGATGTCTCCAATGTTTAAGTGCATGTAGGTTTTGGGTACCATGATTTAACAAAGCAATGATCTTGGTGTCTTAAAGTTCAAATGTAAAAAATCCACCTGTTTTATCTCCCTTTGCTATCCTCTTGGATCTTTATATGGATCCTCTACATGGCCTCCATGCTTGGTGAATCTCACCTGCAAACCTTTCTCCACAATATGACCTACACTTATTAGGCTTTTTATAATACTTAGCACATAGAGAACTCTACTCAATAGATTTATATTATTATTTGAAGTCTTCATACTACCTATGTTCACCACATGGTGGTTTGTTTTATCACTTGGCTGGACCTCATGCTTATTCTTTGGATTTTTCAAGTGTGGGAGCAATGTTGCCTTCCCTACTACATGATTTGAGCATGCAGAATCAATGTATAACACATGTTCATCATACTTACCTTGTTCATTGTCATATTCATAAGTAAAAGTGAATCTTCCTGAGCTTGATCATCTATGTGATTGATTTGGGCTCCTCTTCCTTTATGGAGTCCATGATAGTTGTTGTTGTCAGTATTTTTATCGTGTTGATTGTTATATCTACATCTAGTTGCTCCATATCCACCTTTCTTGTGTCCTCTTCCTCTCTAATTCCTTGGGTTTTTGAACCAATGCTCTCTGATGCGATTTAATGGAGCTTTTGGGTTCTCCCCATGCCTTGTCTACCTGATCCACCTTTTTCTCTTGAAATTCCACCTATGCCTGCAAAGTAAGCTTTGGGAGGTGCTTCCTTCATCAAAATTGCTATCTTTTCCTCTATTATCTTTGCCGTTGCTTTTATCTATGTGAAGGGAAAAGGATTGGTTAACTTTGTGTCTCTCACCATTCTTCATAAATTTGGCCTCGTGAATGAAGAGTTGTCCCATAAGAGTGTTGAGATCCACCATTTGCATATCCATGTATAGATCCATGGCAGTTGTGAAAGATTCCCACTTGTCATCAACTTTGACTCCATTGATGAATATGTAAATGATCATGGTAATTACACTTTTTTCTTTCAACTTTAGTGACCAATTTAATTCTCCAAGCATTCTTGTATGCATTACAATTCCAAAACATATGGCCAAATTGATCACATTATAAGGAGCTTATAGGTCGATTTTATCTTCTATGTGTGGCTCGAGTAGTGGATCTTCTATGATTAAATGGATTGTTTCTATTCTCACCATATCGGTTTGATTCTTCATTACTCTTATCAAACCTTTCTAGCTTTATAATAGAGACTCCTAGATTAGCATTTGAGAGATTCTCATATAACTTCTTCAAACCCCCTTTTCCCCAATTTATAGTTAAAGGTAAGTGTGGCCTATAGTCACATAATTTCTTGTCAATGTTGATCAAAATCGTTTTCTCTTTAGCTTCTTTCAAAGCCTCACACACGTAAGATGGTTAGTGGAACCACACTGAACACACCTCTTAACATTAGGGTTTTGCCTATTATTAGGATTCTAAGTTCTTGGAAAGTAGGGTGAGAAATTGCTGGTTGAGGAGGTTGAGGTAAATCTAGTTGAGAGATTGAATGATCTAGGCTTGATTCTCTGGAAGTATTATCTTGCATATTAAGAGAAATAGTAAAAGATTCGATATTTCTAAAAATGAGGAATATCTTCTAAAAGAATCACTAAAGCACATCTATGAAGGGCGTCACTTGACAGAACTAAGTTTAATTTTACTTATTCTCAATCTTGAGAATCATTTTCGATGGAGTAATGTATCTATTTTCTGCAATATTAAGACATATCATTTATTTTTCTATCTATTTGTATATACACACACACACATACATACACACCCATAGACACATATACACATACAAATGCACATATATACACACATACAAACACAAATACATGCATACACACATGCACATATATGCATACATACATATACACATACATGTATGTACACATATAGAAACACATAGATATATACACATATACACATACACACACATATATACACACATACACACACATAGAAACACATTATGATCCATGTATTGTATCAATGTTTATTATTTTTGAAATAACTTGTTACTTTTAGTACATTTCATTTACATTGTTAATGTAATTTTAAATATGTTTGATAACGAATGATAATAAACTTTCACTTTTATGATAAGTTAAATCTTCTTTTTTGGATGTCATGGTTATAATACTCAAACTTTAGTTCTATTGATATTTTGGCTTTACACATCAATTTGCATTTTCATAAGAACTTCAATGGCCTGTTTGTGGACGTTTGATTGATGAACTACCTTTCAATTAATATGTCAGTATTGAGTCTTGTAAACTCGTTGATTAATATGCTTAGTCTTAATTTCTATTGATATTCTAGTTTTTATATAGAACTTCATCTAATTGTGAGCAATATTTTTTATGGATGACTATTGTCATGGTAGTGTAGAAATGAGAGGGTATAAATTTAAATTCTTAATTTTGAATGGATTATAGTTAACTTGAGAGATGAAAGATCCTCTTATGTAAATTGAAGCTTCTTTCTTTAAATAAGGAGAACGATGAGACATGAGCTTGGAGCTCTAATAGTAAGGATCCCTCCAATAGTTATAAATTCTAATATGTATAAAAATATACGTCCTTATTTAATTTTGAGGATGCTTCTTGAGTTCAATCCTTAGTTTTGCAAATTAGGTGCTACTTGAACCCGTCTCTTCCAATTCACAATAATAGGCCTGAACTAAAATTTGAAGATTTTGTTATTCACAAGAGGCCATATTACTCTTCTACATTTCAAGAAGCTTGAATTTTAATTTCTCGTCACCTTCAAGATATAATAACATATAATGCATGAATGATACTAAATACAAAGAGTTCAAAAAGGAAGAATTTTATGAAAATCATGAAGAAGTCCCAATTTCTTAATAGAACTTTAATTTGTCTTTCTTACCCATTAAGTACGTAAATGAGACTTCCAGTGGATCAAAACATTTTAAGAGTTGTACCAATCACACATGCAAAATTATCATTTGGAGGCAAATTTGAAAAATATTGTAAAGGGTTCATACGAACTATGTGTTTAATGCATTAAGATTAATTCATTAAAGTAAATAAGGATCCATCCATTTATTTTCATGCACAAGTGGCTACCCAATATGGATCAAAGATATCCATTTGAATAAAGATATTGAAGATCCAACCTCTTCACTTAGTCCTCTAATAGAATCAAGAATAAGTGAATCAAGAAGGAATGTTTGCTGGAGACAGTGTCAAAGTTGTCCAAACTTTTGAATAGGGACTAGGATAACTAAGAGTCTCCTCAATAAAAGCTGACGGGTAGTGTGGAAAAGAAAAAAGCCTATCGTTGCAACCACCTGTGTTCAATACCCTGATGTACCAAATGGCTAAACGCCAAAGAGTTTTTTCTTTTTACGATTTCTATTTTCAGCAGTGATCGCATATCTTTTTTACAACAAAGAAGCTTTTAGGATCGCAATTTGGTGAAGCTTTTTTAAGATCTTTCGTGGATGATTTTTGCTAGTAGCATGGATTCATCGAAAAGCACTCAGGATCACTCAAAGACTATATAAGCAAGGCACTGGCCTATTGTTCATCATCACTAAAGCAAGAGTGGAACTTCGAGGTGATCAATCTTCTCAACCTAGGAGGAGATTTTTGAGGCCATCTTTGGAGGAGAAGCTCTCACACTCTTGGAGGAGTTGTGGTCTACATCTTGGTGATTATCTGGTGGAGATTCTGCCAGATTATTCCATCAGTTCTTGAGTCACTGTGAGTAGCAAGTCTATGTCCATTCGTACTTGTTAGGTCACTCATTTTTTATTTAGGTTGATCAGAATTTGGGTTTGCTCTACAATAGTTCTAATTTTTTCTTATTCTCCATATTCTCACACATGCACTCTTCATATCTCTTAGGCACAAAATTTCTTGTGTCTAGTTCCTATTTTTGCCTAGATACAGATATCATCAGTTTGTATCATATACACACATTGTAATTCAACATTTGAATATAGAAAGTGTAGATGAGCCTAATAGATTACCATTACACTTAAAATCCTAGCTATTCGCCGTGTATCGCTCACTCATCTTCTTTTGAGTATTAAGGTGTGTATGTTAAGGTTCATGTGTTGGAAGATCTTGTAAACCTATGATTTAATTATTATTGTGGCCCACCTACTTCCAAAATATGGTATTTAGACCTTAGAATACCAACATTTGGTATCAAAGCCTAGTTGACAAACACCCTTAATAAGATGAGTGATTGTAGACTTGAGAATGAAGACAAGCTTGAGGGCATGTCTAACTATTCTATATGGAGTTTTATGATGATGAATATGTTAGTATTCAAGGACTTATGGAATATTGTCAAGGGCACTTATCCAAGGCCAAGAAAAGTAGGAAAGCATGATACTTCATCTTCTAGAAGAACCCATACTCCTATTTCTACTCAATAGGAGGTTAGTGAAGAAGATGAAACCACCTCATCATTGTGAGTCCATACTACTACCAGATTACTTCCTACAGAAGAGCAATCTAGAAGGGATTCATGGGATGCACTAGCACTTTCATATATTGCTATGGGGGTCAAGAGGCATATTATGCCCCAAATCAAGGCTTGTAGAACCTCTCAAAAAGCTTGGTTGGAGTTACATAATCTCTATCAGAGCACAAACCCTGCTAGGAAAGCTCACCTAAGGAGAGAGCTAGTCAACACATGGATGAAACTTGATGAATCAATTCAGACACATTTTCTGAAGCTCAAAGATTTACGAGATCAATTACTCAATGTTGGAGTAAACATTTCAGATGAAGAGATGATAAACACAATTCTAAAATCACTTCTGTCTCCATATCATGCTTTTGTTACTTCTTTATTTCTCTCTACAACAGATAGAGAACTTTGATTTGAAGAGCTACAGTTCTTGTTACTTCAAGATGAAGATCAAGAAAAGGGTATGGAAGAGAATGATGAATCTATGTTATCATTTTTGAAGGGAAAGACAAATAAAGAGAACAAGATTCAACAATCCAAGAAGGAAAGTAAGTCTTCAAATACTAAGTCTTCTAGTCCTTTTCCTAATGCTTCTTCTACATCCAAAGAAAAGTCTTTGACTACATCTGTTCCAAAGAAAGGAGTATGCCATTATTGTAGGAAACCGGGTCATTACATAGCAGAATGCAAAACAAGGATTTTGAATGAGAAGAAGAAAAGTAATAGTGTTGAAATGATCTGAAACCTAAAAATTCAAAGGTAGCTTCATATGCTTACAATTGAACAAGTAGCTTTTGATCAGACAACATTAAATGCAATATCAGATTATCCTTAGATTTTTTATTCTAGAGCTACTAAGCATATGACAGGTTGTAGAAACCTATTTCCTTCTCTTTCGAACTCTTCATGAAGAAGAGTGACCATTGCATATGTTCATGATTTAAATGTTGTAGGTGTTGGAGAAGTAAACCTTACGTCTAGAGCACGTGGAAATTTCATAATTTCCAATATTCTTTATGTTTCAGACAGGAAGAAGAATTTTCTCTCTATCTCTACTTTCTTGTTAGATGGTTATAAAGTTGTTTTTAAGAAAGATTCATTTGAGATCCTCTCACCTGATGAGTAGCATTTTCTACTTCAAGGTGAAAATAGAAGTGCAATGTTTGTATTGTCCAAAATTAGTCATGCTAAGGTCGCTAGGTCTACTACACTTGAGGAGAACATGAAATTATGACATGCTAGATTTGGCCATACTAGTTACATAACTCTCAAACATATCAAATATTAGGGTACGGTGGAGATTTTGCCTACTTTTTCTTTACCAGATGATGTAGAATCATGTGAAGGATGTCTTGAAGGGAAGCTTCACAAAATAAATTTCAAGAAGCATGGATACATCATGGCCACAAGGAAGTTGCATATCATACATTCAAATGTGAATGGCCTAATGAAAACATATTATATTCAAGGTTTCAATTACTTTGTTATGTTCATTGACAATTTCTAAAGATATTCATGGATTTAGAGTCTTAAGTGATGTTAGAGGTTTTTCCTACTTTCAAGAAGTTCTTATCTATGGTTGAAAATGAAAGTTAATCAAACATCCAAATTTTGAGAAGTGATAGAGGAGGAGAGTACATGTCTAAATACTTTAAGTTTTTTCTTGAGCACAAAGGTATCTCCCATCAACTCACTATTGCTTACACCCTGTAATAGAATGGTGTTGCAGAGAGGAAGAATGGGATACTTGTTGAGATGATGCATAGCATGATGTCATCCAAAAAGCTTTCGCCCAAAGTTTCTGTTTGATGTAGTACATACAACTCATCACATTCTGAACAGGTCTTCCACAAAAGCTTTAAAGTTTGTCAAACCTTATGAAGCTTATCATGGGAAGAATCCCAATGTAAGTAACTTCAAAGTTTTTGGTTCCCCATCTTATGTTCACATTGAGAAGAAAGATTGTCATAAGCTTGATGTAGAAGCCATTAGATCATTCTTTATTGGTTATGCAATTGACACCAAAGGATACAGATTCTATGTTCCAGATACAAGTGATATCCTACTCTCACACAATGCATATATCGTAGAAAGTCAGATTTATGATAAGAAGGAAGAGATCCCAAAATTCATAAAAGTAGATGACTGCATTTTTAGAGGAAATTTGGATGCATACATTTAGCCATACAAGGGGAGTGATGAAACTACTCAAACCCTAAGAGCTACAAGTGAAGAGAGAGTTTCATTACCTACATTAGTACCTAATCCATCATTAGTACCTCTTGAAGCTCCAACTTATGAAGTTGGAGACGGTTCCAGAGTTCTAGAAGAAAGACATACTAAAGAACCAGAAAGGATACCACCACTTTCCAAGGATATGCCAAAGTGATTATTTCAAACCTAGAAGGACAATAGTATAAAGGAACACACTGAAAAAACCAGAGGTCAAACAAGAAGACAACAAGGAGACTAGGTAAATTATGCAGAACATTTTGAGGATCATAATATTTTGGTAAGTTGAGGTGAGAATGAAGCAGCTAGTGTTCAAGATGCACTATAAAGTGATATGATTATCACAAGTTCTAGAATTGAGTTCAAGTACATAGATGAGTGTATCTACATGACACAACAAATTTACATTAGAAAATTATTGGAAAGGTTTGAGATGATAGATTCCAAGCCTATACAGACACCTATGGATGTCAATGTGTTATTATAGTCAATAGCATATTTAGAACCATTTGATGCTACACTATATAGTCAAGTAGTTGGTCGCTTGATATATCTATGTAATACATTTCCGGACATTCAATTTGTAGCTTCTCAAGTATACAAGTTTGTACATAATTAGCTATAGATTCAATGGAAAGAAATCAAGAAAAAAGACACAAGAAGTTTCGTAGGTTATTCAAGCCTTGTAGCATTTTGACATTGAAGGGGGATTGTTGGAGATAATGTCAGAGTTGTCCAAAATTTTCAAAAAGCTCTAGCATAACTAAGCTTCTCCAGTGGATTTTCAAAAAACGTTGATGGGCAGCGTGGATAAGCAAAAAGTCTCTCATAATAGCCACCTGGGTTCAATGCCCATGGGCAACAAACAATTAAACACGACAGAATTTTTTCTTTTTATGATTTCCATTTTTTGCACTAACTTCCTATCTTTTTTGTAGTGAAGAAGCTTTTAGGATCACAATTTGGTGTAGCTTTTTCAAAAGCTTTCGTGGATGATTCTCTCTAGTAGCATATCTTTATTGAAAAATACTCACGAGCACTCAAAGACTATATAAACAAGGCTTTGGCCTACAGCTCATCATCACACAAGCCATCTACTCAAGGAGTTGAAGCTCTAGCAAGAGTGGAACTTGGAGGTGATCAATCTTCTCAAGATAGGAGGAGATTTTGGAGGCCATCTTTGGAGGAGGAGTTCTCACACTCTTGGAGGAGCTCTGGTCTACATCTAATGATTATATGGAGGAGATTCTCCCAGCTTACCATTAGCATCACTTGGTGAGTTATTGTGAGTAGCAAGTCTATTTCCATTCTTACTTGCTAGGTCACACGTTTCTAACTTAGGTTGATTAGAATTTGGGTTTGTTGTACAATAGTTCTAAACTATTCTTATTCTCCATAATCTCTCTCTCACACACACACATTTCATACCTCTTAGGCACATAATTTCTTTTATATAGTTTCTATTTCTGCTTAGATACAGATATTGTCATATTATATCATATACACACATTGTACTTTGATATTTGAATACGGATATGTGATCCTCATAGATTACTGTTACAGTTTAAATCTTGCCTATGCTCCCTCTATCTCTCGCTCATCTTCTTTTGACTATTAAGGTGTGTATGTTAAGATTCATCTATTGGAAGATCATGTAAACCTATAATCTAATTATTATTTTGGCCCAGCCTACTTCCAACATATGGTATTCAGACCTTAGAACACCAACAATTTTTCTAATTTACCCTTATCATTACTTCCATACAACTCACTAGATTTAGTCTATGAAGTTCAAAGTTAGATGGAGTTTACAATGAGTTTGTTAGTGATTATTCAACTCTTTTAATGTCAAGGGTGGGAAATAAATTCCTTTTGATATTGTCTAAAACTTAGAGAAACAACAAGCATCCTCCGAAGGTAGTACCATGGACCGAGGCAATGCTATTATAGAGATGAAGACCGAAATAATATTTCCACAAAGGAAATCTTCTTCAAGAGGGGCCATCAGGACTTAATAAAGTAATCTCAATAATTTGAACATATCAAAATTATATTTTAGAATATTAGAGAAAGTACGTGCTTAGCATGGTGGTCAAGTCTCTATGATGGGAGCTAAAAGGTCTTCAACTCAATCCCCATGAGTGCATTGGGCGTTGTATTTTGTTGAGGAAACTCTAGGTCCTTCAAGAAGCATTGACTTAGGTTAACTTGATTTGATTGTTGGGAATGATGGATGGACATTCCAAGAGAATGAGTAGGTACTACCAAATCCTGCTTTGTACCATCCCTTTGATGCTTTAGAGTTGATAAGTGGACCTCCTTAGCTTTCCAATGATGCCATACAATGTCCTATGTACTTTGGAGATGATGTGTGTAAAGATTGAATCAAAACAGATAACTTTGAACCTCAAGCTTCCAAGAAAACCTTCTATTTTTCACTTGACACCTGCTGGATCTTTTGCTCAATATGACCAGCACAGTAGGAATTGGAAAAATTCCTTTTAGGGGTATCTAAATATCTTAGCAAGCTAACTGTTCCAAGTGGAATGATATAAAAAGATTAACTATGCTCAGAGAAATCAATTTAGAAGAGTAAACCTTTACCCCCGATTTTTTAGGACTGTTGCAGACTTTGACCAGTGATCACCTCGACCAGTTTTTCTCTGAAATGGCTGAATAGAATCTCTTCAACTTTTCAGAGCATGTAGAAAACTTTGAGCTGGTTCCAAGAAGATATAGATCTTTGAATTTGGTGAAACAATGAGTGAGATATGCTCTCCACAAGTTGGCAGACTTTGAAGTACTATGACAGATAACTCAGAAATGAACAATGTAGATAAATGTATTAATGAACACTTGTGTACAATACCATAGGCATGAATATCATTGCCTAATGGTGTAGATAGGTGTGGGCTAGAGTGTAGGCCTCATACACACTCAGAAATGATAGAAATGAGCTCGGGAATGATGAGTCTTTTGCCCGCGACTTTTTGAGTTGACCTTTTATAGTGATGTAGTTCAAAATTTGAATTTGAATTCAAACTTTGTCTCTCTTTAATCAGGCTCCTACATCCTAGTAGATATTCCATCTACTTGATTGATGCTTAACAACTAATAAAGTTCACGATATTTCCTTGGTAGGTGTTTACAAAGATTCCAAAGTCAAAAGTGACTTTTACAAAAAAGTAAAGTGGTAATTAACCACTAGCATTTGTTCCTATGCTTCTCCATATGTGTATGGACTTCAAGGTATCCTTCAAGACAAATGTGTAGGCTTATGAATTGCACCAACAACTCCCCCTCAAGCCAAACATTTTGGCTTGGTCTTCATTCTTCAATCTTCATATATATCTTGCAATCCAGTCATTGCTTTGAACCTGCAAAGTTTGGTTCCATCCAAAGCTTTTGTTAACAAATCTGCACACTGTATGTTGGTTGATACATAGGTTAGTTGAATGTCCTTGCTTAATAACTTCTCTCTCACATAATGGTAATGGACCTCTATATGTTTGGTCCTAGCATGATAGATAGGATTAGCTGCAAGGTGAAGTGAGCTTGTGTTATCTCCAAAGATCAATGGTGACCTAGTATATAAACCGAGTTCTGTATAGAATAGCTTGATCTCCATATGGATTCTTCAGTGGCATTTGCCAATCCTCTATACTCTGCCTTTGTAGAAGATAAAGCAACAGTGGGTTGCTTCTTTGAAGACCATGATATTGATTTATCACCTGCAAATGAAATGTATCTAGAAGTGCTTCTCCTATCATCCTTGCATTCTACCCAATCTGCATCTGAATAAATCCTGATATCTAAATCTGAAGTGTAAGGGAAATACAAACCATGACTTTGTGTACCCTTGAGATACTTCAAGATTCTCTTGGCAGCCTCCATGTGAGGTGCTCTAGGCTTGTGCATAAACTGCCTTAGCACACTAACGCCATATGCAATATCTATCCTTGTCAAGGTAGCATACTTCAAGCTTCCAACTATACTTTGGTGACATGTAATATCATCAATTTCATCACCTTCATGCGCACTTAGTTTTAGGTTTACCTCCACTGTAGTACTTGCAACTTTGGCATCGTGTAAATGAAACTTCTTCAACATATCCTATACGTATTTTTTCTGAGTAATATAGATTCCAGAGTTAGTATAGACTAACTCAAGTCCAAG
Organism: Ceratopteris richardii; assembly: GCA_020310875.1. Classification (NCBI taxonomy): domain Eukaryota; kingdom Viridiplantae; phylum Streptophyta; class Polypodiopsida; order Polypodiales; family Pteridaceae; genus Ceratopteris; species Ceratopteris richardii. The sequence goes on along the minus strand of CM035438.1, from coordinate 89,062,089 downwards.
AAAGTATTTTAGTAGACCAAGATCATTGATCTTGAACTCCTTCATCATCTAGTTCTTGATTTGTCTGATTCCATTGACATCATTACCTGTAAGTATGATATCATCAACATATACACATAGGTATATTACCTCTAAATTACTTCTCTTGATGAATAGAGAAGTGTCTGCCTTGCTCATGACAAAACCTTGGTCTTGGAGGTATGTGGTTAACCTGTGATTCCATGCCCTAGGTGCCTGCTTTAATCCATAAAGAGCCTTATTCAATTTGCATACATATGTTACCTTATTAGGGTCCTCATAGCCAAGAGGTTGTGACATATATACCTCCTCTGAAATCCATCCATTCAAGAAAGCATTTTTGTCATCCAATTGATACATGTTCCAATTTTTTGATGCAGCCATACTTACCAACACTCTAATGGTTGGCATCTTGGCCATAGGTGAGAATGTCTCTTCATAGTCAATGCCTTGGGTTTGTGCAAAACCCTTGGCCACCAATCTAGCTTTGTACTTGTTAATTGACCCATCGGAATTTCTTTTGAATTTATAGATCCATCTGGATCCAATTACCATCATGGACTCTTTCTTTGGTACTAGTTCCCATGTGTCACTTTCCTTGAGTGCTTCAATCTCCTCATCCATAGCTTCTCTCCATTCTATCTTAGTCTTTGCTTCTTCATATGATCCTAGTTCTTCAATTGACAAGTCTTTGGCAAGAAAAACAGAGTGTTTAGTAACAAGAGATGTATCATACCCATATCTGATAGGTTTTTTGCTCTCCCTTTGTGATCTTCTGATTGATTGATTTGAAGACTCAGGTATGTCTTCAAGCTTCTTCATTTTGACTTTTCCCTTGGACTTCCATGCCTTGAACTCTTCAAGGTTAATAATATCTTCATCATCTAAATTTGAGTCTTCATTCTGAGTAGGTTCCTCCTTAGCAAGACTTGGAAACTCCTCCTCCAAGTCATAGGGTAGTTTGAACTTCTTGCATTCATTCTCATACCAAGAATCATTTTCATCAAAGACAACATCGCTACTAACCATGAATCCCTTGTTGGAAGGGTTGTAAAACCTGTATCCTTTTTTATTTAGATCATATCCAATAAAGATACACTTCTCAACCTTAGGGTCTAGCTTACCTCTTATCTAAGAAGGAATGTGTACATATGCTACACATCCAAATATCATGCAATGATCAAGTGAGGGTCTCTTCCCATGCCATGCTTCATAAGGTGTCATCCCATCAAGGGACTTAGATGGTAACCTGTTTATGAGGTAAGTGGCAGTAGAAACACTCTCTACCCATAGGTAATTTGGTAACTTTTTTTCATTCAACATAGACCTAGCTGTTTCAACAATCAACCTAGTTCTTCTCTCAGCTACCCCATTCTCTTCAGGAGTATACCTTGTGGTGCTCTCTCTTGATTCCTCTGTCCTGCAAGAATGCTTGAAACTCATTGGAGAAGTACTCACCTCCTCCATCTAACCTTAACCTCTTTAAATTCTTTCCTGTCTGATTCTCAACAAGTGCAAGATATTTTTTAAAACAATTGAACACTTCATCTCTGTGCTTCATGAAGTACAATACGATCCATCTGCTATAATCATCAATAAAAGATACATAGTACTTGGATCATGAGATTGAGGGATCTTTGCTTGGTCCCCATACATCTGTATGAACAAGCTCTAGGTAGTCCTCATGCATGTAGCCTTTCCTTGAGAAGGGTAACCTGTGAGACTTCCCAAAGTGACAAGCACCACATTTATATATCATGTGTTGTTTGGAAACATTGGGTATTCAAATTACACATTGATCCATGCATATTTGCTTCAAGGTTCTTTCTCCTACATGTCCTAATCTTTTATGCCAAATCTCTAGCTCTGAAGGTGTTTGATCTTTATAACTGTAGAGTGCAATATTCTTTGTGTCTTCTAGCTCAAAAGTAAAAAGTCTACCTGATTTTTCTGCTTTTGATATTCTCTTGAACCCCTGCTTGGGATCCTCCACAAATGCTCCAAATTGGTTGAATATGACCTGCAAACCTTTCTCCACAATCTGTCCAACACTCATCAAGTTTTTGGTAATGGTTGGTACATAGAGTACCCTACTCAACAAGTTCTAATTTCCATCACAAGTCTGAACATTTCCAACTTTAACTACTGAGTGCTTAGTGTCATCACGTGTTCGTACTTGATGCTTACCTTTTGGTTCTTCAATGTCAGAGAGTAGAGCTACATTGTCAGCCACATGATTTGAGCATCTTGAGTCAATGTAGAATAGGTGGTCATCATTTGTACCTAGTTTTGAAGTAATATTCATGAGTAGAAGAGAATCATCTTGCTCTTCTATATAGTTGTTGTAGTCCTTCCTAGATTTGAATCCTCCTTGGTAGTTTCCATTGTAGTTGTTGTTGTAGTTATTGTTGTAGTTGTTGTTGTAGCCTTGGTGATGGTTCAATCTACCTCTTGACTGTGAGTATCCACCTCTTTGATATCATCTTCCTCTCTGATTCTTGTAGTTCCTGAAACACTCATCTGTAGTATGATTTGATAAACAACAAATGTTGCATGGTGAGGAGTTATAGGATCTCCCCCTACCTTGCTTACCTCCTCTGCCCCTTCCTCTTGATAATCTACGTCTCCCTGCATAGTTGGCTTGGGAGGTAGTGCCTTCATCCTCTATCTTTTTGTACTTGCCTTTATCTTTAGACTTACTTTTGTTAGTGTATAGGGCAGAAAAGCTATTACATTTGGATGTATCTCCATTCTTGTTGAGCTTGGCTTCATGAGTGAATAATTGTCCCATGAGAGTTGTAAGGTCTAGAATGTGCATGTCCATGTAAAGGTCCATGGCAGTGGTAAAGCTTTCCCATTTTTCATCACCTTTGATCCCATTGATCATTTGCCTTACTATCTGCTCTTCTTCAATGTCTTCTCCTATGCTTGCTAATTGATCTGCTACATCTTTGATCTTAGTCACAAACTCTGAAACAATTTGTTTAGGTTGCTTCCTTAATGTGGTGAATTCAATCCACAACGGATTTTTTCTTGCCTTTGTGTTGGAAGAGAAATAAGATGACAAGGTTTCCCAAGTCTCTTGGGATGTCTTACAGTTTCTAATATGTGGCAAAAGAAAATCAGAGATGGAGTTGAGTAAGTAAGACCTTGCTAATGCATCCTTGGCACACCATGTGTTGAGCTTTTCATGTTCTTCCTTTGTTGGTAGTCCTCTGGTTTTGAATGAGGGCAATTCCTCAACTCCTAAGATGTATCCATAAAGACTCCTTCCTTGTAGGTATGTATTCATCCTTAGAGACCATGCCTGATAGTTGTTCCTGTCCAATTTATCAATAAATAAAGGAAAACCATCTCCCATTTTACCTTAACTTGCTCTGATACCACTGTTGGGAATGATGGATGGACACTCCAAGAGAATGAGTAGGTACAGCCAAATCCTGCTTTGTACCAGCCCTTTGATGCTTCAGAGTTGATAAGTGGACCTCCTTAGCTTTCCAATGACACCATAAAATGTCATATGTACTTTGGAAATGATTTGTGTAAAGATTGAATCAAAACACATAACTTTGAACCTCAAGCTTCCAAGAAAACCTTCTATTTTTTACTTCACACCTCTTGGACCTTTTGCTTAGTATGACTACCACAGTAGGAATGGGAAAAATTCCTTTTAGGGGTATCTACTTAGCTTAGCAAGCTAGCTATTCAAAGTGGAATGATATAAAAGGATTAACTATGCTCAGAGAAATCAATTTAGCAAGTAATCCTTTACCCCCGATTTTTTAGGATTGTTGCAGACTTTGAATAGTGATCACCTCGACGAGCTTTTCTCTGAAATGGCTGAATAGAATCTCTTCAAATTTTCAAAGCATGTAGAAAACTTTGAGCTAGTTCCAACAAGCTATAGATGTTTGAATTTTGTCAAAAAGTAAGTGAGATATGCTCTCCACAAGTTGACAGACTTTCAAGTACTATGACCGAGAACTCAGAAATGAACAATGTAGATAATGTATTAATGAACATGTGTACAATACCATAGGCATGAATATCATTGCCTAATGGTGTAGATAGGTGTGGGCTAGAGCGTAGGTCTCATACAAACTCAGAAATGATAGAGATGTTTTATAGTGATTTCGTTCAAAGTTTGAATTTGACTTCAAACTTTGGCTCTCTTTAATCAAGCTCCTACATCCTAGGAGATATTCCATCTACTTGATTGATGCTTTACAACTAATAAAGTTCACGAGATTTCCTTGGTAGATGTTTACAAAGATTCTAAATTCAAAAGTGACTTTTACAAAAAAGTAAAGTGGTAATTAACCACTAGCATTTGTTCCTATGCTTCTCCATATGTGTATGGACTTCAAGGTATCCTTCAAGCCAAATGTGTAGGCTTGTGAGTTGCACCAACATTGATGCACTAGAAATTCTATAAGTAGAATTTATTCAATCATGACACTCATAAAAGACCACTAGACATTTTATAAGTAGAATTTATTCAATCATGACACTCATAAAATTGAGGTCCACTTCTAGTTAAACATTCAATGCTCGCAATTCAACATGCAAGAAAAGAGCTATATTTAGCTCAAGAGGTCACTCTCAATTCAAGAATCTACAGAATAATTGGTTGGGAGGTTAATCATAGGTTACTTCTCACGTATCTATAGAGAGTTCTTGATAAGGAACCATCTAAAGTAAGAAACGTGTTTTTGCATAGTAAGGAGTTAGTGCTCATTCATGTGTAAAACCATTCATATTAAACTCTTGAGTTTAATTCAAATTCTTTATCAATAGTTTAGGTCTTTTATAATTAGTTTATTGATCTTGCAACATAAGAAATTAATTCCTTGGTTTTCTCTATTGATAGAATATGTTGTGTTTTTAAGAAGTGATAAAAAAAGGTAAAATGCGTATTATGCTAATAATATGTTTTGATTAAGAAATTCTGAAGCTATAAATGAATTTCATATGATTTGTTTTTGCAAAATAGGCGTTATCGTTAAATAGAAGGAACCATATTTTCTTGTTTTCACTTATGGTCAAATTAGGAAAATTAGGACAATTAGAATCTAGGGGGCAAATGAAGGAGGAAACATTCCTTTTATGTAGATAATCATGATAAATTGAATCTTATCACACGAGCAATACACTTTTCTAGGATTTCATTTACCCCAAACAAAAAGATTCGAATACTTCCCACACTTGGAGGTTTTTTTCCGAGATATTATCAGGTATTTTCATGAATATTATAGCATGTATTAACTTTGAAACAATCAACTTCATGTCATATGGTAGTAGCATATTGTAAACTTTTTGAAGCATCAAACATATTGTGAAGTACTACTCTAGGACGAAAGAAGTTTATTAAAGAGGAAGTTAGATATTATGCGTTAATAAGAGTTATACAAACCAAAAAAAAAACCGAGAACTTTCACGAACTATGTATCCATTAAAGGAAATATGTACTAATCGTGAAGATGTTCCATGTAGGCGTTTCGACAAGATATTTCTCGTGTTATAGAATGGCTGAACCGATTCCCTTTCCAGGAGTAGAGTGGGTAATAGCCCACATGGATTCATGTAGTTTCGTACAGCCTCCATATCTGATGACGAAAGATCAAGTGAATGTTTACATCACATAAATATTTAGGAGGACACAAGATTCGTACTTAATGTACAATATTGATGACTTGAGTGAGCATTCCACTTTTATATACCATGCCTGTTGCAAGGAGGGTTTCTTGGAAAACATCCAAAATTCTAGGTAGATATTGAATACATTGCCTCTTTACCTTCAAGGACATCCTCTCTAGGACCAAGTCACATGCCAATATGAGCAAAAAATGTTCTTGTACCTAATGCAAGAAAATATTATCAGTAATACTTAGCTTAGTTATTTTGTTTTATTCATACAAAAAGAATAAGGATATTAGATGAACTACCATGTTAAATGTATTTTTTTTTCATACAAAATGTGCCATAACATACAAAGACATTTTAACGAAGATGCATCTCAAGTTCTTGAACATGTTGGAAATATGTCTTACAAGGTTTGAAAAACCTCAGCTATTGGGATTAACAAAAATCATTTTTAAAACTTATGTTCAATGTTTGACCTTTGATCTCAACCCAACAACAAGCTTGCAATGCCACTGTGCTTATCACTTATGCCATATGTTTTAACCTTCTTAATACATGTAGAATTTTGAAGGGGCATTTAAAATAGGATTTTTTGTGGAAACAGATAAACATTTTCTCGAGTATATTTTTCAAAATTATGGTCATAACTGCAACATGTTTAGATAAAATGAAGCTTTATAGAATACAATAACGTCCACGATTCGTGAGATCAAATAATGCAGCAATCAGCATAATTTATTAGGATCTTTGAGAATGCACAGGAGCTATATGTTCTCATAGCTACTCGTAATCCCATGGAAAGCCTCATAAAACAATCTTAACTAGAATTGTAAGGTTCTTTGAGGATGATAAACCTTATGAGGGACACTGCCAAAATTGAATTATACTCACACTCTTAGTACACATAAGTTTAGAATTTTTAATTTTATTTTATAACTCATGTTTATTGTAGATCATTTCACACCTGAAGGACGAATCTTCTCGTAGAAGACTACTAGAGAAAAAGGAGTTTGTGTATATTTGAAACCTTTACTTCTTTTTTATTTTTTGGAAAGTGATCTAAGAAGGTTCAACTAAAAAATCCCATTCCCTCATTTTTATAGAGACTTTTTTCTCGTATCAGTAATGATATCTTCTTCTTGAGAAATTCATGTACAAGGATGCTTCTCTCTCTATAAGTATTCTATTTTGTTTGGTTTTGGATGCTTGAATCACTATCATAAGTGCTATGTACTTCTTAGCTCATTGTTTTTGTAAATCTGGTTAGTTTCAATCTCTGTTCACTATGATGTGTATCCGCTGTACTCTTATATTCCTTGAATCCAGCCCAATCAACATCTATATATGCTTTCACCTACAAATCATCTTCAAAAGGATATAAACGACCTTAATTCAAGTTAACTTTGAGATGTCTTAGTACTCTCGAATGCAAGTGAATGAGGAACCATAGGTGCATGCATGAATTGTGATAACACGCCAATTGGATATGCTAAGTTAGGCCATGTGATAGTGGCATAGTGCAGAGCGCACAGTGTATATAAGTCTTCATTCTAAACTTCATCATCTTCTATTTTATTATTTTTATTTCATATTGAATTCCATTTGCATTACGTAGTGGTTTGAATCTTTTAAGTCCATACTTTTTCAGGACATCCAACTTTTTCAGGACATCCAAGATGTATTTCCCTTGCATGACCTCGATACCATTATCTTTAAATATGATTACGACACAAAATATCTTAGATCCCCAAGATCTGATCTCTTGAAGTCCTTTCCAAGTCTCTCCTTGATGTCCTTTATCTCTTCTTAATGATCATGTTTCATGATAAGGTCATCCACATGTTGAAAAAAATTTTATCATATGCACATGTTAAGTTGCAAGTTCCAAAAGATGTAAATACCTTTGGGAGGTCTTAGAATAATTTAAGGAGGCTCCAATAATTGATAAATTATAGAAAAAATACCATGTGATTTCTACAAGGCCATGAATCAAATGAGTGAGTCACAAAAGAGCTACAATGGTGTCCTAATGGAAGGTCCATGTGCCTAGTTTTCAAAGTCCATCCATATTCTTCTTATTTGAGCACTTAAGTCATGTAATATCTCCACCAAAGTGTATACCGCGAGTTTAAATGTATAATGAAGGTTTTAAATTACTTTTCCATGCTATAATAAGAGGGGGGAAGTCGTGATCTTCTTGAAAGTCCAAGAGAGTATAGTGTATCTCTTTACTATTTTAGTTTTGTAGATAGAGATTGCGAGATTGTATATCCCTTAATACATATCCAAATTACATGTTTAATGCTTCAGTAGAAAGCTCATAATGTTTATATTAATAATCCAAACTTTCATATTTATTGCAGTTTTGAGCTGAGAGGAGTGATCTTTGCAAGTAATGTGTGTTCTCAGGTTTATCTATGTTTAAGGTCTCCATTAAAACGCAAAAGTTCAAAGGTCGTATCCCCTTTTGTATTTATCCCATTTGAGTGTTTTTAGCTCATTCGGAAGAGCTTAGTTTGTAGAATATGTGGATAAGATAGTTTATAAAAGATTCTAAGTGTTTAGAGAACGAAAAGCTCTACAAGCATGATTGGTTTTCTACACATAAGTGTTTTAGAAGGTCAACTAGTTCCGAGGGGGTTCCACCTACTTCTAGCTATACTTTCAATGTCAATAAACTCCAACATTAGTATTAAAGGTCATAATGGAGGTTTGGAAAAGGTTATAATACCTTGATGAAGAATTTAAAGCTATTGGACTAGAGGTTCATCACCAACACTACACAAAGGTATAAGGAGATAGCAAGGAAGCATCTCAAGCAACATCCAAACAAAGAAAGGTGCATAAACTTCATTACAAGGGTAACTCCCATACTTCTTCTTATAACATATATCCAAAGGGAGGGTAACATAAATAAGTTTAGTATCTACACAATGGGCAATCAACATGCACAAAAAGAGAATCATGATAAGAATAACTATCAAGCATTGTGATTTAGAATAACAACATACTTGCGAGGTACATGCTTGTATGGTTTGGTTGATGGCACAAATATCAAACCTATATTACTAGAGGATCCAATTGAGCAATAATTGAGGGAATTTAGACTTTGAAATGAAAGATACAAAAGGTTTATATTCATTTTTTCACAAAATACTCAAGATTCAATGGTAGATCACATACAAGATCTAAACACAAGTAGGGATGTTTGGCTTCAATTGGAAAGGTTGTACACGATAGGTACAAGAGCAAGGAACTAAAAAATGAGTTGAAGAACATAAAGAAAGATACAATGACATCAACCAATGATTACTTGTTGAAGGTTAAAGAGACTAGTTAGGATCAATTCAAGCTAGTTTCAATTCAAGCTCATGTGGAGGACGACAAGTTAAAAATATTGTAGACCATCTAGGATCAATTCAAGCTCATGTGGAGGACGTCAAGTTGGTTTCACATACTCTCAATGGACTCAATGAAGATGCGAGATGAAAAACATTCATTTATTCTATTTATGGTAAAAGAGAATCACTAGATTTTGATTGGCTTGTTCATGTCATGGTGATGAAGGAGATGAACCTAAATGGCACTACTTCAAATAAAAAAGGAGCTCAAGGACAATCTCTCTATGCAGGATCATCCATTTATGGTAAAAGAGAATCACTAGATTTTGATTGGCTTGTTCCTGTCATGGTGATGAAGGAGATGAACCTAAATCGCTCTACTTCAAATAAAAAAGGAGCTCAAGGACAATCTCTCTTTGCTCAAGGAAGTAGAGGTAGAAGAGGTTCAAATACAGGTTGAGGAAGAAGGAGCACTCATCAAGGGAATTTGAGTGGCTCCTTCAACACAAAAGAAAGAGGAAGATCAAGCACTAGAGGTACAAGAGGCTACGAAAACTACAATCACAAACAAAGGAGTGAAGATAACAACAATTGCTATGTGGAAGGTATGGAAGTTATGCCAAAGATTGCTATCAAAATAAAAATAATCAAGCTGGTAATCAAAGAGGAGGCTAATCAAGAAGAGGTAAACAAGAAGGAAATTATACAGTTGAAGGTGAAAGTGATGATTATGATTCTCATCTTATGCTGAATGTAGAAACTAAGCTGAATTGCAATAGCAATGTATGGTATGTAGATAGTGGTTGCTCTAACCATATGTCTCATGACACTTCATCGTTTTCAAATATTCATACTCCTTCATGTAAAGGTCATGTTGAAATAGAAGATGACACAACACATAAGATTATCTAGGCCATTGTAGATGTTGTCATTCAAGATAAGTGCAAGAGGAATTTCTTGAAGGATGTAGTTCATGTATGCTAGTTGATTTTCAAGTAAGATTTAGTCATGAATGTTGCTTCATTACGGATCCAAAGAAAAGGAGGTTGATTGCAAGAGGTCAAAAACAAGATAGATTGTTTACCGTCAAGGTAAACCCAAATCATACAAAATATTTCTCTTTTGGTATGCATAGAATAGCACATCTTGATATGTGGCAAAAAAGGATTGGCCCCATGAATGTACAAAGGTTGAAGGAGCTATCGAGGGAAAGGTTTCTGAATGATTACCTGATCTTACCAAGCAAAATATAGTACATCTTTGTGAAGCATGTCAAATGGGCAAGTAGAGTAGAAAACCTTTCAAACAGTCAAGCTGTAAAAGTGAAAGATTGCTAGATCTTACACACACAGATGTATGAAGACCTACTAAAGAGGCATCCTTGACTAATAATAAGTAGTATGTATCATTCATTTAATGATTATAGTAGAATGACATATGTGTATTTCATTAAACATAAGAGTGAAGTCTTTGATTTCTTCAAGAAGTTCAAATCTTTTATCAAGAAGCAAAGAGAAAGCCATGTTAAGAAGCTAAGATTTGATGTAGGGAGAGTATATCTCTCAAGATTTCACTGATTTTTTGTATGATGAAGGTATCAAAAGAGAAGTTACATGTAGGTATGCTCCGCAATAAAATGGAGTCCCTAAGAGAAGAAAACAAAATCATAGCAAAAGAATCTAGAAGCATGCTAAATGATATGTGCTTTCCTAATTATTTTTTGTCTGAATCTCTTAGCACAAGTGTGTGTGTAACATTATGAATAGATTTCCTACTTTTGGATTCATCATTTGACACCATATGAGGCATGGCATGGAAGGAAACCAAGTGTAAGTCATTTGAAATTATTTGGTTGCATATATTATGTGCATGTACCTAGTGGAATGATAAAAACGTGATGTGAAATTAGAAATTTTATATTGATTGGTTATACATATACTCAAAGAGGATATAGATGTTATAATCCTCATTTCAATAAGGAGGTTGTTTCAAGAGATGTTAAATATCACTTTCATGGTATGTAGATAAGAAATGTTTGCATGTCATGGATGCACACAAAGAAGATACGGTTCAAGGAAATGAGAAAAGTGGTTTGGATGAAGAAAAAGAGCTACGTTGCAATGGAAGATCAAGGCGAGAGTCACCCCGAAGTGCTAAAACTAAAGGTAGACTCAAACTTGTTGAAGCTAACGAGGAAGGAGAAGAAGTTGATAGCGTACATGAGTATAGAGAGTCATCATGGGTTTCTAATAAAAAAGCAAAAGGATCTACATTGAAGATAAGAAGAATTTCAAGAGTGAGTAAGAAACCTCAAAGGTATACTTATGAATCTTTTATAAGTATTCATTATGCTTTTATGAAAAAAATGGTATATGAACAAGTAGTAGGGCAAATAAGATAAACATTAAGGTTGAAGAATATCCATTCTATTACATGATTGATAATTTAGCCCATCTATTTTAACAACCATGATAATGCCAAAAAACTCTGGAAGCTTTTGGATCCTTTCTATGAGAGGGTTTATATCCAATGGCTTGGATGTAAAGAGATCTTCCTCGATGTCTGCTATAGAATTTATGTTGCTCAATGACGCATTTGGAGAGGCCATATATTATAGAATATTTGGTTAAGAAAAACCCAAAAGATTTTAAGTCGTGACAATAAAGACTTCAATATTTCCTTCAAATCTAAGATCAAGAGGATTGGTATCAAGAATATTTAGTATGTCAAAGATACTATATAAGAAAGGATGCAATTGTGTGAGGTTCTTAGAAGTATTCGGCCCAAAAAGGAGAGGGACACTATGCTTTCTTTGTTCCAGGTCAAGAAATTCATTATGATTCTTTTCTTATATTAGTCAAGTAGATGGTTATGTGGGTTTGATTTTATTTGGTTATACCCTTGGTTTCTCATTATCAGTATGCTCTCTGATGTCTGGGATCTTTCCCTTTGTACTCCATGTAACATATCCACATTGATTTATCTTCCTCCTATGCTGCTTAAAAAAGAAAAGCTATGTATGACTCTAAACCTTGAAATTGCATGTGTTGACTCTCAATCTACAATGTTTTTTCAAAAGGAAGTTCAACAACAACCTACTCTCTGAAACTATGATTAGTAGAGTGAACAATTGTACAAGTGAATGGGCCTAGCACCCATGGGTCCCCTAAATCTCAAAAAGCAAGGATTGGTTAAAACTTGCTAGAAAACATTTCAATGAAGATTGATAACCCTTTTGTCCCCGTCACTGGGGGAAACTTTGTTTTAGTCCTATTGCTCTTGAGGAAAAGCACTCTATGATGTGTAAAAGGCAGGGGTTTTTCATGATTAAAAATTATTTTGCCTAAAAGGAAAGGATATCTTTTAAGAGGGCTACCAAACTTGGGAGCATACCTGTCTTTTTAGATGTTCCACAGGGTTGCACCTCTTACAACATTCCACAATGCTGAGGAATAGTGGATTGCGTCACCCAGTAATACTTGCTTCGAGTTGATTTGTCCCTCCACTAACATGATTCTCCCAAGTGCCCTCAGATCAACATTCACTTAGGGCATGAGAAGAGGAGGCTTTCCAAGTTCTCATTACCATGAAGGCACCATTTACACCATGGAGAGGCTTCATAAATTTTGTTATCTTTTGCATTGCTCCAGATGCCTTCAAGGAGCATTTTCCACATAATAACTAAATCTTTTATTTCAATGATGGGATGCCAAATGGATTGGAACTTAAAATCCCACCTAAAACTTGACCAATCCAACACCATCTCCTATTAAGCACGACATGAAGGTCCATGTTCTTATTGAATCTTGGAATTTTATGAAGAGTGTTGCAAATGTTCCATCGAAGACCCTCAAGGTGAGGGGATTCATGCCCAATAAGGAAGCAAGTCTTCGAGTCTATGTACAAGGGTTCTTAATTCTAGAGTAGTTTCCCCAAATGGAAAGCTGTGTTCCAAAGTTTCCTCACTTTTTCGAGGTTCCAAGACTAAACACCTCTAATGCCCTTGATAGGGAACGAGATCGAATCATTTTTCTAATACCGACTGCCTATTTCCAATCTTCATTGATCTTGAAAACTTTTTCCCCTTATTCAAACTCTTCCACATGGAGCAAACAAAGCTCGAGCCTCTAGGAGTCACGTGATAGGGGGAGAACTAATAGTGAGAAGGCCAAGGCCCTTCCACAATTGAAGTCCTACAAACCTAAGAGCACTCTTGTTTTTCAAAATCAGAGTGGTTCAAGAGGCATCCCTATTGCTCCATGCTTTAGTTAACCATTTGGATGCTAGCTTATTGGCCATTTCTTCATTGTTTGGAATGCCCAAACCATCTTGATGTTTTTGGCTTATGCAAGTAGCCCTTCTCTTAGCGTCTTCCATCATGAGAAAGTTTCTAGAAATTCTTTCCAATTTGACAATCTCTTGCTCTTGGAGTCTCTAACAAGAGAAACTTGCATTTGCTTCTCTGCAATGTATATCTAATGACCAAGAATAAGGTTTCTTCTTAATGGAAGTTTAGAAAGCACCTACTCTCTTGAGCTTTAACTTTAAAAGAACAACTATATAGATGAATCAACATAGTACCTAGGGAACCCCTCGTATCCATCAAAAAAAGGGTTAGACGTGGTCACTCTCATTCCAACTACTTTCGACTTGCCAAAACTATTGGATGTGTAATCCGGAAATTGAAAACAAAACCTTTGCCTCAAAAAGCTCGTGCTTACCATCCCACATACACAATGTGGCCACCAAGAATAAAATTTCTTTACTATGCACGCTCCACGCTTTCACTTGAAGCGTTTTGAGTTAAAGAAGGTACCATTCAATCAAGAAGGGGCGAAAGATGAAGTCAAGAAGCTTGACCAACACCTATTGGGCGAAGCTATTTGATGATACCGGCTAAAGCTACCAAGCTGCTGGACATAAGCGCATCTTGCTGGCCTTTACAGATAGCCTGATTGCTACTCCTTCCCATCAGTCACTATCGATGGAGATCGCATAGTGAATGTATGCTTCATTTAGAGGGCTTAAATTTTTGACGTGTCTACGAGGCCTGAAAGTAATGTCGTCACGTGAACAGATTGTCGACAGCACGTTCTCAGAGAGCTAGTTCTGTAGGCCACTTCTTTTTTAACAGCTCCAGGACTGTCGTGGACGTTCATATGCACACACTAAACGCGACCTTCTCTCTCTCTCTCTCTCTCTTTGAGTCTCTCTCTCAAATAATCCCGCGGCCGCATGCCCACTGGACGTCTAGTGTGTCGTATCCTCTTAGCATAATTATATAGGCCGGTCGTACAGGGCTCCAATTCTTGACATGGCTACCTGCCGACATAAACAAGCCTTGTTGTGTCGTACTCGTACCCTGTAGAGACATGACTATGATGCTCATCAAGACATGACTGATATTCTCGAAGGTTCTGTTAGCAGTAGATCTCCAACAACCAGGATGGCATTGGCAATGTTTCTGAGGAGTTTTCCACTCGGAAAAGGAGTTCCTATGCATGTGCAACTGTACCGCTTCGGTATCTAGTTCTCTGAAGATTTAGCTCATGAGTGATTAATCTCTTCGTTCCGAATGAAAAGGCTAACGAAACAGTAGGGAGACCTCTGTTATTCTTCGAGCTTAACCGATCATTGATAGAATAACTATTACGTAAATAACGTACGTAGTACTTATAATGCTTATGCCATTTAAGATCCATGACGATGTCCACATCTCCCTCCCTCCCCTTTCTCTCTCTCTCTCTCTTCCTCTCTCTCACTCTCTCTCTCTCTCACCCTAACAAAGAGAACTACGTCGATAATGTAAAGAGGGCAACATTTGATTCAGTTCTCTCTCTCTCTCTGTCTCTCTCTCTCTTCCTAAGAAAGAGAACTACGTGGATGATGTAAGGATGGCAACATTTGATTCAGTTGGTTTAATTCCATAAAATGATTTGATGTAGTTTGCAAATAATCAAATCTTTAAGTGATTAATTAACTAGTTCTGTTAAATGATCCAAATTTTCACCTTTTCCATTGAAGTTATATGCAAAATGGACGCAAGGAATGATAACACAGTAAAAAACATAAAGACATCTAAGTGCGTGAGAACCGCTTAACAAAGAAATATATATGTGGAAAGGAAAAGGCAATATTTTTAGTATACTCTCTTTTCATAAGGAAATCAAACAAAATATCCAAACTTTTATTTTTTCAAAAGGAACTTCGACTCCAGCTTACTCTCTCATACTTGAATGATATAAAAGAACAATAATATAGTGAATGAGCTTAGTGCCCTTGGGATCCCCTATATCCGACAAAGCAAGGGTAGTATGGTCCAGAGGTGTGATACCCATGACAATCCAAAATCTATGGAAAACTTAAGATTTGAATGATGACAAATGTCCCAAAGAGAGTTATTGAGAAGTTCAATGATTTTCTCATCCTCTTCATGACCCACCCACTTGCTTTTAATATTTTTGTTTTTCAAAATAAACATCCTATGGTTTCTAAAAGGTGGACATTGTTTACAATTATATATTCTTCTACCTAATACGTTGAGAGATTTCTCAATTGATCACTCCTTGTAGAATTTCACCATTTAGTACCCCAATTGATTGGTAGCTTTAGTCCATTAAAAACATTAAATATAACCCTTGAAATCGAGTTCCTAACCCTAGAAAACCTAATTCTTTACCCTTGGAAATTTAACTTGAAACCCTTAGAATTCTTTGGTTTTAATCCCTTGATGTGTACATTTAACCATTTACTATATGTTACTAACCCTAGCCATAAGAAATCCTAGATCTTCCCAAATATAAACCCTAGTTCGGAACTTTAGTAATTCATTTTTCCCAATACTAACCCTTAATTTAATTGAATTCTTTACACATATGTGTGAAAAGGAATAAAACCCTCATCAAAAGAAGATGTGAATAAACCAAAATGAAAAATAAAAAGAGAAACATAAAAATAGAAAAAGAGAAAATCAACGTAATAAGGAAAGATAGATTTTCTAAGATTCAAAAATAACAAAAAAAAGATATTCTAAAAAAGGGATGGAAAAATTAGAAGGATCTAAAGATTAAAAAAAAAAAGAACCTTAGGGAAACTTATAAATGCATGCCTAGCCTTCATGAGGTTTTTTCGAGGAATTTTTTATAGGTATTTTTGGCCTTCTCTTCTCTTACTTTTTCCCTTCATGTTCTTCTCTGTGTGTGAGAGAGAGAGAGAGAGAGTTCTTAGTCTCTCCACCCTCTTCCTTCCACTCGATGATTTCAATAGAAGCGAATAAATATAGTGAAGAAGAGATTCCATCATCTCTCTATTCTACCTTCTCTTTCTCCAATTTATTTTGTTACCCTGCTCTCACAAACACAAAGTATAGAGAGAAAGACAATTTAATCATATTTCTTTTTGTTTTATCACCATTAGAGAAAGAAAAGTCATTTTTTGTGCTTTTATTACATGTTGCTATGTTGTCGTGAGAAAGAGAAAGAGAAATCCTTCGATGCTACTATTATATGAGTCGGTGAGAGTTTGAGAGCTATGGTGGTCAGAATTTTTTGATGCTCTTACGCTCGTGTGAAGAGAGAGACAGAGAGAGAGACAGAGAGAGAGACAGAGAGTAGGACGAATTCGGTGCCATCGATCTGTGAGAGAGAGAGATGTGGGATAGATCTAAGTATAGATGAGAAATACACAGATGAAGAAGAAGCATAGTGGAGAGAGAGAATTGAAGGATTCCGATTGCTATGCAGGGAGAACTGGAAGTGAGAACACGTGGTGTAGATCAAGAGAGAGAGAGGGTGTGAAAGAGATGAGACCTTGAGAAGATCTATGGGGCTCAAGAGCTGTGAGGCATATTCTAGAACACATTGATGATAAAGAGGAGAATAGTTGATTCAGCACTCAATGTGGCACTCAGAACGAAAGATGAAGCAAAGAAGAATGCAGAGGCTTCATGTTAGTATGGGAGCAAGACCAAGAAGGTAGTTAAGTAGAAGAGTTCTTGGTGGCGGGTGATAAAAGAGGAGTTTCTTTTTTCATGGATGCAAGGAGAGTTGAAAATGCATAAGAAGGAATCTCTCTTTTTCTTGAAAAAGAAAAAGGCACCTTTTGTTATATTTGCAGACACTACTTCCTGTGTCAGGTAAGCATTTTGGGAGGATAAAATGAAGTATGTCCGCTTATGTGGGCTGGCATAGAGAACATGAGAACAGCGCAAAAGATGTCGGACTAAACATGCGTGTTGAGGAGGAAATTCTCAGTTGTTCTCTTGGAGTTAACTGAAAAAGATAGTGGAAGGGGAGTTTCAAAGAATAATACGATACTATTGTGATGTGTAAAGCACAGTACAGAGAGACAGAGAGAGGGAGAAAGAGAAGCTATGGCTACAGAAATAGGTCACGATAGAAATGATAACCAAGGCAAATGGAGATGCGCAGATAGATGGGGAAGAGAGAGAGAGAGAGAGAGAGAGATAGAGAGAGAGAGAAAAAGGGATCTTGTGAATGACACACACATAGGTGTATGCGGGAGAGAGAGAGAATAGAGATCGAGTCTCACAAAGATGGGGGAAAAAGATATATATATATATATATATATATATATATATATATATATATATATATATATATATATATATATATATATATATATATATATATATATATATATATATATATATATATATATATATATATAGAGAGAGAGAGAGAGAGAGAGAGAGAGAGAGAGAGAGAGAGAGAGAAAGAGAGAAGGAGAGAGAGAGAGGGAGGAAGAGGGAAAGCTCTGTGTTATTGAGGGGAGTCATAGAGAGAGAGAGATACAGGAGAGAGAGAGAGGGAGAGGAGGCATGACACAGAGATGCACTTTCACATATCAATGGTGGGAGAAGTCTATTTAATTTTAGAGAGAGAAAAAAGAGAACAACTGCACATCGAGAGAGAGAGAGAGAACGAAAGAAGATCGCTTGAAAAAATTGAATGCACAGAAGGAAAGGTCGTCAAAGAGATAGAGAGAGAGAAAGAAGAATCACAGAGAATCTCTCATCATATAAAAGAGAGAGAGAGAGAGAGAGAGATGCAAAGATAGAGGGATCACAAAGAAATGGCAAAAGTTGGGTGAGAGAGAAAGAGAGACAGAGAGAACAAAATCCGGTTTTAGCACTCTGGTTATAGAAAAAGGGAGAGAGAGAGTGTTTCATGGAGGGATGGATATCAAAACAAACACTAAGACAACTGATTTCACTTTTCTGTGTATGGTCCCATGATGTCATCAGCTTAATGATTTATTTAAGGAAAAGTGATGTATTTATGGAAAATTGTATCTCTATTGAGTTCTTATGTAAACCATGGGAAAATTGTATCTCTATTCAGTGCTTATGTAAACCATACGATCAAATCAGAAGTCACTTTCTTGCCTTTTGTATATTTATGAGAACGCTCTTGCATTTTGTATATTTATGATAACTAGACAACTTAAATAAAATAAATAAGTCAAGACAATATCTGTGTGTAGTTGAAACTTCATGCATAAAAAGTGTTTTTGTGCGTCATTAACATATTTTCTTTCATACATGGTTTTACTCTTCATGTGTTATATAACTTCCAAGTGAAAATGAAATAAGTCAAATGCGTAGTTTTTTTTCATACATGTTTCTTTTCTTTATGTTTCTATTATACAACTTCCAAGTGAAAATGAAATAAACCAAAAGCGTAGTTTTGGTAAGAAGTAGCTTTTATCATGAATTTTAATATACTAAATGTTTGTTTTTTTCCATGGTTTTTTTTTTCAAAAATATCCATGGTTTGAAGTGAAGAACTGGAAGTGAAGAGAAGAGCTTTTCTGCAATGTACCTGAGAAGGTCGAGCACTATTTTTCATCCACACAGTCATGGAGTTCATTGCTAGTTTTGTATCATTTTCCATCACCTAGATAGCGATTCACGTTGTACATTGAAATGTTGGTCGATCCTTACACGACCACCCATGATGTGTTCGTCCTTTCATGATGTGTTAGTCCTTTGTAAACATTTGGTCTAGTGTTGATGAGTACGGTGATATTACTTTGAGTTATTCATTTTACTTCTATTACCATTTCATCCTCGACGACCTACTCCCATGATCGAATGCAAAGTGTGGCATGCCCTTTTGAAGCACACACGAGGGGCCACCCGTCATAGTATTCCCTAGGAAAGGTGTCGAGCTTCCAAATGCCACCTGTTCGATAGGGACAACACAACCCTCCAAGGGCTTAATCCAACCCTAGTGCTTGTTCTTCCCATTGCTACCCACCTTCCTTCTAGCACCATGTAAGAAACATTTGCACCACGAGGGGGGGGGGGGGGGGGGGATCAGCTCCATAATTTCTTTTTATCTTTGATAGTAGTCTCAGCTCTATGGGAGAGCATTTGGCACATTAGAATTGTTGTTCTATTCTTGATTATAGGATGCCATATGTCTCAGAGGTTGATCTCCCATCTAATTCAAGTCCAGTCTTGGCACCATCTCCTGTTAGTACAAACATGAAGGTCCATATTCATCCTAATAATAGGTGTGTTTTCTAAATTCCACCCATTGTTCCATATCAAGCTCTCCCTCCATCCATGCTTGATCCTAGCAGTTTTAGATTCATCCCTAGCCTTCATCCTCTGTCTTAATAGAAACTAATCTTGGAAGTCAACTCTCTTTCCAGACCAATGTCCTTAAGCCTAATACATTTTCTTCTACCTTGATTCCAGAGGTGTTTCCACAAACAAAACCCTTTGTTCCATGTTGTTTTTCTCTTTGGAGGCTCTCAAAATTAACTTCTTTAATTCCCTCTATTCGGAACCAATATAGATTTTTTTCTATGTTATGATGGTAGCACACTTCCAATTCAAACTTTTCCAAAAGGATTGAACAAAGTCCGAATCTCTCGGCATCACGCCAAAGGGAAAGAATACAAACGTGAGGAGATTTAGGCCCCTCAATCTCGCATGAGTAGAAAGACTAATAAAATTTATGTTTCTAAAAGCAACTTGGGCCAAGAGGCGTTAGTATTCGGCCTCTATGCTTTAAGCATGCATTTGACTCCTAACTTATTGTCTTTTCCTTCAACGTCTCGAATGCCCCATGTCAACAGCATTCGTGTCACCGTAGTACTTTTGGCTTGAGAGAATAGTCTCGAATGCCCCATCTCACCAGCATTCATGTCACCATAGTACTTTTGGCTTGAGAAAATAGTCCATTTGATCTTGGGTACCCCCTCCTATGGGGATCATCTACTAGAGGAGATATGTTTAGATTCTTGCCATCTTCGCTAAATCTTTGTCTGAAGGTCTTGAGAAAACAAAAAAAAACAAAATTATAGAGGCGATGAGAATTGTGTTGATTGTCATAGTATGGCTCTCAAAATTAAGTTGCACGTCTTTCCACTATCTTACCTTGTTGGAAAATTTCCACTGTCTCGCTAGTGAGATATCAATACCCATTGGTATGACCAACAACTAGAATATTTTCCCATTGGAGAGCTTCCAAAACCCCTCTTCAATCACAAATTCTTGTGGCAGATACGAGATTGTGTTGAAGGCCATTTTAGAGTGGCTTATTCTTGAGCAACACGATAATCTTGTTTTCTCCATGAGAGAGCAAGCCCATGAGTCTGGCAATTTGGAAATGGCGGTTAACCAAGAAACCCAAAGACTACATCACAATATAAAAAAGAAATGAAGCTAGTAGGTAGCCTTTTTTACTGAACATTTTAGTCTGCAAGGTTGAGAGATTCGGCCATTTAAGCAAATAGTAGCAGCCATTTAAGCAAATAGTAGCATTGCCTATGACCATCGAAATCATTTGAATAGACTTTGATCCACAACTCAAATCTTTAAGACATTCAAGAACAAAGTCCCATTTGAGTTAGTCACCAGCTTTGACAAAGTCAATCTTGAAAAGATCGCATTTTTATAGGACTTCTTTGCATAGTCAACGGCTTCCCAAACACTAATAATAGCGTCATGGATGGAACTGACCTTTATAAAACATTTTTTATCCTTATTAATCCAAGAGCAAACAGGATCTTTAATACAATTGATGCGAACCTTGGAAAAAAATCTTATAAGCTATTTGTAACATCACAAACAGGATCCTTAATACAATTGACGAGAACATTGGAAAAAGAATCTAATAACCTATTTGTAACATCATAGAAGGTCTCTAGTTCTCAATCCTATTTTTACTATCTTTTTTTCTTTTTAAGAATTGGTTTAATAAAGCCTTTGCTAAATCAATTGGGTAAAGTGAAAAACATCATGGCTTCTTGCCAGACCAAACACAGAAGCAACACCAAAACACGCTTTAACGTTTTGAAAAACTCAGTAGTGAGGCCGTCAAATCAAAGGCTTTTACCTTTTGAAAGAGAGTCATTTTCTTGTCTTTGTTTTTAATTTAAATTTTTGCATACTTATTTTTTTCTGTTTTTATTCTTGTTGAAGCCATCGTATATTTATGAGGTAGAATTACCTTTTTTTTAATTTTCCTTTACCTACATCAACAATTGCCATTAATTGCGTATGAGGCTGTCTTCCATGAAGCTTCACCCCTTTTATGATTATAAGTATTGTAAGTTATTAAGATTAGGTAATAAGCCCCTAAAATATATTGATCCTCGCATCTATATTTGGTTTTCATTATATCTGAGTCTCTTCAATGTATGGGAAACTAGATCATCATTGCCTACTGCAATTCTTATGGAACTGAAGGCTTCTACATGCCTCTTTACTTTAAAGATGTATTCATGAACCCCTATGGATTAACACTTGCTAATATTGGTAAGTGTTCTAAAGTTCGGTTTCCTTTGGGGAATTCATTCATAGCCTATCTAAACATTTTCATAACTTCGTAATGGTTTCTAGGTCTTCAACATGATGTGCCCTGGAGAGTTTGATGTGTGTAGAAACAAAGAGAATGGTCCTTTTAAGTCTTTCCTCCCACTCTCTTGTATGTCTTTAGTTTTAACTTATCTTTCGTTTGAACAATAAAGAGACATTTTATCTCATGACCTTTCTTATCATTTTACTTTGATGTGGATTTTTTATGAAAATTGTCTATCGAACTTAAATTTGTTTCACTATTTTCTTTTGAGATTAATCCAAGATTAGTCAAAAATTATTTGTATTGTTTTGAAAGGAAATTTCTGAATTTGATGCAATTGAAGGAGGGTCTCGACAATGATGGACTCTTCGTTCAGTTTTTCTTTATGTGATACATTTCTTCTTTGAAACTTTATTCGAGAATAACCAAGGACAGATATTGAGACTTTCTTCATGGGTATTCCTATACAGCTTAGCGAGGATTCTATATCAACTTTCAAATCTCTATTTCATTTTCATAAATCTATTCTTTCGTAATTGATAAGGTAAATAATCACGGATTTTAGTTTTGCACGCCCCATTGCCATGATTAGTTGCAGGTGATGCGTTTTTTGGGGCTTCCCACCTCAACTGGGTGTGGTGGGAAGTATGGTTGAGAGAATCGGGTTTCTCATAGGATAGGTTTTCCTTTCGAATCCGAGGTGCTTAGAGAATCCCATTAACTAGAGATTCGGACTTCTTAGATTTGTGGGCTGTTTAAAGTAGAGTTTTGGGTTGCTTAGAGTATCACATGAGGATATTGTACCTTTGTTGACGTGCATAAGTTTTGCAGATTGCGTTCATTAGATTGTGCTATAAGAGGTGGGCCTTGGTGGGTTGCATGGTGTTTCTTGGATGATAGACATATAATTGGATATTTTCATGTCAAGAGGACAATAGAAAATGTAAGGAGGAGGAAATAGATTCAACTAAAGCAAAAATGGTGTGCTCCTCAATACAAGAAGAGTCGATTGTGGATTCATGGGTACTAGACAATGGTGCATCTCATCATATGGCCAATGAGAGAGGTCAATCTTGTTCTAGGCAACCTCTACAAAAACCCATCGTAGTGAGAAGGATAGTACTAAACTAGATGCAATAGAAAGGTAACATTTCTCATCACTTACCTAAAGTGAATGGAATGGAGGAGCCTTGTCGAGCTTGTATGATGGGAAAGCAGCTGAAAGAGACATTCCTACAAGGATAAAAAGGGTAGCCCAAATGCTCCTCTAGTGTTGGAGTATGCTAACTTTGTTGTAATATTTCTGTAAAAAGCATCGGGAGTTTCTTCCGAACTTGTCATAGTTGATGACTATAGCACGAATATCTAGATATTATTTCTTTATGATAAGGCTCAAGATTTTGATAAGATTGCAGAACAAATAGTACTTTTTGAAAATGAACTAGGGAAGATTATGAAGAATCTTGCAATATGTGGTGGTGGTGAGCTCAAGTCAGAGGAGGTGGAAACGCTTTTGCAATGGAAAAGAGATAAAGTGTAAATCAATGACACCTCATACATCACATCAAGTTGGCATTATCGAATGCAAGAGTCACACCCTTGTTGAGATAGCAATGTATATGTGGGAAGGCATGGGCTTTCCTAATAAAATGATAAAGAGTCATCATGAAGTTTATATTGGTAGGAAACCCTATGTGTTACACTTTGAAACTTTTGAGAGTGTGTGATATGCTCTTATTTCAGGTCAAAGGAAGAAAAAGTTGGAACGAGAAAGGAAGATATGCATCTTCTTAGGTCATAGCGAAAAGAAACAGGCTTTGATAATATATGAAAACGAGGACAATAAGATCATCGAGACATCTGATGTGGTGTTTATGGATCTGCCACATGCAATTGATGAGCAAAAATGAACTTCCACTTTATCATCAAGAAAATGAGTAATTCACTATGTACCTAGCCCAAGAGTCATGCGTACCTATGTACAAGAGGAAGTATCATCATCAGATGGTGAGAAGAGATTCTATGAGCTTACAGTCAACCAAGGAGAAAGCTTGTTTCTACAATGGGTGAAAAACCTTTATTGTCAAAGTAATCCTATGCCAAGAACTACTTAATAGAATGTGGAAGCACCAAGTTGATCAAGGAGACTAGAGGTGCAAGGATGGGCCTCTACTTGCACAGTGACCATAGCCATGATTGTTGACATTATGAAAGAAATTATGAAGCTAATAATTCAAGATGTAGCGCTTGTAGATCCGGAAAGGAAGGAGGTTATGCATGACAATTATGATAGCTTATTTAAAAATGAAGCATTGGAGGTCACTAACACGAAGTGGATGTGGCAGGTGAAGGACATGAAAAAAAAGAAAAGGATGTAGAAGTCTTGGAAACATGTGGATATTTCTCGTTCACGAGTATTAGCAATCTTGATGTGGTCCATAAAGACCTCTTTAAATGATTTGACGTATTCCAACATATTTATTGATTTCCTTTCGAGTAAATGTTGAAGTTTTGTTATGATTATGTGAGTTCTACAAGGCTTTCCAAGGTCACCTCCATTCAGAGTTGAAAACGCATTTATTTGACCCATACTTCTTTGCCACTGAAAATGCATTCATCCTTATGGGGTCAATTATCAGACTGAGGGATGCATCAATGTCTTCCAATTACAAGCATGTTGTCCGTAATGTGTTCTGAAAAGCATGGACATAAGTTACCCATTTGTTTAAATGCTTTTTTGTCCTCCCCCAAGGACAGGATGCCTGTGGCCCATTGACTAACCAGCTTTTTCAGATCGCGTTTAGTTGTCGTGAAACTTTTTATCTTGTTTGACGTTGTCCAGAAGCATCTTGGACCGTACCATCCTCAGCTTAGGTCAGATACTTCCATCAATTGGCAACTTGTTATGTAATTCGTGAGGTACGCGGGTTTGTGCGTATGGACGTATGTGTGTGTGTGTGAGAGAGAGAGAGAGACAGAGAGAGAGAGAGAGAGACGCACCCGATAATTGCCCAATCTGCAATCTGCATAGGTACGGCTTAAATAATCATGCAATTGCCAAGAGCATATACATATACCGTTATACATACATAAGTATGGACACGCGCGCGCGCACACACACACATATATATATATATATATATATATATATATATATATATATATATATATATATATATATATATATATATATATATATATATATATATATGTGTGCGCGCGCGCGTGTCCATACTTATGTATGTATAACGGTATATGTATATGCTCTTGGCAATTGCATGATTATTTAAGCCGTACCTATGCAGATTGCAGATTGGGCAATATATATATATATATATATATATATATAAACACAGAAAAGGTCATAACGATACCAAAAAAGGGCCAGAAAAGCTATTTTCTTTATAGTTCCAGAAGAAACTGATGTTCCGAGTGTTTGAGGGGGTTTTGTGGTGCGAAAGAGAAACTATTGTGTTGAGAGATGCAAAGATGTCCTGAGGACGGAAAGTACAACTTTTATGATTACTTAAGGAACGATTTCTATTCAGAAGAAAGAATCCGCCGTATCGTCAAACCCATTGTCAAGCTTAGCATGAACTTGTATAGAAAACTTTTATGTACATATACAACCGAGTGTGTCCATGTGTGTGTCCAGTCTGTCTATCTATCTGTATAACTAAATGACTGCATATGTGTGTTTTTATAGCCATATATCTACAAATGTCTCTATGTGTATACTTAAATGAGTGCAGATTTGATGTGTTTTTATATAATCATATATGTACAAATGTCTCAGTCTTATGTGTTTGTGTTTGCATGAGTATGTCTATACGACTATATCTATCTCTTATTGTGTGTGTGTGTTATGAGTTTATAATAGCATGTGTATTGATCTTTTTCAAAAGTAAGTTCGGCAATAGCCTACCCTTTCAAGCATTAACTAATAGAAAGAGCACTTGTACAAGTGAATCGGGCTAGCACTCATGGGACCTTTGGAGTGCCACAAAGCACAGGTCGCTTAGAACCTATTAAAAAAAACATTACAAAGAAAGTTATGAACCCTTTCTCTCCTTCATAGGGGACCCTTTTGCTTTTAATCTTGTTTCTCTCAAGGAAAAACATTGTCTGATGTTTAAAAGGTGGGGGCTTCTTACAATTGGAAATTCTTTTGTCTGAATGGAAAACTTATTTTTCAATCGATCATTCCGTAGGAGGGCTACCAAAGTTGGCAACATCTCTCTCTTTCCAGATCTTCTAGAGGGTCTCACCTCTTATAGCATTTCATTGCTAAGTAACAGTTGATCACTTCACCCATCAATGCTTGCTTCCACTTTATTTGTCCCTTTAGCAATATGATTTTCTCGAGGGCCCTCCAAATTCACATTTACATGGGGCATGAAAAGAAGAGGTGACCCAAGCTCTCGTTGCCATGTAGGCATCATTTACACCATGGAAGGGCTCCACAAACTCTGTTTTCTTTTACATTGGTCCAATCCATGGTATTGGATTCGCCACATAAGAACTGATTTTTTTATCTCAATGAGGGGATGCTAAAGGGCATGGAATGTAAAATCCCGCTTAAAACGCGACCAATCTAGACACCATCTCTTAGTTAGCATGACATAAAAGTTTAAATTCTTCTTGAATCTTGTAATTTTATCAAGATTGTTGATGTTGTGCCATCTAAGACTCCAAGGTGAGGGGAGTCAAGCCCAATAAGGAGATGAATCCTCAAGCACTCTTAGGCATTAAATATGCTCTACAATAAGCATCATTCTTTATAGTTTACTCTCCTAGCTACGTCAATGTCCTCAAATCTAATCCATTAGCATGTTTCTTGATCCCATAGGTGTTTCCCATAGCTTGCCAAAGAGAGGTTCATATTGCTCCATGCTTTAATTAACCATTTTTTGGTCATGTTATTGGCCATTCCTTCAAATCTAGAATGCCAAAACTACCTTGATCTTTTTGGCTTGTGCAACTATCCCATTTAGTTTTGGGGATGGCCCTTCTGTTAGGGTTTCCCATCTAGAGATACTTTTCTACCAATTCTTTTCAATTCGACAATCTCTTGGTCCTTTCATCTCTAGAAAGAGAGAGAGAGAGAGAGAGACAGAGAGAGAGAGAGAGTAAATAATCCAAGAGGAACATGTTAACCACTATAGCTTGCCCCACCAAGTTGATCTGCATACCTTTCCAATATGCCAACTTAGCATCAATCTTCAAAAGAAATGAGCTCCATCATTAAGGTATGGAACCACCAAATCCCATTGGAATACCTAAGAAGCAAAAGATTTGTCCCCTAGGGATCAATTAGCAGCTATGATCAACCAAAAATTGAGCATTCCTAGTAATTGCCCTCAAAGGAATTTTAGAGTGGTTTATTTTGGAGCTCCATACCTCACAAAATATGTTTAGGCAATACCAAAAGCTATAAATGATGGATGGATCATTATGCACAAAAGCATTTGTGTCATGGACAAAGAGTGTCATGATGATCTTGAATTTATTGAGGGGAAGAAAAAGGCCTTGAATCAGGTCTAAATGTATGTGATGTTTAAGGTAGTTGAGACCATTGGTAGTGATTGCAAAGAGAAAAGGGGCAAAGGGGCACCCTTATGTGATAGAACGTTTTAATCAAATAGCTTGAGAGAGTTGACCATTGGTGTTAATCTCCACTAACATATTTCCTAGCAATGTAGAGATCATCTTAATGGACTTTTGACCATAGCCCAAGTCTTCCAAATATTGCAGAATGAAGTCCCACTCAATTTTATCATAGGCTTGTTGAAGTCAATATTAAAGAAGAGGACATCTTGATCGAACTCTTTTGTGAAAACCAAATCTTCCTAAAAATCAATGATAGACACGAGGATAGACTTCCCCTTAATTAAGTGTTTCTTATCCTCACTAATCCAGTTTTGTTAGTGACAAGCAATTCAACTAGTAATATCGTTAACGAGGATATAAGAACTTGTTTGTAACATCATAATTGGATGCAAATTTTTAATCCTATTTGTGCTACCTTTTTGTGAATAAGCTTGATAAGACCTTCATTGAGACATTCTAGCAATGCAGTGAAAGAAATGGCTCCTCGCCACACTGGACATAATGGATTACTCACCACATGCTTGAAGTTCTTGAGAAACGCATTGGTGAGGCCATCCAACCATAGGCTTTTGCGTTAGAAAGTCCATTAAAAAATTCAAGAATCTCATCATGCTAGATCCGAGTTTCAAGAAGAGTCGTCAACTTTTGTGGGACTCTTCTGGTTCTAACCCTGGAGATGGTGGCCATGCAATCATCCCTGTGAGGAAAAGAGGCATGGAAATCCCCAAAAGCTAGTTAATGTGATTGACAATTAATGTACTATTTATTTCCCCTGTCCTACATTCAACCCCATCGATATCCATCATGAAACGAATCGCTTCTTGGGGCAGCTGTATCTTGAGGAGGATGCACATCTCTTTGATAGGTTGGTCCTCCTTTCCTATGCACTATTCCTTAAAGTATGCCTATATACCCTTTCTTTGAATATCCTCTTTCTATCTTAGCATGCCTCTAATTTTTTGGGATCCTTGTTTCGTTTTGAGAGCGACCGATGTTTAGTTCTTCTTCAAGATGCCTAAGCTTTTGATCAAGATTTTCCCTTTTAGCACGAAAACTATTTTTGAGATTCTTCTAAGACCTAGCGAAGATGTGTTGTGTCTTCATCAATTTCATCCTCCAGCATCCCATCGGTGAGGAGCGAGTGACAAAGGCCCCATTCAAAGCCATGTTAATCCCTTGTTAGACTAAGGCAAAAGAGAATGTTGTTAGATTCGCATGAAACCATGGGGATTTCTTGAGATTGATGAATAGCTTGAAGGTAAGAACCATTGGGTAGTGATAAAAAATAAGAAGGTCCACACAATGGGAGAGGGAAGAGGCCCCAGTTATTTATGATATTCTACACAATATAGCTCTTTTCAAGTCCTCAAGTCGACTCTAGATTGGAGATTTGACCAAGAGAAACCTATCTTGTCTTATATCTCTGCCACATCGAGGTGGAGCTTGACTTGGTCCTAGAGATCCTTCACATGAACATCAATCACCCGCCTTCTATTTCCCCATCTGCCACAAAGAGCTTCCACCATATTTGAAGTCCACACCAAGAACGATGTTGCGGGGCACAAAGTCCAACGATTTCCAAATGGCAATTCTTTTTGAATCGATATTGCAAACATACATGGGGACATAGGTGAACTGTAGAGAACTCCCA
Source organism: Ceratopteris richardii (assembly GCA_020310875.1). NCBI lineage: Eukaryota > Viridiplantae > Streptophyta > Polypodiopsida > Polypodiales > Pteridaceae > Ceratopteris > Ceratopteris richardii. The sequence goes on along the minus strand of CM035438.1, from coordinate 89,032,990 downwards.
AAGGAAAAAACAATCCTCTGATAGTTGTGATCCACTTGGCTATCCACAAATCTAGTGTACTGATTGTTATAAGTGTCCACAGCGAAGCTACCATTTCCCCTAGGATGCATAGAGGACATCTAGACATGGGATGAAGAAATATATTTCAGTCTCTTTCGAGGGTCTTCCCACCAATTTTCATCTCTTGAAAATCCATGGAGTCTAGATTTAGGCTTTTATTGTGGATGCACTAGCCAAAAACTATCGCTCTTGAGGGGTCAAACAACCCTCTAACATTGAAAGGAGTAATTAGCATTATTGAAGGTTAGGTTCTTTTTGACAAGGGGCTTTGTCCCTCTTTTTCTTGTTTGTATAATCATTTTTTCTTTGAGGTGGACAATGTCAAGAAGATGTTGCATGGTTGGTGGATCAGTTCAACTACCAAGTCCAACGGTGCATGTAGGGTGCTTCAAGCAGCTCAAGTGGTGGAATGGAGTCTTAAAAAGACTGTAAAAACTCAAGAAAAAGTACACATCACTGACACAACATATTATCTTATGATAAGCGAAAGAAACTTATTCATATTTGATGTTCATATAGTTACAGTCATGATGATGCTACATTTAAATTGCACCCATAAATTGGTTTGGATTCAAGGGAATGTGGAGATAGAAATCTCTAAGACGTCTTGACAATGGAGTTTACCCTTAAGGGGCCTTTTCCATAGTATCTCAGCCACTTGTTTTTCTTTGTGAGAAGTCTTCTTTGGAAAAGAGATCGTTATCCTTTCAGGAATTGTTGATCCAATGATGCTACTTTTGTTATCTTGCTTATTTTTATTCTTGGTGATGAGTCCAACGTCTTTGCTAGTGATGTATCCTTCTTGGTTGTCTTCCTTTGGAAGTGGAATGGTCTCAATTTTTTCCAACCTTGTGAAATTCAAAGTGGAAAAACTTCTTGTGAAAGAACATGCATGTTCATATTTAATATATATACAAATTTTATGTTTCTATATAAGTGTGTAAGTGAAAATTTATGGGTAAATTTGCGTGCAAAATGAAGGTATCTGATTCTGAATCATGCGTATGTGTATATGTGTTTGAGATGAGTTTCAGGTGATAACATCGGCATGTGTATACGTCTATGTGCATGTGTATATGTGTTTGCGATCATTTTTAGATCCTAACATCGGCATGTGCCCACAATACTTATGTAAGTTATTTACGAGTAAAGTATAATAGTTTGTACGTTGCCTGTCTCGCGTAGGCGGTGTTTCATGTGATCTCATGGACATGTTTATGGATGATTGTGTTTGTGTGTGTTTCATGTGATCTCATGGCATGTTTATGGATGATGATTGTGTTTGTGTGTGTTTCTAAGTTCACGTTTGAAATCGTGATTACGTATATGAGTGAGTGCGTTGAAGAAGTATTGTTCCCTAGAAAATGCATAGTTCTGTAGTTTCAATAAAATATTCCTGTAAAATTATGTTTCGTGCTAACGCATGCTACGATTTTAAGACTCTTGAGCGTGTCTGAATATGTTCATTTTAGGCTCATTCTATGTGTTTATGATGCTTGACTCGAACCACCTTACATTTTTGTTTTATTTATTATACCAATCGTGAATCTACGATTATAAAGCATGCATTTCTCAGGTCATAAGGTGAATAACGGAAATATTTTGATAAAAAATAACTTAATTTCAAGAATAAAAAGAAGAAAATATTTTACTAAGCTAATAAAAACCTTAAGACAAACACATGTATCTTGTAAAGTTGAACCTTGAAAATATCTAAGTTGGATAGCAATAAAGGAATCTCCTTTAAACAGTGGAACGGGTAGCTACGTTTTTATACATGAATAATATTTCACATATAAGACCTAAAATAGATCGCATAACCACATATAGGAATCTAGGAAGAAGTTGATGGAGAACCACAGGGTGTTCAAAAGAAGTTGATGGAGAACCACAGGGTGTTCATTCTTGAAACAAGAAGTTGAAAACCACTTGGGTCTCCCGCGAAGGGGAAGACACAGTTATCAACCTTCTTTGCAATTCTTCTTATTCTCCTTGTTATTTTTTTCTATTTATCATTTAAATATCCTTTTGCATAAAAGAAAGGTGGCACACTCACAAATTTAAGGTATCTATGTCAATCTTAAGTACGATTTTCAATACTTGTCTCAATTCAAGGTTCGTTTCAAAAGAACACAAAAACAAATTCAAACTCCTATTGATTCTAATTAAAATAAAGACGATTTAAAGAAGAAAAATGAATCTTGTTTTCTTCTTGATGACTTTGATTAGCACTATCTCCAGAGAGACTGTATGTAAAAAAGCAAGACCTACTAAGATGCACAATATATTTTAATATATAGATTGAAGGATTGAGATAATGAATAACATAAGCTAATGCATTATATAAGGATAATTGACTTATAATGTATAAGGTCCTTAAGAATAAAAATCTGTGATTCCCAGAATGTAAGGAGTGATGTCTAATGCACCATACTACCTTGGAACATCATTCACCAAACACTATGTCAAAACAACTAAATAGTGTGTACAAAAGACCCTAAGAAAACTTTCTACTTATACTTAGAGCTCACATCCAAGTAGCAAATGACTTAAGAACTTCTAAAAAATTTCCAATGAAGTGATGAATGAGCTATTTCAAGTTATTTAGAGGACTATAGTGAGAGACATGTGCATAAGCAGTCAGGGGGTAATCTCGAATTTTGAGGAAGAAGGAGATACAAAAACATAGTCACCTTTGTTTACTCATTACTAAAGATCTACAAATCCAATGACTATGAAACTTTGTAAACATGCTTATGAGATTCCTAGCTTCGTATTCTAATCTATAATTGGATGATAAGAGCATGTATGGAGAGAAATGAGCCTGATAGACTTTACTCAATATAGTGTAATAGTAGACAAAGAACAATGTGGTTATGAACATGAGGTTTAAATATATTTCTATTTGAGATATGATACAATGAGAGTTTGGAGGACTTTCATGGCTTCAAGGAAGGACATAAAACACTCATTTTGAATGTGATGATCAGGCTGTATCCCGGGATGAAATTGACTAGTGTATACATACACTTTTTCTTCATGATTGTTGATACATTACACCTAGAAGTGATCCAAAATTTTAGGAAGTAATTTGAAGTTTGAATTTAAAAGGATTCATCACATTTGATGTCCAATGCATCAATGATATTCTCTCCAATCATCTTATTTATGTTTGACTAAGATGAAACTAGATGTTAACCTGTGAATTTCCTTAAATATATGCTGTTATGAATGAAGATTATGCCTCAAATAGCAAGAGAAATCCCTTGTGCGTAGATCAAGAACTTGCCTTGCTTCATCCACCAACATCACCTTGTCAAAACCAAGATTCTTGAGTTTTGAATCCATTGGTATTTCCTAGAATCCAATCATAGCTTTGAACATTTTTAATTTTACTCCATCCAATGCTTCAATCATCATATCTACACATTGTCATTGAGTGGATACATATGAGAGTTCAATATCCTTGCTTGTGATTTTCTCTATAACATAGTGATAATGGACCCCAACATGCTTGGTCCTATCATGATAAATTACATTTGATGCAAGGTGAAGAGAGCTTATGTTATCTCCAAAATAATGCGGAGTGGAAGAATTTATTAAAAAAACACAACAACATATCGAGAATATATCAAGGCTGCTACCGAGGAAAATGAACGGGCGTAATTTGTTCGCGACGTCGGTGTTAGAGTCGGTATATGTGTCGGAAACAAAACGTCAGTATGGGCGCCGGTATAAGCGCCAGTGGGGCATCGATATAAGCACCGGTATGGGCGTCGATAATACTGGCACACATACCGATGCTTATACTGATGCCCATGTTGGGCGTACCGATGCCCATACCAGCATCCATACTGGGCGTACCGACGCGTATAGTGACGACCATATCTGCACAATTTTTTTTGTGCAGAGTATGTTGTCTTTTGCTACAACATGATGTTGTTTAGCAAAAGACAATACACTCTGCCCAACTGAGTACATGTGTTATGTACTTTAATGGCAACCAAAACATAATCTTATATGAGCAAAAATGAACAATGAATCATGTACAAAAAGTTGTATATTCCATAAATGAAAAATGTACAAAAGTGTGGCAAAGCACTTCTATATAGGAATCGAATACAAAATGTGACAAAATACACAATTATGGTACATCATTGCCACATAGGAGTGTAATACAAAATTGTGGCAATGTGACAAAACACTTCCATATAGGAATCGAATACCAAATTATGTTAAATCATTGCCACATATGAGTGTAATACAAAATTGTGGCATTGATCAAAATATTTACACCTACAATCCTCCAACAAAACATATGTATAAAATAAGACAGATTGACATGACATTTATAAACAGCAACTAAAAATACGAAACCAAGATATAACATTACCTAATCATAGAATATTCTCCCATGAGAGGATTGCGCCGCCTCCCTCTAAGTCTTGTAACAGTGCAGCCAATCCATGATGATATCCATATGATTCTTTGCTTCGCGTCGAAGGATGACCCACTGCCAACTCCTATAATAAATATGCAAAATGTTAGATGAACATACATGATGTGCTTAACACAAACAAAGTCAATAATTAACATGATACTTATAAATTGGTAGCGCATACTGTCATATCCGCCGCTACCTAAATGCGATGTTCCAACCGTATCTAAACATGTGGCCGCCGCATCTCTCTGTTGATGATATCGATCAGGAGTATGTTGTTCCTCATCCTGAATCAATTCCCATTCTTTGACATCTAGCGATACATGCTTCGATAAGCCTGCTCTGAAAGCATCATGAGCTTCCGACCGTCGATGAGACATCACCTCGCATGCCGTATGTTGAATCCATTCCGAAGCCACAATAGGATTCCTAGGTGCTGGCCGGTACTCTTCATATATGGATTGTTTGATATGATTTTTTGAGTCCCTATCCTGTTCGCTCCATTTTAACATTACTGAATGACCGAATTCTATGGAGCAAAGTTGTCGAAGGCACTGAAACATTGACTTTCCTGCTGCATCTATGACTGGAGCTCCTTTACAGATATGATATATCTTGGAGTCATCATGATCATGCGCTCCCCAAGGTGTATGTGGAGATCCCATCTGATTCAATGTGAAGATCTCATCTGATCCATGCTTGTATGCATATGCATGCTTGTATGCATATGCATGCTTGTATGCATATGCATGCTTGTATGCATATGCATGTATGTATGCATATGCATGCTTGTATGAATATGCATGCTTGTATACATATGCATTCTTGTATGCATATGCATGTATGTATGCATATGCATGCTTGTATATATATGCATGCTTGTATACATATGCATGCATGTATGCATATGCATATGCTTGTATGCTTGTATGCATATGCATTCATGTATGCATATGCATGCTTGTATGCATATGCATGCTTGTATACATGCATTGTGCATGCTTGTATACATGCATTATGCATGCTTGTATACATATGCATTCGTGTATGCATAAGCATGTATGTGTATGCATATGCATGCTTGTATGCATATGCATTCATGTATGCATATGCATTCATGTGTGCATATGCATTCATGTATGCATATGCATTCATGTATGCATATGCATTCATGTATGCATATGCATGTATGTGTATGCATATGCATGCTTGTATGCATATGCATGCTTGTATGCATGTGCATTCATGTATGCATATGCATGCTTGTATGCATATGCATTCATGTATGCATATGCATGCTTGTATACATGCATTGTGCATGCTTCTATACATATGCATTCATGTATGCATATGCATGCTTGTATACAAGCATTGTGCATGCTTGTATACATATGCATTCATGTATGCATATGCATGTATGTGTATGCATATGCATGCTTGTATGCATATGCATTCATGTATGCATATGCATTCATGTATGCATAGGCATTCATGTATGCATATGCATGCTTGTATACATATGCATTCATGTAGGCATATGCATGTATGTGTATGCATATGCATGCTTGTATGCATATGCATGCTTGTATGCATATGCATGCTTGCATGCATATGCTTCATGTATGCATATGCATGTATGTGTATGCATATGCATGCTTGTATACATGCATTGTGCATGCTTGTATACATATGCATTCATGAATGCATATGCATGTATGTGTATGTGTATGCATATGCATGCTTGTATGCATATGCATGCTTGTATGCATATGCATGTTTGTATGCATATGCATGCTTGTATATATGCATTGTGCATGCTTCTATACATATGCATTCATGTATGCATATGCATGTATGTATATGCATATGCATGCTTGTATGCATATGCATTCATGTATGCATATGCATGCTTGTATGCATATGCATGTATGTGTATGCATATGCATGCTTGTATACATATGCATTCATGTATGCATATGCATGTATGTGTATACATATGCATTCATGTATGCATATGCATGTATGTGTATGCATATGCATGCGTGTATGCCTATGCATTCATGTATGCATATGCATGCTTGTATACGTATGCATGCATGTATGTGTATGCATATGCATGCTTATATGCATATGCATTCATGTATGCATATGCATGCTTGTATACATGCATTGTGCATGCTTGTATACATATGCATTCATGTATGCATATGCATGTGTGTATGCATATGCATTGTGTATGTGTGTATGCATATGCATGCTTGTATGCATATGCTTGTATATGTGTGTATGCATTGTATGTGTGTATGCATGTGTGTATGCATATGCATGTATATGTGTGTATGCATTGTATGTGTGTATGCATGTGTGTATGTGTATGCATTGTGTATGTGTGTATGTGTATGCATATGCATGTGTATGTGTATGCATATGCATGTGTGTATGTGTATGCATTGTGTGTATGTGTATGGATTGTGAGTATGTGTATGTGTATGCATATGCATGTGTGTATGTATATGCTTGTGTATGTGTATGCATATGCATGTGTGTATGTGTATGCATTGTGTATGTGTGTATATGTATGCATATGCATGTGTGTATGCATAATGCATGTGTATGTGTATGCATATGCATGTGTGTATGTGTATGCATTTTGTGTATGTGTATGTGTATGCATATGCATGTGTATGTGTATGCATATGCATGTGTGTATGTGTATGCATTGTATATGTGTGTATGTGTATGCATATGCATGTGTGTATGCATATGCATGTGTATGTGTATGCATATGCATGTGTGTATGTGTATGCATTGTGTATGTGTGTATGTGTATGCATATGCATATGTATGTGTATGCATATGCAAGTTTGTATGTGTATGCATTGTGTATGTGTGTATGTGTATTCATATGCATGTGTGTACGCATATGCATCTGTATATGCATATGCATGTTTGTATTCATATGCATGTGTGTATGCATATGTATGTGTGTGTTTATACATATGTGAGTGTGTATGTATATGTATCTCTCCCTCTGTCTCTCTCTTTATGTCAATCGAAAACAAAAAAAATCACTTACATCGATGTAATTGTTTGAATCAAGGTTGTCAAAATACACTTGAAGTTCTTCTTTGTCGAATTTCCAAAGATTCGATCCCAAAAATCTCCTGCAAAACTAAAAAGAGAACATATTAGAAAAGCAAAAACATAAAGAAAGAAAAAAAGAGTTATACAATATGTGCGATCTACTTACCAAAACTTTAGATCTATAAAAATAGAGGTGTGCTTAGAGAGAGAGAGAGAGGGAGGGAGAGGGAGAGGGAGAGAGAGAGAGAGAGAGAGAGAGAGAGAGAATTGTTTGAATCAATGTCTTCAAAATCCACTTGAAGTTCTCCTTCGTCAAATTTCCAAAGATTTGATCCCAAAATCTCTTGCAAAACTAAATAGATAAAATATTAGAAAAGCAAAAACATAAAGAAAGAAAAACGAGTGCTACAATATGTGCGATCTACTTACCAAAACTTCAGATCTATAAAGATAGAGGTCTGTTTAGAGAAAGAGAGAGGGAGGGAGAGAGAGAGTGAGAGAGGGAGGGAGAGAGAGAGAGAGAAGAGAGAGAGAGAGAAAGAGTGACAAACAGAGATCTGTTGTTCACACAGGCAAACTCGACAGCAGAAGATGTAGATTCAAAACGCTTAGAATGACGAATTCTAGTTTCGGGCCTGATTAAAAAGACACCATCGGTATAAGCGTCAATAAAAGCATCGGTAATTCCAGTAAATTACCGACGCTTATACCAATGCTTATACTGACGGTTATACCGAGGCAATCTTTCCGAGGCTAAGCGGCTTTCCCATTGTAGTGAAAATTGAGTATAGGGTCTTGATCCACATGGTTTCCTAAGGTGCATTTGCCAGACCTCCATATTGAGATTTAGTTGTTGAACAAGGAACAAAAGGTTGCTTCTTGGATGACTAAGAAATTAGTTTTTTACTTGCAAATATAAGTTAACCTAAGATACTTCTCTTGTCATCATTAGAGTGCCAAATTTTCATCAGACAATACATTTATGTCTATATCATTGGAGTATGGATAAAATAGATCTCCCTCTATGGTTCTCTTCATATATTTGAGTATCCTCTTAGATGCTTCCACATGTGTTTCCTAGGAGTATGCACAAATTAACTCAAAAGAGTTACACTATAAT
>CM035438.1:88976785-88996785 GCA_020310875.1 Ceratopteris richardii | reverse complement strand
TCAATGAGTATAGTTGCAATATTATCATTATCCATCTTGAAATTGGATAGCATATTCTTGATGTCTTTCCTTTGAATGGGATACATATCCTTTTCTATATACACAACTTCCAACCCTACAATGTACATGAGCTTCCCTAGGTCACTAATCTTGAATCCTTCCTGTTTATGTAGCTTGATCCTCCTAATACCTTCAACATCAATACGTGTGAGTATTATATCATGTAGATATAGACAAAGGTATATGTATTGTCCATGATTCATCTTGGTGAACAATGAAGGATCTGCTTTGCTATCCAAGAAACCCTTATCCTAAAATCAGGCTACAAGTCTATAATTTCAACATCTTGGAGCTTTCTTTAGAGCATATAGAACTTTCCTTTACCTACATGAATGTTCAAGAGAATGTGAATCTTTAAGCCTAATAGGTCAAATAATGTATACTTCTTTAGATATCCATCCATTTAGAAATGCATTTTTCACATCCATTTTATAGATCTTCCAATTCTTGGTAACTCTAATGCTCATAAGCTCTCTCATTGTTGGAATCTTACGCATAATTAAGAAGCTCTCCTCATAGTTGATTCCTTGGATCTAACCATACCTTTTCACCACAAGTCTAGCCTTATACCTATTGAGGTTTCCAACAAAATTCTTCTTTAGTTTGAATATCGATCTAGATCCATTTATCTTCATTGTTGGAGTCTTGGGCACCAATTTCCAAGTGTGATTTTCTTTCAAGGATTCAATATCTTCTTCCATAGAATTCATCCATTTTGTTTTCCTCTTTTCCTCCTCGTAAGATAATTGCTCCTCAAAATTTAAGTCGTGCTAAATGGAGAGAGTGTTTCATCACTAGAGATGTATCATGGAAATTTCGGTTTTGGATACTTCTTGTCCTCAGTAGATCTTTTAATGGTTTTTTGAGAGGATTTCTTAACATCCCTCAACTCGTATACCTTAGCCTTGAGTTTGAAGATACATGAGTAGAGTTCTCTTCCTAGATTCTTCAGATCATCTTCAAAATCACTTGATGCTTCACCTCTGTGTGTTCTTGCTTGAGAGAGTTGGAAAGTCTTCCCCTAGATCATATGGTGGCTTGATCTTCCTGTAATCATCTTCAAACCATGATTTTTTCTCATTAAAAAAAACATCTCAAATGACTATAAAACCTTTTTTGCGAGGGTTATATAGTCTATATCCTATTTTTCTCACCTCATAGCCTATGAATACACTTTTGTCTACCTGAGGGTCTAATTTACCTCTAATTTGTGATGGCATGTGTGCATATGCAATGCACCCAAATATCTTGCAATGATCCAAGGTTTTTCTTCTTTCATTCCAAGCTTCATAAAGATCCATACCATCAATCGCCTTTGAAGGTAATCTACTTATGAAGTATGTGGTAGTGGATAGCTTTTTCTCACAAATAGTTTGGTAGCTTCTTCTCATTCAACATGGAACTTGCTGCTTCAAGAATGATCCTATTTGTTCTTTCTACTCCTCCATTCTGTTGAGGGGTGTACCTAGTAGAGATTTCTCTCTTGATTCTTGTATCTCGCCCATAGGAATCAAAATTCATGGGAGAAGTATCTCCCCCCATCAAACCTTAGCCTCTTTAGGGTTTTAATTGCTTGACTCTCCACAAAAGCTAAATATTCCTTAAAACATGAGAACATTTCATCCTTATACTTCATGAAGTACAAAATATTACATCTTCTACAATCATCTATAAATGATACATAATACTTTGATCCTCATATTGATGGTTCATTTCTTGATCAACAATTATCTATGTGGACATGCTCTGGAAGGTCTGCATGTATGTATCATTTCTTGAAAAGTGATTGCATGTGTGATTTTTCAAATTGACATGCACTACATCTGTATATCATGTGTTGCTCTAATACATTGGGTAGTCTAAGCACACTCTAATTTCTTTTGATTTGTTTGAAGGCTCTTTCTCCAATGTGAACCCGACCTCTTATGAAAAACCTCAAGTTCTAATAAGATTTGGGTGTCATAATTGAACAATTGTTGTGTATGTTGATGACATGCTCCTCCGTGGTCCTCATGAAAAGCATATTGCTAGTTTTAAGTCTTATTTGCATGCCTCATTTGAGATGTCAGATTTCGAGCATTTGCATCATTATTAGGGCATTCAGCTTATCCAAGTTGATGGTGGAGTAGCTTTATTTTCAAACAAAATATGTTGACACATTTTTGCAGATTTTTAGCCTCGAAGACTCTAAAACTATTTCCAATCCTATGATAAGGTTGTGTCTCCATGATACAGGAGATGCATTCGATCTTGTTCTCTATCATGAGGCTATTGAATGCTTGATTCACCTATGCATTATTCGGCTAGGTTTTCAGTTTTGTGTCACAAATAATCAAGTTTATGAATTACCTAGGTCTCAGGAATTGGCACTGAGTTTAGCACATCTTTTGCTACTTGAATGGCACCTAGGTACTCAAGGAGGCATCACTACCACTAGATACATTTACATGCTTTTTGTAAATCTGATTGAGGTAGTTGCTATGACACTCATGTATCCACTAGTGGTTTTTGCTTCATGCTTGGTAGCTCATGCATATCTTGGTTGAGCAAGAAACAGCTTATTGTGGCCACTTCTAGTTGTGAGGTTGAGTAAAGGGCGGCTTTCACAATGATTGTTGAGGGTGTGTGGCTTAGATGCCTTATGGTTGATTTGGATGTTTGTTAGACTTCTACCACCACCATCTTCAATGAGAGTTAGAGTGCATTGGCCATTGCAAGGAACCCTATTTTCCATGCTCGAACTAAGCACATTGAGATGCACTATCATTATGTCAAGGAGACAGTCTCGGTTGGAGAGATTAGTTTGGCATATGTGCCCACACAGGAGAACATTGCAAACCTTTTCACAAGGGCTCTACCAAGGGAGAAGTTTGAAGCTTTCTGCAAAGGATTGGGCCTACTTTCTTTTGTGGATTGAATTCACATAGCTTAGCACTTCCTTGTACATGAGTGCGAGCTCCTCATTCCCACAACACTTCTAGGGGGATTTGTTGATATATTTAGGTAGTGATGTGTGTGCACACAATCCGACAGCCCGTGCACTCTTTTCCCTCTTTAGGAGGTTTTCTTCTGTCGACTTGTATGTACATCTATAACACTAATGGGTAAATTATCTTTGTATATTCTAGTGGCCATAAATTCACTGTTGTGTGTTATGGTCCAAGATTTTTCTTTTTCCTTGTGCTATTTGTTTGCTTCCACAGACTTCAAAATCAAACAGTGTTGTGGTGTCGAACAATGGGGCATACATTAACTATTGGAGCCATTGAGGGTTGGCTGAGAAGATCATCATGGTGGAGTCATAAAGTCAAGAGTTCCACCATTGCAGTATTCCAGCCAAAGGGAGTGCCATTCGTGGGAGTAGTCTCACAAACGTGAGTGACACCAACGAGAGTAGTCCCACCAAAAGGAGTTCCGTTAGTGGGAGTACTCTCATGAGAGATCCAATCCTATGAAATGGTGGTGTGATAAGTGAAAGGTTCCTAAGATATGAACTATAAAAACTACTCCTCTATCATGGAATGAAGAGTGAATGGTGGAATGTCTCTCATCATGCTCTGCAATAGAAAACTCAAATAATTTTATACAATAATAGTGGTAATACAAAAAAAATAGTAACCTACAAAAAAATGTAGCAAATATGCAAACAAAAATGATTACATACAAGTGTGTGCTTCATAAGTCCTCTAATCTAGCATCCTCTCGTAGATCTAATGCAGAAAGGATATCTATTTCTAAATTGATGACTCAAAGATCTCTTGGTATGGCCACCCCCTCTTGATCATCATCCTTGTATAGCATATCATCCCTTACCTCCTCCTATTCCTCGCTCTTCCAAGTCCTCCCTTTGCACTTTTCTTTCCTTCTTTCTGATCAATGTCTTCCAGAGCATGTCTCCAACATTCTAGAAAATATGCATTGGGTACACCAAATGATTGATCAATAACTCACTCCAATCAAGGAGATCATGAAAGATCATCAACCATTTTATGTCAGAGAGTGGTGTTCCTGCATCCCATAGTTGCTTACAATCACTTGCTTTTATTTCTCATTGTGTTTGTTTGCCAATTTGTCGTTCACATAAGACATGTACATCAGGTAGATATCTATTATGTACTTTGTAGATAGTTTCCCAAAGTGCTTTGAAGAAGCATGCTTTGAGTCATGGTCTGCATAGATGACAAGCATTGTAACTCAAAATGGATAAACCTGAACATTCACCATAAGTGTTCCAATCATGCATCGTCCACATAAGTATGCCTAGCACTTGCATGTCCGATCTTGTTAAAGGTTGAAACATGTCATGCATAGTAATCCCATCCCATAAATTATGTGACTCTTCCACAAGCACTTCAAGGTATACATTTATGTTTTTCACCTTATACTTCCCTGGCACAATGAGACCTAATAGTGAATGGCCTTTTTTGTGGCTAGCGATGGTGGGATGTTATAGTTGACCAAACATTCATGCCATGTGTTCCATGAGGAGCTATGTAAACCAAATGGATTTCCACCATCCATAGCTAGGCCTAGACATATATTTTGAGCCTCTGTAGCAAACTTAGGCCTTTTACTATCTATGCGTTTCCAAAAAACCCTATTTTTTATATTTAATTACATATATTTCTTTTAATTCAAAAATCAAAACTCTTTTCATATCAAATTATGCTTATTGATATTTATCATAGAACCCTAGTTCTTGATATATTTAAATGTCTGTACTAATTTTATCTATAAACCTTGATTCCTTTCATTTAGTGAATTATATATACTAATTTTAATCCCTAAAAAATTAAAGCCCTAATCCATAAACCCTGACCTAGAAACATGTATATCTGTGTATGTGTGTATGCATATGTGACATGTGTATGTGTATGTGTATGTGTATGTTAGTTTATGTGTTTGTATGTGTATGTGTGTGTATGTATATATGTGTGTATGTGTATGTGTATATTTATGCATGCATGTGTTTATGTGTGTAAATCCCTAGAATGAATCCTAAAACCCTAACTCTAAAACATTTATATGTGTGCATGTGCGTATGTATATATATGTGTGTGCATGTGTGTATGTATGTAAAACCCTAAAACCACAATCCTAAACCCCTAACCCTAAAACATGTATATGTATGTATGTATGTATGTATGTATGTGTGCATGTGTGTATGTGTGTATGTACATGTAACATGTGTGTATATGTGTGTATGTGACTTTATGCATGTATAGGTGTATGTGTATCTATGTATATATGTGTGTATGTGTATATGTATCTATGCATGTTTGTAAACCTCTAAAACCCTAATCGTAAACTCCTTACCCTAAAACATGTGTATGTGTGCATGTGTGCATCTGTGTATTTATGTAAGACCCTAAAACCCGAAAACATGTATATGTGTGTATGCGCTGTCGGGATGAAATCCCACAGGGAAGTGTGCATGATTTTTTTTTCAAAACTTAATTTGATTTCTAGGTTTTGTGTGATGTTTTGACCAAGAGAGGGGTATAATATGTGCATGTTCTGGCCGGTTTAATGGATTGTGAGATGCAAAACCATGTTAGATATGTACATTAGACTACTATGTGTAAATAGCTAACTTTTGATCCATAAACCCTTAAGTTTGGTCCTTGAAACTGATTAAAACCTGAGTTTATCTCATGAAAACAAAGCCTCAACCCTTATAAACTCTTTGATTTTAGGTCCAAACTATAAATAAACCCTTGCATTGACGTGCTTAACTTAATTTTGATCAAAATCCTATTTTTCCCGACCAAAAACCCTAACTTGGACCCTTGAAATTGGTTTTTATCCTAAGTCTAAACCCTTAGATTATTTAATATTGTATATACAAGTGTGAAATCAAAACCTTAGTCTAGGAAAAATAAAAAGGAGAAAAATAAAAAATAGAAATCAGGGGTGTGATTTTCCTAGAATTGTAAATGACTATGCAAGATGATTCTGGAATTAGAAAGTTGATTAAGGAGGTTAGAAGCTTCCAGAGAATAGTCCCAAGGGGAGAAGGGGGGAACCTATAAATATGAAGCCAAGCCTCATTTGTTTCTCCCCATGGACATCTCTGTGGAATCTCCCTCCAGGTATGCTTCTTGTCCATTTCTGTTCATTCATCTTCTTGTTCATACTTTACAGTAGTGCATTGAGAGAGAAAGAGAGAGGCAAGAGAATTACTCTCTCAGAGGGGGGCTCTCAGCAACAAAAGGAGTAGACTGAAGCAACAAAAGGAGTAGACTGAGGCAACAGTAGCCATAGCATTAATCTTGAAGTTACCGATTTCTTAGGTCCCTATTCTGATCATATCAAAAGCTCATTTGTACGTGTCATTTCATAAGTCTTAGTTATTACTGTGAGGATGTGAAGGAAGCTTGACTCTATCATCCTTCCTGCCTGAATTGGTGGTCTCGAAACTAGGAGAGTAAAGCGAATCAGATCGTAGCCAAGTGTGATTACACAGAGAGACAAGCCATGTTGACGGCACTATTGTGATATAGAGAGAGATGTACACTGGTGTCAGCATATTGGAGGAAAGAGAGGAGAGAGATAAGATGGGCAGAAGACTCGGCGAGAGAGAGGTGGAGTCATGCAGCTGTGGAGAAAGAGAGTAGCTGGCGGCGCTGCAGAGAAAGAATGTGACGACGAATTCGAGCAGAGAGAGAGAGAGAGAGAGTTACGTGGGTTGCACGATTGGCGGTGACTCCGGGAGCTACAGAGAGAGACGCGGAGAGATTGGCAACTACTCGATGACTTAGAGAGAGAGATGGATGGGTAGTGCAGCAACACAAAGGAGAGAGAGAGAGAGTTGTGCGCCATAAGAGAGAGAGTCCTGTGTTGCGCTTCACACACGAGAGAGACGAAGCCAAAGGTGGTTGTGCAATGCTAAGGGGCGGCTGACTAGTGCTAGAAAGAGACATTAGAATGGGCCAATGTGGACAAGAGTTGATGCTCAGAGGGCATGGATGTAGAGAGATAGGACTCAGGACGCTATGAGATAGCTGTGGAGAGGGAGAGATGAAGAGAGAGACGGCTACTGCTTGCACATCGGACGGAGAGATAAACGTGGTGGTCGATGACTCAGAATCTAGTGAGCACATCACGGAGGAAAGGTAGAGAGAGAGAGAGAGAGAGAAACGGACCAACGTAGATCATCTACCAATGCGAGAGAGAGAGAGAGAGAGAGAGAGAGAGAGAGAGAGAGAGAGGCGGTAATGGATGGATTGAGAGAGAGAAAGGGCAGTGGGAAAAAGTAACAGAGAGAGAGAGACAGATGATTTGTATATTCACTTAGTAAAACCAATCCAAAATTGTGTTTTTCGTCTATGATTGTTGAGAGATTTTTTATTATTAATTTTGGAGTTTGACATAATTGACATTAATAGATCCAGTGTATAAATTGGGTGATCGTGTGTGCTTGAATCCAACGGATGTAATGAATGAATTTTAAATATCTTAGGACAAAGACATTTACCCTTAAAGAAAAATCGACATAGTAACATAACACTTAAAGTCTATATTTGTTGTTTAAGTCAAAATTAGGTACACAGGGATACTAAGCAATTTTACTATCTTAAGTGCCTTAACAGCTTATCAACAACTTTGGTTTTCTAGGACATTATTTTGAAGATCTCCAAGTTTATGTTTCTTGCGCGTAGTCACATAGGACTCACCTCATTCATGGATATGAGTTATAACAATTGTATGCTGCTATCGATGTCTGAAATGCTATAAATGACTTTCATTTGAGTCCTTTCAACAGCATATCATTTCAATCTAACTCAGTTATATACTTAATGAATATTGGTAGAGAAAAGAAAATCAATCATCTATGTATTGAGTCTGATTTCAACCTTAGAAGTTAATATGTCAGATTTTACTTCATGTTTTGCGAATCAATACATTTGTTTTCAATAAATGGAAATAAGAATTTAAATCAAGGCATAATGAGTGTGTTTCAAGTGTACTGATGATTTTTAACCCTTCAACCCCTCGTGGACATTTTTGTGCAATATCCCTCTAGGTCTAGGTGGTTTCTTATGATCTATACCTTTCGAGATATTATATGAAGTGAAGTTGAAGATTTGAAGACCAAAGTGTAAAGAGTACCAACCCCCGTGGACATTTCTATGGAATCTCCCTCCAAGTCTAGGTGGTTTCTCATGATCTATACCTTTGGAGATATTATATCAAGTGAAGTTGAAGATTTGAAGACCAACATGTAAAGACTCCTTGCACTGTAGCAAGAGGTCTACGTTATATTTGTTCGATCCGCACTATAGCGGTGGCATATTTGTATTCATCCATCGGCATTGTAGAGGATTTTTGTATCACCAATCCGCACTGTAGCGGGCATCATTGTATCACTCAGATTTTATTGGACGACTTTGGTTATATTTCCATTGTACCATTGAGCTTTTTTTTGCACACCGATCTTGAGAGTTCCACATTTTAGTGAGGTATCTAGATTTTCTTGCTCCCGATGCCTACGGTCTTATGCGTATGCACATTCGCTCGTCTCTTCCAAGACGGTAGTGGCCTTACGACGATCGCCACACTAGAGAGAGGATGAGGTGCCCAGCGTGCAGACGTCGCTTGCCGGACGTGGGAGTGGTGCACACCAAAGTCCTGATCCAACCTTGCGCTGGCCCTTCCCATCACCTGCTTCCTTCCCGACACTTGAACCCGATGTGAAGGGAGGCGGTTGCCCGGTGATCCTCGACATGTCACCCACTCCCTAAGAGGATAGATGGGAACCTCCGCATTGGACAGAGACTCTAGGTACCAACATTTCATGTTCTATGATTTTTTTGCATTGCTCCACATACACTTTAAATAGAAAGAGTGTTTTGGTTGGAGCATTCATGATCTGCACTAGTTTAGTCCATACGGCTTTTCAAGATATATTTGCAAGTATTGAATGATGATTGAAGAAGAATCATAATGAAAATGATGGTATATGATGATTCATGATTGACGAATGAATGATGATGGTATATGATGATTCATGATTGATGAATGAATGATGATGGTATATGATGATTCACGATTGATGAATGAATGATGATGATTGATGAATGATTATGATTGATGAATGATGATGAAAATGATCATGATTGATGATTGATATTGATGATTGATATTGATGATTAATGAAAGATTGATGATAATGATGGTTTACAATGATGGATGATGATGAGGATGTTTGATGATTGATGACGATGACTGATTATGATGATGATGATTATTGATGATTGATGGATGATGATTGATGATGATTAATGATTGATGATGCTTAATGATTGATGAATGATTAGTGATTGATGATGATAATGGTTTATGATGATTGATGATGATGGTTGATGATGATTATGATGTTAATGATATTGGAGGATGCTGATGATATTGAGGCTGATGGTGATGGAGAATGATAGATCATGAAATTAAAGAAAAGTTGGATCGATTAATGATGAAGATGAACCGAATGATCAGGTGAAATGTTTCCAATTTGATATATGTTTTCTTTCTAAAAGAGCATATGGATTGCATTTTTGTGTGTGATAAAGATATGTATGAATTTATGAAAATCATGTAGAATGAAGATAGCAAATATCTATTATGGGTTTGCATGAAGCATGAGCGACTAGAAATTATATGAATGAATTCAGTTAGTAGATTAGAGACTTTTGATAGTGAAAGCTTGGGAATGTGATGGCATCCTTAGACTGAGCGCATGTATATGCTGATTGATTTGAACACTTAGTGAGTGGGATTCTTTGGGTCATACTATTGGTTTGTTGTGAGATCTTACCTCCATATGGATCATGATTTATGAAAAAACTTCATACTCAAGCCGGCTTATATATGTGTGCATGTTGTTAGCGTGTTACAATGGGCTAGTAGGCGAGTGGAATCACCTTGGTTGGGTGATCAAGCCCACAAGCTATAGCTAGTTTCGTCATAGGCCTGACCTATATGTTCTCATGCACCTGCATGGGTCGGTAGGCGGGTGGAGTCACTCTGGCTGGGTGGTCAGAGCCACGAGCTGACGTCGATTTCATGTAGAGCTGACATTGTGTATGTCATGCACTATGTCAGGGGTAAACTTGGTCAGGCGGACAAGTCCATGAGTCACATCCGATTTCGACATAGGCTGATTTGTGAAAATAAAAAGAAAAAGAAAAATGCTGAGCTAAGATGAAGTGAAAAATAAAAGAAAAGAAAAAGAAAGAGGAAAAGAAAAACAAAAAAGAAAAAGGAAAAGAAAGAGATCTGATGGAGAGTTGGACAGTAGGAGATAAATAGAGGAAACGGGGAATATTCTACAAACTAAGTTAGTAGAAACTTAGTATATGCTAGTACTTAGGATGAGTTGCTGGATCTGAACTAGTTGAACAAACAAAAGATCTAGAAATTTAATGGTTTATTCATGTGGTAACTTGTCTGATTGCGGAAGTGAAAACATAGTATGATGTTTGTGAAGCTTGCATCTACTTAATTTTCTAAAATTTGTACTAATCTTTATAAAGCTACATGGGCTGCATGAGATCACGCTTCGGTTTTTAAAAAGAAAAACATAAAAATTAAAGAGATTTTTCAAAAGAACCCTGATACGCTTCTATTGGATTTTGCAGGTTGGCCCATCAGGACAATGTGCACGTTTAGTGGGGATGAATGTCAGGATGAAATCCCTCAGGGAAGTGTGCATGATTTTTTTTCAAAATTTCATTTCATTTCTAGATTTTGTGTGATATTTTGACCAAGAGAGGGGTATAATATATGCATGTTCTGGCTAGTTTAATGGATTGTGAGATGCGAAATCATGTTACATATGTACATTAGATTTGTGTGTGTAACTAGCTAACTTTTGATCCATAAACCCTTAAGTTTGATCCTTGAAACTGATTAAAAACCTGAGTTTACCCCATGAAAACTGAGCCTCAACCCTTATAAACTCTTGGAATTTAGGTCCAAACTATAAATAAACCCTTGAATTGATGTGCTTAACTTAATTGTAATCAAAATCCTAATTTCCTCGACCAAAAACCCTAGCTTGGACCTTTGAAATTGGTTTTTATCCTAAGTGCAAACCCTTAGATTACTTAATCTTGTATATACAAGTGTGAAATCAAAACCTTAGTCTAGAAAAAATAAGAACGAGAAAAATAAAAAATAGAATAGTCTTTTACTATTTCCTAGAATCCATGCAAGATGATTCTGGAATTAGAAAGTTGAGTAAGGAGGTTAGAAGCTTCTAGAGAATAGTCCCAAGGGGAGAAGGGGGGAACCTATAAATAGGAAGCCAAGCCTCATTTGTTTCTCCCCGTGGACATTTCTGTGGAATCTCCCTCCAGGTATGCTTCTTGTCCATTTTTGTTCATTCATCTTCTTGTTCATACTTTACAGTAGTGCATTGAGAGAGAAATAGAGAGGCAAGAGAATTACTCTCTCAGTGGGGGGGGGTCTCAACAACAAAAGGAGTAGACCGAGGCAACAGTAGCCATAGCATTAATCTTGAAGTTACCGAGTTCCTAGGTCCCTATTCTCATCATATCGAAAGCTCATCTGTACATGTCATTTCATAAGTCTTAGTTTTCACTATGAGAATTAGAATGAAGTTTGACTCGATCATCCTTCTTGCTTGATATGGTGGTCTCGAAACTAGGAGAGTAAAGCCAATAAGAACATAGTCAAGTGTGATTACACATAGAGAGAAGCCCTTTTGACGAAGCCACGATGATATAGAGAGAGATGTACACTGGTGTCGGTGCATATTGGAGGAAAAAGAGAAGAGAGATAAGATGGGCACAAGATCGAGAGATAGGTGGAGTCATGCAGCTGTGGAGAAAGAGACTAGCTGGCAGCATTGTGGAGAACGAATAAGACAACGAATTCGAGCAGAGAGAGAGAGAGAGACAGAGATACATGGGTTGCATTGTTGACGGTGACTCTGGGAGCTACAGAGAGAGACACGAAGAGATTGGTGGCTACTCAATGACTTAGAGAGAGAGATAGATGGGTAGTGCACCGACACATAGGAGAGAGAGAGTCATGTGCCAAGAGAGAGAGAGAGAGAGAGACTCTTGTGCTGCGCTTCACACAAGAGAGAGACAAAGCCAAAGGCAGCTATGCAATGCTGAGGGGTAGTTGACTAGTGCTAGAGAGAGACATTAGAGTGGGCCAACGTGGATAGGTGTTGACGCTGAGAGGCCATGGATATAGAGAGAGAGTAGTCGCGGTGCTATAAGATAGCTTTGCAAAGAGAGATGGAGAGAGAGAGGGCTACTGTTGGCGCATTAGACGGAGAGATAAACATGGTGGTCAATGGCTCAGAATCTAGCAAGCACGTCACGAAGTGGAGAGAGAGAGAGAGAGAGAGAGAGAGAGAGAGAGAGAGAGAGACAGAGACGGACCAACGTAGACTCATCTACCAATGTGGGAGGGAGAGAGAGAGAGAGAGAGAGAGAGAGAGAGAGAGAGAGAGAGAGAAAGAGAGAGAGAGAGAGAGAGAGAGAGAGAGAGAGAGAAAGAGAGAGAGAGAGAGAGAAGAGAAAGGGTAGTGGGAAAAAGTCACAGAGAGAGAGACTAATGATTTGTATATTCACTTAATAAAACCAATAAAAAAATTTGTTTTTCATCTATGATTATTGAGAGATTTTCGATTATTAATTTTGGAGCTGTACATAATTGACATTAATATATCCACTGTAATTGGGTGATTGTGTGTGCTTGAATCCAACAGATGTAATGAACGAATTTTTTATATCATGAGACAACTTGAAGAAAAATCAACATAGTAACATAACACTTAAATTTTATATTTGTTGTTTAAGTAAAAATTAGGTACAAAGGGTGTTGGGGGATTCTTGGACAAGAAGGGATTTGAGTGTTTGTAGAAGAAAAGGGAAAGACAAGAAGAAAGATACACACTAGAAGCCTCTGTCGATTGATTATAAGAAGACAAATACAATGGTGATCCCCAAATACAATTCAATGCTTCTGTGCAAAATCCCATAGAGTGCTCAATTACAAAATACCAAATACCCAAGGTCTTGTTGCTTCCGGACTCCTCTGCACCAAAGCTCCACCTTCTCCAAGCCTAGACTTGTGCACACCTTGCACCAAGCTTCCAATAAGGGGGAAGGATGGACACCTTCTGTCGGCACATGCACACTATAATGAGACCTTGGGATTCTTGGGGGAAAATAGCTTAGCACTCTCTGCACACTTCCTTAGTCACTCTTCATGCACACCTTGCACTTGAATTCTCTGCGTCGCACACTATGTGTCTCTTGCACTTCTCTCTCTTGCATAACTTAGACTATGCTCACCTTGCTTAGCCTTTCTTACACTTGCTTGTCCAAGAGTAGTCCTTGCCTTGATTTGAGTGTCGATTCACGTACGCTCCTAACTGCAAGAGTATCTTGGTGCTCACTTTGACGTCCCAAGATTGTCTCTCCAAGTGCGCAGCCAACGAATTCTTGTTTTGTCCTGTAGTGACTTTAGAGTAAATCAAAAATTTTAATTGGGGGGCCATACTTCCACTTTTGCGTACACTGCCGCTTCACATACCTTCACATTTTCCTTTTAAGTCTTCAGTTGTGCACATAAGGGAGGGTTCACTAGAACCTTCCAAAACACTTTAAAAAACACTTTGTACCTTAGGGAAATTAGAGAAATACCTCTTCAACCTGCAACCAACTTTCTCCAATTTATCCTTTGTGGACTATTAATTGTGCAGTACCTGTGCACTTTGACACCTGAACTTCGAACACTTTGACTTTGCCCATGTTGACTTTGACCTTGACTATGTTGACTTTGACCTTGACTATGTTGACTTTAAGCCATTTGACTTTGATCTTTTGACTTTGACTGTGGTTGACTTTGATTGTAGTTGACTTTGACCAACATGACTTTTATCGGCTCAACACAGGGATACTAAGCAACTTTACTATCTTAAGTGCCTTAACAGCTTATCAACAACTTTGGTTTTCTAAGACATCATTTTGAAGAGCTCTAAGTTTATGTTTCTTGCGCGTAGTCAGATAGGACTCACCTCATCCATGGATATGAGTTATAACAATTGTATGATGCTATCGATGTCTGAAATGCTATAAATGACTTTCATTTGAGTCCTTTCAACAATATATCATTTCAATCTAACTCATTTATATCTTTAATGAATATTGGTAGAGAGAAGAAAATGAATCATATATGCATTGAGTCTGATTTCACCTTAGAAGTTAATATGTCAGATTTTACTTCATGTTTTGCGAATCAATACATTTGTTTTCAATAAACAGAAATAAGCATTTAAATAAAGGCATAATGAGTGTTTTTCAAGTGTACTGATGATTTTTAACCCTTCAACCCCCTGTGGGCATTTCTGTGGAATCTCCCTCCCGGTCTAGGTGGTTTATCATGATCTATACCTTTTGAGATATTATATGAAGTGAAGTTAAAGATTTGAAGACCAAAGTGTAAAGAGTACAAACCCAGTGGACATTTCTATGGAATCTCCCTCTAGGTCTAGGTGGTTTCTCATGATCTATACCTTTCGAGATATTATATGAAGTGAATTTCAAGCTTTGAAGACCAAAGTGTGAACAGTACAAACCCTGTGGACATTTCTGTGGATCTTCTTTCCAGGTTGTGGTTGATTGGTGGACATATTATATGAGGTTGCTGCAGATTTATGAAGAAAAGAGAGTTATTCCAAGTAACGCTTGGACTGAAGACCAAAGTAAAAAGAAAGGTTGACTGAAGACCAAAGTGGAGACTCGAGGGTGACTTCTTGCACTGTAGCAGGAGGTCTACGTTACATTTGGCCGATCAGCATTGTAGCGGCGACATATTTGTATTCGTCCATCCGCACTATAGCAGATTTCTGTATCATCGACCCTCATTGTAGCGGGCATCATCGTATCACTCAGATTTTATTGGACGACTTGAGTTATATTTCCATTGTACCATTGAGCTTTGTCTGCACACTGATCTCTGGACTTTAGCGAGGTATCTAGATTTTCTCGCTCCTGACGCCTACAGTCTTACATGCATGCACATTCGCTCGTCTCTTTCGAGAGGGTAGTGGCCTTACGATGATCTCCACACCAGAGAGAGGGCAAGGCGCCGAGCCCACAAATGCCACTCACCATACGTGGGAACGGCACACATCAAAGGCTGGATCCAACCCCGCACGGACTCTTCCCATCACCAGCTTCCTTCTCGACAGTGCATATGTATATGTGAGATGTCTATGCATGTGTTTTTATGTGTGTGCATTTGCATGTGTATGTTTGTATATATGTTTTTATGTGTATATGTATGTATGTATGTATGTGTGTAAACCACTAAAACCCTAATCCTAAAACATGTATATGTGTGCATATGTGTATGTACTATGGGAATTCAACTCATGATCTACCTCCTAGGAGTATGTTGGGCTAACCACTTGTGACCAAAGCCATGGTTGAGGATTACTTCATAATCCTCCCTCTCAAGGTGTGGTTCAACCATCTCCTACCTATCAAATCTTGGGTTTAACACTCTCTTTCCCTTCTATAGATCATTGTCCTCAACGATCATTCCTTGATCCCCACTTAAATTGATGTCCTCACCCTTGCATAGTCTCTTGAACCTTCTTGTTCTAAGCATGGGTCTCTTCAACCTTTGCTCTCAACCTTGATTTCTTGAAAAATTCCTTTTTGCTTCTTGGCCACTTGCGTATGGACTTGCCTTGTTCAAAACCTTGGTCTCTTTAATTGCTTATTCTCAACCTCAGTATCGTAAACTTGGTTCTTACTCATGCTAGGTAATGAGGATCCTATATCTCGTGCTTCCACTGAAAAGATTGTTCTTAGAGATTTCCAATGATATATTACACACCTAAATCTGACATATGGATTGGGAGATACACTCTAATATTTTATGGGCTCATCTTTGAACGCAACATGCCACCCTTCATTCACCTTGCTTGAGCCTACTTCCTAGGATCTGATACCAATTGAGGGAATTGAAATCATGACCTACATGCTAGGAGTATGATGGGCTAACCACTTGCTTGAAAAGCCATGGTTGAGGATTACTTCCTAATCCTCCCTCTTAAGGTGTGGTCCAACTAATACTCTTGCATGTCATATCTTGATTCTAACATATACATGTGTGCATTTGTATATGTATATGTCACATGTGTGTATGTATGTAAATCATAAAACCCTAGTTTTAAAATCCTAACCCCAAAACATGTATATGTGTGTATGTGTGTATGTGTGTATGTGTGTATGTATATGTGGCATGTGTATGTGATGTTATGTGTGTGTATGTCTATGTGTATGTATGTATATATGTGTGTATGTGCATGTGTTTATGTATGTGTGCATGTCAGTGTGCATGTGTATATGTGTGTGTCTATGCTTGTATGTATATATGTGTGTATGTGTGATAACATGTGTATGAATATGTGTGTATGTGTATATGTACATCTGCGTGTATGTGTATGTGTGTGTATGCATGTGTATATATATGTGTGTATGCATATGTGTATGAGTGTAAAAGTCAAAAAACCTAATCCTAAAACCCTAACCTAAAAACATGTGTATGTGTGTATGTATATGTGCATGTATGCATGCATATTTATATGTGTATGTGTATATGTGTGTATGCATGTGTGTATGTATGTAAAAAACCTAATCTTAAAACATGTGTGCATGTGTGTATGCATATGTGTGCATACGTAAATGTGTGTGTATGTGAATATGTGTGTATGCATGTGCCTACATATGTAAAACCCAAAAAAACCTGATCCTAAAGCCCTAATCCTAAAACCTTAACCCTAATGCATGTATATGTGTGTATGTGTTTATGTGTGTATATATATGTGTATGTCTATATGTGTGTATGCATGTGTCTATGTATGTAAAACCCTAAAATGATTAACCCAAAACCCTAATTCTAAAACATGTGTGTATGTCTATGTTGTGTGTATGTGTATGTGTATCAATGTGTGTATACATGTGTCTGTTTTTTGTGTGTATATATGCATGTAAGTGTATGTGTGTGCATATGTGTATGTATGTGCATGCATGTGCATCCATGTACATGTTTGTGCATGCATGTATGTATATGTGTGCATATGTATGTATGCATATGCATGTGTGTATGTATATGTGTGTGTATGTATGCATGCACATGCATGAATATGCATGAGTGGGTATGTACGCATCTAAGCGTATGTGTGCGTGTGTATGTATATATTTGTGTATGTGTTAAAATGTGTGTGTACGAATATGTGGGTATATGTGTATGTGATTGCATGTGTGTATGTATATGTGTGTTTCTTATGTGTGTGTATGTATGCATGTGACTTTATGTGTATGCATATGTGTATGTATGTGTGTGTATGCATGTGTGTGTTTGCATATGCATGTGTGAATGTATCCATGCATTTGCATGAGTATGCATGTGTGTATATGTATGCATGTGAGTGTGTGTGTGTATGTGTACATGTGTATATGGTCCAAAACCAGCATTAAATGTTAACAAACATTAATTGTATTTCTCTTGTATCTCTCTCTCTCTCTCTCTCTTTCTCTCTTTATCTCTTGCTCTCTCTTTCTCTCTCCCGAATAAAGAATAAAATAAATCATGTGTGTACATAAATCACTAACATCAATGTAATTTCCTTTGGGTCGCTCGTCAAAGCACAATCGACATCCCCTCTCATCAAACAAAAAATTGGCATTAAAAAGCTCTTGCAAAACAGAATTAAAGAGAAATTAGGAAACTAAAACAAATAGAGAAAGAGAGAGGGTGAAGGACTAGATCACTTACCAAGATGAGAGAGAGAGAGACAGATGTGTGTATAGAGATACAGAGCGAGAGCTCTATGTTTTTGTGTGTGTGTGTAGAGAGAGAGATTTTTGTGTGGAGAGAGAGAGAGAGATATGTGTGTGTGAGAGAGAGGTCAAGATGCTCGTATGCGAATTCAACGGAGAATATTGAGCCAATTCCAAATAGAAGACTAGTCAACTTTTGGCTCTCGGGTTCTTAAACACGCCATCCATATGCATGTCAATATATGCATCACTATGCATGTCGGTATATGCATCGATATGAGTGCTAGTATAAGCATTGGTATTTCCTAGAAAATATTGATGCTTATACTGGCACACATACTGACATGTGTACCCGTAGGATACCAATGTCTATACCAACAAAAAAAAAAATTCATGCCCATATGGGCGATAATTTTCCAATGGCTATAGGGATACCAAATTTATCATCGATACGGCTAGCATGGTTTTTCCAAACATTTCCAATGGTCATATTGACATCGGGGTCTAATCATCGGTATGGCTAGTATCGGTATGAGACTCATAGGTTGTAGTGATTGGAGGTCTTAACAATTCCCTATCATCTCTACACCATATCTTGTGTCATCACATGTTTGGTTTTTATGCTTCTTCTTTGGATCCTCCAATTTTGAGAGCAAGGCTCATTTTATAGAACATGTTCTTGAGAATGTAGTATGGAAAACCCAATTAAACATCTTTTCAATATAGTTTGATAGCATTGTTTCACTACCATGTCACTTGTTTTTGAAGTAAAATTCTCTAGCCTTGTAATGTGACTTTTCCCTTCTCTGTGTACTAAAAGTCTCAATTGATCCATATCAAATGCATGAACAATTCTCCATGTGCAAATAAAATATGCTAGATCTTTATAACTACATGTAACAAAATTTTTTCAACAAATAATTTGAAAGATTAAGAAAACTTACAATGTAATGTGTCATATTGCCCTCTTCTAGAGATAGGATGAAACAAATTCAAACTACATCAAAATTAGCTAGGAAAGCTTGATCTACAACACTTGTGATGGACCTATTCTACCTAGACTAATCTTCCTACAACAAAATAGAGAATAACTCCTCAAATGTTGAGTCATTTGGATTGCCTTTGATCATCAATCAAAGAGTAGAAGCAAAACTTTTATATGAACCTAGACAACCATTAAGAGTAGTTAGCACAAGTGAACTATTTGGCAAGACTTTATCAATAAAAATCAAATGATTCTTGAAATCTTTGATCTTGGTCAAAAAGCTGCCCATAGAATCTCCTTCATTCATATTCTCACTCTCAAGCTATTTTCGAAGGAATGCACCACGAGCCTCATTTCTTGCCTATTATAAATTCATAAGTGTATCTCAAGCATCCTTTGTTGTTTTGTAGGAGTGAATGTGAGGAAGAATGGTACGTTTGATAGTAAAAGCTATCAATGCATGTGCCTAAGATCTCTACCATCCCAAAAATGTTGCTTTGGAGCAGTTATGGTAGGAACGACAACACGAATAGGAATTTGAAGATCATCATCCTCAAGTCCGATCCTAACACACTTGATAACTGTATTTGCAAGTATAGTATGATGTTTTTCAACACTTTCCACAATATTCCACAATATTTTTTCTACAAATACATGATGCATCATATTTTCCCATAATGGGTAATAAGTACCATCCAACCTATCATCAATAGCCAACATATAGAATACACTATTGCTTTCAGCCATGGCTAGTGACTAAATATCCTAGTATAGAAAACTATGAGGCATTTGTACTGGAAAACTAAAACCATATATAGGTTCGACACAAAAGGATGAAATTACTTACATTAGCACTCTAATAGTGCATTTAGAGCCTCAAAAGAGACTATAATAAAATAACACAATTATGTCGATTCTATCATACCTATAGCAAACTTTAAGGCACTTGTACTAGCAGAGTGAAACCATATATAGGTTCAACATAAAAGGATGAAATTGATTATGTAGGTACTCAGATAGTGTATTCGGAGCCGAAAAAGAGCTTCGATGAAAATTTGACATAAAAAAGTGAATCATTTTGAACCCTAGTTGCTTTGAGTATGCTCACCATTTTTTGT
>CM035438.1:88919285-88971785 GCA_020310875.1 Ceratopteris richardii | reverse complement strand
GAGAGGTATATGGATAATATAGACCTTCATTTATGTTTCCCTTTAGATACTTGAGTATAATCTTAGGTGCTTTCATGTGTTGTTTCCTAGGAGTATGAATGAATTGGATCTGAACACCTACACTATATCAAATGTCTATTCTCATTAATGTTTCATAATTCCCACTTCCCACAAAGATTTGATAGCTTGTTATGACTTTAGTGAGTTTTCCTTAATGAGCACTTAGCTTTGAGATTCTTTTAATGAGCATAGTTGCAATATTATCATTATCCATCTTGAACTTGGCTAGCATATTCTTGATGTCTTTCCTTTGAATGGGATACATACCCTTTTCTATATACACAACTTCCAACCCTACAAGGTACATGAGCTTCCCTAGGTCACTAATCTTTAATCCTTCCTATTTATGTAGCTTGATCCTCCTAATACCTTCAGCATCATTACGTGTGAGTATTATATCATGTAGATATACACAAAGGTATATGTAATTTCCATGATTCATCTTGGTGAACATTGGAGGATCTGTTTTGCTATACAAGAAACCTTTATCCTAAAATCATGCAACAAGTCTATAATTTCAAGATCTTGGAGCTTTCTTTAGAGCAGAACTTTCCTTTACCTACATGAATGTTCAATAGAATGTGAATCTTTAAGCCTAAGAGGTCAAATAATGTATACTTCTATAGATATCCATCCATTTTGAATGCATTCTTCACATCCATTTGATAGATCTTCCAATTCTTGGTAACTCTAATGCTCATAAGCACTCTCATTGTTGGCCTCTTAGGCACAATTAAGAAGCTCTCCTCATAGTTGATTCCTTGGGTCTGACCATACCCTTTCGCCAGAAGTCTAGCCTTATACCTATTGAGGTCTCCAACAAAATTCTTCTTTAATTTGTATATCCATCTAGATCCAATTATCTTCATGGTTGGAGTCTTGGGCACCAATTCCCAAGTGTGATTTTCGTTCAAGGACTCAATTTCTTCTTCCATAGAATTCATCACTAGAGATGTATCATGGAAATTTCCTTTTTGAGAGGATTTCTCAACATCCCTCAAGTCCTATACCTTAGCCTTGAGTTTAAAGTTACATGAGTTGAGTTCTCTTCCTAGAGTCTTCTAATCATCTTCAAAATCACTTGATGCTTCAAGTGTGTGTGTTCTTGCTTGAGAGAGTTGGAAAGTCTTCCCCTAGATCATATGGTGGCTTGATCTTCCTGTAATCATCTTCAAACCATGAGTTGTTCTCATCAGACAAAACATCTCAAATGACTATAAAGCCTTTTTTGCTAGGGTTATATAGTCTGTATTCTATTTTTCTCACCTCATAGCCATAAATACACATTTCTCTACGTGAGGGTCTAATTTGCCTCTAATTTGTGATGGTATGTGTGCATATGCAATGCACCCAAATATCCTGCAATGATCCAAGGTTTTTCTTCTTTCATTCCAAGCTTCATAAGGATCCATACCATCGAGCTCCTTTGAAGGCAATCTACTTATGAAGTATGTGGTAGTGGATAGCCTTTTCTCACAAATAATTTGGTAGCTTCTTCTCATTTAACATGGACCTTGCTGCTTCAAGAATGGCCCTATTTGTTCTCTCTACTCCTCGATTCTGTTGAGGAGTATACCTAGTAGAGATTTCTCTCTTGATTCCTGTATCTCCCCTATAGGAATCAAATTCATGAGAGAAGTATCTCCCCCTCCATCAAACCTTAGCCTCTTTAGGGTTTTAATTGCTTGACTCTCCACAAAAGCTAAATATTCCTTAATACATGAGAACATTTCATCCTTATACTTCATGAAGTACAAAATATTACATCTTCTACAATCATCTATAAATGACACATAATACCTTGAACGTGATATTCATGGTTCTTTTCTTGATCCACAATCATCTATGTGGACATGCTCTAGAAGGTCTGCATGTATGTATCATTTCTTGAAAAGTGATTGCATGTGTGATTTTTCAAATTGACATGCACTACATCTGTATATCATGTGTTGCTCTGATACATTGGGTAGTCTAAGCACCTCTGATTTCTTTTGATTTGTTTGAAGGCTCGTTCTCCAATGTGAACCTGACCTCTTATGCAAAACCTCAAGTTCTAATAAGGTTTGGGTGTCATAATTGAACAAGGCCATGTTCTTGGTGTCTTGGAGTTGAAATGTGAATGATATTCATGTTTCTCCCACTTTGCTATCTTCTATAAACCTTTCTATGGATCCTCTACATGAGCTCCATGGTTGGTGAACTTGATCCGCTGACCTTTCTCCACAATCTATCCTACATTTATAAGACTAATTGTAGTAGTTGTCACATACAGAACTCTTATGAACATACTCATATTAACATTGAGTACAACATATGAGCCTTATACTAGCCTATACGAACATAAATACACATGGGGAATTGGATCGTAACATTGGTGTGATAATGCTAGTATAAGTGTCGATATTGGTTTCGATATACACATAGTATGTATTAAATACCACTAGTATAAGTGTTGATATGGAAGCCAATATTTTCCCATTGGTACACGTGCCAGTATTCACCTGCAAGACTGATGGTATAAACATTGGTATGGACACCGATATGAAATTTTGTTATAAGAATTAGTATGTCACTAGGCAAAATCGTCAGCATAAGCGTCGATATGACGCAAGGCATACATATGCTCAGACTGATGCCTATACCAAAAACCATATCTATAATTTTTTTTTTTGCGTAGTGTAGTGTCTCTTACTACAACAACATCACAATGATGTTCTATAACAAAGGATAATACACTCTACCCAAAAACAAAATGAGTTATGTTGTGACATGTACTCTAGTGGTTGTCGATTTAGGGTTTAGATGACCAGCAATAAAAAATAAGATTGGATAAAGAAAAACACATTTTCGAACATAAAAGAGATATCTCAGAGTAGAATGAACCATGAACCATGCAAAAAAAGCTATATCCAATAAATGAGCCATGTACAGAGGAGATATTCCATAAATGAACCATGTACAAAAGAGATATTCTATAAATGAACCATTTACAAAATTGTGTCAAATCACTGCCACATATGAGTGAAATGCACAATGTGACAAATCACTGTCGTATATGAGCCATATACAGAATGTGGCAAACCATTCCCATATATGAACCAAATACAAAATTGTGGTGCACCATTGTCATATATGAGCCAAATATAAAATTTTATCACACAAATGCCATAAACAAAACTAGAGGGATCAAAACATCTGTATCAGCAATCCTACAAGAAAGCACGTTCATGAAATCATAGAAATTAAAAGGATGGTTATAAATAAGAACTAAAAAGAGTACACCAATTTTTGCAGCTTACGTCACCATGGATGCTCCCATGAAATGATTGCACTACATCCCTTGAAGTCTTGCAATAGTGCAACCAACCCATCAAGATATCCATAAGCCTCCTATGCTCGTGTCAAAAGATGACATCACCTCAGGTGCTTTATGCTAAATCCACTCTGATTTGACAAAACTATGCCGAGGTGGTGGTCGATACTCGTATTAGATCACCTCCTTGATGTAATTTTTGTGATCCTTGTCATGTTCACTCCATTTGACCATGACATAATGTCCGAATTGTATTGTGCACAACTATCATATGTGCTAACATATGGCCTTTTTGGTCGCATCCATCACTGGAGCTCCATCCCATATATGGTACACTTTGGAGTCCTCATGTTCATGAGCACCCTAATGTGTATGAGGTGTATTGTGTGGCATAAATGTGCATGAAGTGCTTGATCTAGGAGTACTTGTGTGTGATAGAGCATCCATCACACCACCTCTACAACATCTACCTTCTCCTCCAAATCCACTTCTAGAACTTGATCCTCTAGAACATGACCAAGATGGATGAGACAAGTAGCACCTATATCGTGTTTGTTGATATATTTAGGTAATGATGTGTGTGAACACTCAAGGATTACCGGGGCACTTTTCTCCCTCTTTAGGAGGTTTTTTTCCCCTAGCATGTATATACATCTATAATCCTAACGGGTAACTTATCTTTCTACATTCTAGTGGTAATACATTTAGTATTGTATGTTGTGCTCCAAGGTTGTTCTTCTTCCTTGTGCTATTCGTGTGCTTTCAAAGACCTCAACCTCCAACAATTGGTATTAGAGAAGGTCGTTGCTTCATCTAGGGCCTCCTTCACACCCCTCCTATCGTCTAAGACAAAAATTGATGAGCATACTCAGGGTAATTAGGAATTCAAAATACTTTGATTTATGGTGTTGAAATCATGATCAAAGCTCCTTTTCGCCTCCAAATGCCCTATTGTAGTGCTTATGTAGGCAATTTTCTCTTTTTGGGTCAAAGATATATATAGGTTTTGGTTCACTAGTATAATCTTCTCGAAGTCTACCTACATGTTAAGTAGAACTCAATAGGGTAGTTCTCTTTAACTTTTTGAGATATAGTCATTTCTCTGCATGAGGGTATTTTAGTGAGTGGCCATGGTTGAAAGTAGTGATGTACTCCATATGTTGGTTGTTGAGGATAAGTTGGGCAATACAAACTACCCATTATGGGATTGTATGATGCGTCATGTATTGGTTGCAAAAGGACTATGGAATATTGTCAAGGTGTTGAAAAATTTCCTATTAGACCTACTAACATAGTTGCTGAAGGTGATACAGATAGTGTTGAAGATGCCAATGTTCTTCAAATTCCTATTTGTGTTGTCATTCCTAATGCACCTACTATAGAGCAACTTTGTTAGGATGGCTGAGATGCTGAGGCACATGCATTGATAGCCTTATCTATCAAACATGGCATTATTTCCCACATTGACTCTTTCAAATAGCAAAGGAAGTGTGGGATACATTAACCACTTTGTAGCAAGAAAGGAATGAGGCTTATGTTGCTTACCTTCAAAAACAGTTGTAGAGTGAGCACATGAATAAAGGAGATTCCATGGACAAATTTTTAGCAAACATCAAAGATTTGAAGGAGTAGTTCATTTTTGCTGATGAAGTTTTTGTTGATGATGTCTTGCTTGACACTTCACTTGTGCATACTATTCTAAATGGTCTTCTAGATTCATATCACAGTTGTGCTTCTACTCTTTGATTAATGATGAAAGGCAATCCAAATGCCTTAACATTTGAGTAGTTAGTATTTATTCTATTGCAAGAAGATCAGTCTAGGAGTAATTAGGTTCATTATGTGTGTCGCAAATCAAGCTTCCTTGGCTTGTGAGAAGGGCATAGCTAAATGGAGCTCTTCTACTAGTAAGCAGAAATCTTCTATTTCTCCACAATCAAAGAGGAATGATACAAACAAGAAGAAAAAGAAAAATTGTTTTGCAAATATAGTAAAGGAAATCATCATATCATAAAGAGTTGTCCAAAACTGGCTGCTTAAGAGGAAAGGAAGAAAATGGTTCGAATGGTTGTTCTAGAGGCCTCTACATCCAAAATAGAGTCTAATAATCTTGTGCAGAATGAAGAATGGGCATTTACCACTGTTTGCATTTATGACCAAACCTCTCATGAACAATGTATGTCCATAGTAGACTTAGATGTTTGGTACTTTGATAGTGGGACAACCAAACATATTACCTCATAGTAGAGTTTCTTCTCTTCATGAGAGCCTGCCACTATAAGGAATACTTTCACATGCTCCAAAAACTCCTCTTAATCTATCATGGGAGTCAATAAAATCATTAGACTACTGTTGATGGTAGTTCTTCTACATTGTCGGATGCTTTATTTGTGCCAAGGATCAAGAAGAATGTGTTATCAGTTTCAGCTTTAGCCAAGATCCGCTTGGTTGTGAAATTTGTTGATGACAGATGTACATTTTCATAATCTGTCAAATTGTCATCTCATTATTGCTCTAACATTTTATGTTGTGGCCTATATAAGCTCATAGACTATGAAAAATCTATGGATGATTCAGCATGTGTAGTACATGATTCTTAGGCTTTGTTAGATGCAAAGCTTTGTCATGCAAGCTCTGCTCATCTAAATTTTGCTAGTTTGCTATGTTAGTAGAGATAGCAAATGGTGTTTGCTCTACCCAAACTTGAGGAACCTAGTAAACATGTCTCCAAAGGCTGTATTTTTAGTGAAATGCCATGCACATTCCTCGTTCCTAAAACATGGTTCATTTTGAGCTACTCAAAAATTGCAGCTTGTTCATAGTGATTTTTGTGGTCCTATGCATAACCCTCTTTTTGGAAACTATCTTTACTTTATGACTTTCATTGATGACTTTTCCAGGCATGCATGAGTATATCCATTGGTTGAAAATCTACCAGCATGTAAAATGGGCACCCTCCATTTTGACAAAAGTGGGGAATATATGTCTTCTAATTTTAATGCATTTCTCATTGAACATGGGATAAAACATCAGTGTACAATGTCCTATGCACCTCAACAGAATGGAGTTGCTGAACAAAACAACACGTCACTGATGGAGATGGCAAGGTGTACAGTGAAGAGTGAGGCTTTACCACATACTTTTTGGCTTCAGGTTGTTATGTGTGCAACATATGTACTTAACAGGTGTCCCACAAAGCATTGCAATCTATGACTCCATATGAGGCTTCGCATGGTCACAACCCATCTGTTGCTCACTTGCACATTTTTTGTTGTCTAGCATATGCATTAGTCTCTTAACAACAATGCCCGAAATTGGATGATAAGGAAATGAAATGTATTTTAGTTGGGTACAATTCCAAAAGCAAAGGCTATGGTCTGTATCATCCATAGAATAAATGCATTTTGGTTAGCCGTGATCTTGTTTTTGTGGAAGACGTTATTTAGCCATTACTTTCATGAACTAAGGAGACATGAGTTAGCTCCAAAGACATGTATGACAACTTGCTAACTCTTTTTATAGGTGGAAAATCTAGGGCTGGTCTAAATGAGGCAGCTTTTCAACCTTTACAAGTTTCATACGATGATGTAGATCATTCCATTTCTGATGCAGATTTACATGATGCACTTTTTGATGAGAGAACTAATATAGAGGAGGCAAAAACTATGCCTAAATCGCTTTGCGAGATAGCAAATTAGATGCACCTCTTTCATATCATACTCCTTTAGGCTCTCATATTGCTTCTTTATCATGAGATTGATATGTTATGGCTGCTTATAGTCTCTATGATGAAAATGAGCGTGTTTTGTTTAATGAAGTACAAAATCTTGAAAACTGGATGGGTGCTATGTAATCAAAATATGATGCTATTATGAAAAGTGGTACCTAGACTTTATGTGGCTTGCCTCCTTCCAAGAAGGCCATTGACACTAAGTGGGTATACAAGTTGAAGTATAATCCTAATCGAACAATTGAGATGTATAAGGCTAGGTTAGTTGCAAAAGGTTATGATCTAGAAAGAGGGATTGATTTTGATGAGACCTTTGCTCCTACATCCCAAACGACCACTCTTTGTAGCATCTGTGTAGCTACAAATCATCATGGTTGGAATGTACACTAGTTGGATATTAAAACTACATTTTTGAATGGTGACTTGCATGAGGAAGTGTATGTTTCTCATCCATATGGCTTTGTGCAGAAAGAGCATGAAAACCAAGTGTGCAATTTGAAAAAGGAATTATATGGTTTGAAGCAAGCACCACGTGCTTGGTATGAAAAGATACATGCCTACTTAATTGCACATGGTTCTAAGAGTAGTCCAATTGAGAGAAGCTTATATGTTAAGTGTACAAATGATGTGCTTTTGATCATTGTTGTGTATGTTGATGGCATGCTCCTCTGTGGTCCTCATGAGAAGCATTGCTGGTTTTAAGGTTTATTTACATGCCTCATTTGAGATGTCAGATGTTGGGCATTTGCATCATTATTAGGGCATTTAGCTTATGCAAGTTGATGGTGGAGTAGCTTTATTTTCAAACAAAATATGTTAACATATTTTTGCAGCTTTTTAGCCTGAAAGACTCTAAAACTATTTCCAATCCTAAGGAGACAAGTTTAGGTTGACTCTCCATGATACTAGAGATGCATTTGGATCTTGTTCTCTATCACCAAGCTATTAAATGCTTGATTTACCTATGCATTATCCGGCTAGATTTTGAGTTTTTTGTCTCACAAATAATCAAGTTTATGCTTTACCTAGGTCTCACGAATTGGCATAGAGTTAAGCGCATCTTTCACTACTTGAATCGCACCTAGGTACTTGGATTGTTTTGTCCCAAGGAGGCATCACTACGACTAGATTTACATGCTTTTTCTAAATCTAGTTGAGCTAGTTGCTATGACACTCATGTATTCACTAGTGATTTTTGCTTCATGCTTGGTAGCTCATGCATATCTTGGTTGAGCAAGAAACAGCCTATTGTGGCCACTTCTTGTTGTGAGGGTGAGTAAAGGGCAGCTTTCATAATGACTGTTGAGGGTGTGTGGCTTAGATGCGTTATAGTTCATTTGGATGTTTGTTAGTCTTCAACCACCACCATCTTCAATGAGAGTTAGAGTGGCCATTGCAAGGAACCCTATGTTCCATGCTCGCACTAAGCACATTGAGATGTACTATCATTATGTCAAGGAGATGGTCTCTGTTGGAGAGATTAGTTTGGCATATGTGCCCACATAGGAGAACATTGTAGACCTTTTCACAAAGGCTCTACCAAGGGAGAAGTTTGAAGCTTTCTACAAAGGTTTGGGCTTACTCTCTTTTGTGGATTGAGTCCACATAGCTTGTTACTTCCTTGTACATGAGTGGAAGCTCCTCATTCCCCCAACACTTCTAGGGGGATTTGTTGATATATTGAGGTAGTGATTTGTGTGCACACAATCCGATTGCTCGTGCACTCTTTTCCCTCTTTGGGAGCTTTTTTTCCGTCGACTTATATGTACATCTATAACCCTAATGGGTAGCTTATCTTTGTATATTCTAGTGGCCATGCATTCAGTATTGTGTGTTACGGGTCCAAGCTTTTTCTTTTTCCTTGTGTTATTTGTGTGCTTCCGCAGACTTCAAAATCAAACAGTGTTGTGGTGTTGAACAGTGGGGCATACATTAACTATTGGAGCTATGGAGGGTTCGCTGAGAAGACCATCATGGTGGACTCATAAAGTCAAGAGTTCCACCATTGGAGTAGTCCAGCCAAAGGGAGTGCTGCCAGTGGGAGTAGTCTCGCAAAAGTGAGTGACACCAACGAGAGTAGTCCCACCAAAGGGACTGTCCTTAGTGGGAGTACTCTCACGAGCGATCCAATGCTACATGGCGGTGTGATAAGTGAAAGTTTCCCAAAATATGAACTATAAAAACTACTCCTCTATCATAGAATGAAGAGTGAATGGTGGAATGTCTCTCATCATGCTCTACAATAGAAAACTCAAACAATTTTCATACAATAATAGTAGTAATACAAAAAAATAGTAACCTACAAGAAAATGTAGCAAATAAGCAAATAAAAATGAGGCCATACAAGTGTGTGCTTCATAAGTCCTCTATTCTAGCATCCTCTTGTAGATCTAATGCACAAAGGATATCTATTTCTAAATTGGTGACTCAAAGATCTCTTGGTATGACCGCCCCTTCTTGATCGTCATCCTTGTATAGCATATTATCCCTTACCTCGTCCTATACCTCGCTCTTCCAAGTCCTCCCTTTGCACTTTTCTTTCCTTCTTTCTGATCAATGTCTTCTAGAGCATGTCTCCAACATTCTAGAAAATATGCATTGGGTACACCAAATGATTGATCAATAACTCACTGCAATCAAGGAGATCATGAAAGATCATCAACCATTTTATGCCAGAGAGTGGTGTTCCTGCATCCCATAGTTGCTTCCAAACATTTTCTTTTATTTCTCATTGTGTACTTCACATAAGACATGTCCATCAAGTAGATACCTATTATGTCCTTTGTAGATAGTTTCCCAAAGTACTTTGTAGTAGCATGCTTTCAGTCATGGTCTGCATAGAAGACAAGCATTGTAACCCAAAATGGATAAACCTGAACATTCACCATAAGCGTTATAGTCATGCATTGTCCACATAAGTATGCCTAGCACTTGCACATCCGATCTTGTTAAAGGTTGAAGCATGTCATGCATAGTAATCCCATCCCATAAAGTATGTGACTACTCCACAAGCACTGCAAGGTATACATCCATGTTTTTCACCTTATAATTCCCTCACACAGTGAGAGCTAATAGTGAATGGCCTTTTTTGTGGCTAGCAATGGTGGGATGTTATAGTTGACCAAACATACATGCCATGTGTTCCATGAGGAGCTATGTAAACCAAATGGATTTCCACCATCCATAGCTAGGCCTAGACATATATTCTGAGCCTCTCTAGCAAACTTAGGCCACTTATATGTGTTTCCAAAAACCCCTATTTTTTATATTTAATTACATATATTTCATTTAACTCAAAAATCAAAACTCTTTTCATATTTAATTATGCTTATTGATATTTATCATAGAGCCCTAGTTCTTGATATATTTAAATGTCTATACTAATTTTATCTTAAAACCTTGATTCCTTTGATTCAGTCAATTATATATACTAATTTTAATCCTAAAAAACTAAAGCCCTAATCCATGAACCCTAGCCTAGAAACATGTATATCTGTGTATGTGTGTATGCATATGTGACATGTGTGTATGTGTATCTGTATGTGAGTTTATGTGCTTGTATGTGTATGTGTATGTGTATGTATGTATATATGTGCGTATGTGTATATGTATGTATGCATGTGTGCATGTGTGTAAATACCTAAAATGAATCCTAAAGCCCTAACTCTAAAACATGTGTATGTGGGCATGTGTGTATGTATATATGTGTGTGTGCATGTGTGTATGCATGTGTTTTTATGTGTGTGTATTTGTATGTGTATGTTTGTATATATGTTTGTATGTGTATATGTATGTATTTATGTGTGTAAACCACTAAGACCCTAATCCTAAAACATGCATATGTGTGCATATGTGCATGTACTATGGGAATTTAACTCATGATCTACCAGCTAGGAGTATGTTGGGCTAACATCTTGTGGCCAAAGCCATTGTTGACGATTACTTCATAATCCTCCCTCTTAGAGTGTGGTTCAACCATCTTCTACCTATTAAATATTGGGTTTAACACTCTCTTTCCCTTCTATAGATCATTGTACTCAATGATCAATCCTTGATCCCCACTTGAATTGATGTCCTCACCCTTGCATAGTCTCTTGAACCTTCTTGTTCTAAGCATGGGTATCTTCAACCCTTGCTCTAAACCTTGGTTTGTTGAAAATCTCCTTTTTGCTTCTTGGCCACTTGCCTATGGACTAGCCTTGTTCAAAACCTTGGTCTCTTTAGTTGCTTGTTCTCAACCTCAGTATCGTAAACTTGGTTCTCACTCATGCTAGGTAACTATCATTCTAGATCTCGTGCTTCCACTGAAAAGATTGTTCATAGAGATTTCCAATGATATATTAAGCACCTTAATCTGACATATGGATTGGGAGATACACTCTGATGGGCTCATCTTTGAAAGCGACATGCCACCCTTCATTCACCTTGCCTGAGCCTACTTCCTAGCATTTGATACCAATTAAGGGAATTGAAATCATGACCTACATGCTAGGAGTAGGATGGGCTAACCACTTTCTTGAAAAGCCATGGTTGAGGAATACTTCCTAATCCTCCCTCTTAAGGTGTGGTTCAATCAAGACTGTTGCATGTCATATCTTGATTCTAACATATACATGTGTGCATGTGTATATGTATATATCACATG
Organism: Ceratopteris richardii; assembly: GCA_020310875.1. Classification (NCBI taxonomy): domain Eukaryota; kingdom Viridiplantae; phylum Streptophyta; class Polypodiopsida; order Polypodiales; family Pteridaceae; genus Ceratopteris; species Ceratopteris richardii. Next base: position 88,960,037 of record CM035438.1, on the reverse strand, counting down.
TGTGTATATGTGTGTATGCATGTGTGTATGTATGTAAATTATAAAACCCTAGTCCTAAAACCCTAACCCTAAAACATGTATATGTGTGTATGTGTGTATGTGTGTATGTGTGTATGTGTGTATGTATATGTGACATGTGTATGTGATGTTATGTGTGTGTATGTGTATGTGTATGTGTATGTGTATGTGTATGTGTATGTGTACCTATGTATATATGTGTGTATGTGCATGTGTATATGTATGTGTGCATGTTCGTGTGTATGTGTATATGTGTGTGTGTCTATGTTTGTATGTATATATGTGTGTCTATGTTTGTATGTACATGTGTGTGTATGTGTATGTGTGTGTATGCATGTCTATATATATGTGTATGTGTGAATGCATATGTGTATGAATGTAAAGGCCAAAAAACCTAATCTTAAAACCCTGACCCTGAAAATGTATATGTGTGTATGTGTGTATGTATATGTGCATGTATGCATGCATATTTATATGTGTATGTGTATATGTGTATATGTGTGTATGCATGTGTGTATGTATGTAAAAAACCTAATATTAAAACATGTATATGTGTGCATGTGTGTATGTATATGTGTGTGTGTGTGTAAATGTGTGTGTATGTGAATATGTGTGTATGCATGTGTGTACATATGTAAAACCCAAAAAGCCTGGTCCTAAAGCCCTCATCCTAAAACCTTAACCCTAATACATGTATATGTGTGTATGTGTGTATATATATGTGTATGTTTGTATATATATGTGTATGTCTATATGTGTGTATGAATGTGTCTATGTATGTAAAACCCTAAAATGATTAACCTAAAACCCCAATTCTAAAACATGTGTGTATGTGTATGTATGTGTATGTACATGTGTGTGTATGTGTATCAATGTGTGTGTATACATGTGTCTGTTTTTTGTGTGTATATATGCATGTAAGTGTATGCGTGTGCATATGTGTATGTATGTGCATGCATGTATATGTTTGTGCATGCATGTATGTATATGTGTGTGCATGTATGTATGCATATGCATGTGTGTATGTATATGTGTGTGTATGTACATGTGTGTATTTATGCATGCACATGCATGAATATGCATGAGTGGGTATGTACGCATCTGAGCATGTGTATGTGTGTGTGTATGTATATATCAGTGTATGTGTGTAAACGTGTGTGTATGTGATTGCATGTGTGTATGTATATGTGTGTTTCTTATGTGTGTGTATGTTTGCATGTGACTTTATGTGTATGCATGTGTATGCAAGTGTATGTATGTGTGTGTATGTATGTGTTTATATGCATGTGTGTGTATGTATGTATGTGTGTGATTTTCTATCTCTTTGGATCCTCCAATTTTGAGAGCAAGGCTCATTTTGTAGAACATGTTCTTGAGAATGTAGTATGGAAAAACCAATTAAACATCTTTTCAATATAGTGTGACAACATTGTTTCACCGCCATGTCACTTGTTTTTGAAGTAAAATTGTCTAGCCTTGTAGTGTGACTTTTCCCTTCTTTGTGTACTAAAAGTCTCAATTGATCCATATCAGTGCATGAAGAATTCTCCATGTGCAAATAAAATATGCTAGATCTTTATAAGTACATATAACAAATTGTCTTCAACAAATAATTTGAGAGATTAAGAAAACTTACAATGTAATGTGTCATATTGCCCTCTTGCACAGATAGGATAAAACAAATTCAAACTACATTAAAATTAGATAAGAAAGCTTGAACTACAACACCTCTGATGGACCTATTCTACCTAGACTAATCTTCCTACAACAAAATAGAGAATAACTCATCAAATGTTAAGTCATTTGGATTGGCTTTAATCATCAATCGAAGAGTAGAAGCAAAAATTTGATATGAACCTAGACAACCATTAAGAGTAGTTAGCACAAGTGAACTATTTGGCAAGAATTTATCAATCAAAATCAAATGATCATTCAAATTGCTGATCTTGGTCAAAAAGCTGCCCATAGAATCTCCTTCATTCATATTCTCACTCTCCAACTATTTTCGGAGGAATGCACCACGAGCCTCATTTCTTGCCTATTATAAATTGATAAGTGTATCTTAAGCATCCTTTATTGTTTTGTAGGAGTGAATGTGAGGAATAATGGTATGTTTGATAGTAAAAGCTATGAATGCATGTGCCTAAGATCTCTACCATCCCAAAAATGTTGCTTTGGAGTAGGTGTAGTAGGAACGACAACAGGAATAGGAATTTGAACATCATCATCCTCAAGACCATCTACAACACGCTTGATAACTATAATTGCAAGTGTAGTATGATGTTTTTCAACACTTTGCACAATATTCCACAATCTTTTCTCTACAAATACATGAAGCATCATATTTTCCCATAATGGGTAATAATTACCATCCAATCTATCCCCAATAGCCAACATATAGAATACACTATTGCTTTTAGCCATGGCTAGTGACTAAATATCCTAGTATAGAAAACTATGAGGAACTTGTACTAGAAAACTAAAACCATATATAGGTTCGACACAAAAGAATGAAATTGCTTACATAAGCACTCTGATAGTGCATTTAGAGCCTAAAAAGAGTCTATAATAAAATAACACAATTATGTCGAGTATATCACACCTATAACAAACTTTGAGGCACTTGTACAAGTAGAGTGAAACCATATATAGGTTCAACATAAAAGGATGAAATTGATTACATAGGCACTTTGATAGTGCATTCAGAGCCCAAAAAGAGCTTAGATCAAAATTTGACATCAAAAAGTGAATCATTTTGAACCCTAGTTGCTTTGAGTATGCGCATCAATTTTTGTGTGATTCTAAGATTGGAATTGGAGGGGTTTTGAAGAATTCCTAGATCTAGGGATGACGTGCTTTGATACCAATTGTTGGATTTTGAGGTCTATAGAAGTGCAAAAACAAATATAAAGGCAAAGGTAAATGGAGGTCATGGAGTAGTATGAAGATATCTACTAATGTTGCATAGTCAAAGAAGCAAGACAAAGGAGAGAGGAAAATAGAAATACTCAAACAATTATGTAAATATTATAATAGAAATGATCATTTCATAAAGAGTTGTCCAAAATTGGATGCAAAAGAGCAAAAAGAGAAAGAGGCTTGAATGGTTGTTTCAGAGGCATCTATGCCTAAAGTAGAGTTTGTTAATATTGTTGACAATGAAGAATGGGCATTTACTATTGTATGCAGCTATGACCCATCTATTAATGAGTAGTGTATGTCTTGAGTAGACTTAAATGTTTGGCACTTTGATAGTATGCAAGCAGCCATTTTTCTCGCAACACAAATTCTTTAGTTCACTTGAGTTTGGCTCTACCGAGAGTGCTAGCACATGTGTAACAACTCTTGCTTTCATTTAATGGGACTTGGTAAGATCATTTTTACTACTCATGACGGTATATCTCTCCCATTGTCAGATTCTTTGTATGTACCAATGATCAACAAAAAAATATGTGGTCAATTTTTGGATTAGCAAAGATTTACTTGGTTGTCAAATTTATTCATGATATATGTACAATTTTTGACCTCTCAAATGACAATGTTAATATTGCCTATGGAATTTTATGGCATGGGATGTATAGCTCATGGAGGATGTAAAATATGTGATTGATTCATCATGTTTAGTATGTTCAAGATTATCATGCTATATTAGATGCAAATTTTTGGCATACACACTTTGGTATTCTAACTTCTGGTAGTTTCCTAAACCTACAAAAAATCTAAAATAGTATCCTCTACTTAAGGCATTTTGTAGAAATTTTTATCAAGGTTATATTTTGGAAAAAATGGAAAACTCATCTTTCCCAAGTAATGGCTTGGTTCAAGTGACAAACTCTTTAGAGTGATGCTTGTGGTCCTACGAAGACTCTTTCTTTTGGGAACTCTCTTTACTTCATGAATTTTATTGATGATTTATCTAGGGTGCATTGACTTATCCATTGAAAGAAAAGTCCAAAGTGTTTATGTGCTTCAAATAGTTTCTCATTATGGACTAAAATGTTTCAGCATTTAAATTGGGAACCCCTTTACCGTAGGAATACATGTATTCTAATTGTAATTCATTTTTGGCTCAGCATGGGATAAAACATTAGTGTATAGTTTTGGATACACCTCAACAAAATGGAGTTGGCAAAAGAAAGAACAATTCTCTGATGCAAATAGCAAGGCCTCTGGTCAAAAGTTACGCTTTAACACACAGCTTCTGGAGGATTCGGATGGTCGCAAGCCATCACTTGCTCATCAATGTGTCTTTGGTTTTCTACCATATGCATTAGTGCTTGAAAAACAACATATGAAATTGGATAATGATGCAATGAAATGTACTTTTTTGCATACATTTGTTGAAGCAAAGGCTATCATCTACATCATTCATAGAATAAATGCATTTTGGTTATTTGTTGTTTTTGTAGAATATGCAACTTAGCCATTATGTAAATGTACCACAGAGGCTTAAATTAGCTCTAGAGATGTATATGAGACTTCTGTATCTCTTTTTTTTGGTGGAAATTGAAGTACTATTCCAAATGAGTCGATTTCTAAGCCTTTATAGGTTCCACATGATGATGTAGATCATTGTATTTATGATGAAAATTTACATGGTGCATTTGTTGATGAGAGGGCTTATATACAGAATGCAAAAATTATGCATAACTAGCAGGTGTACACTTTGAAAGATAGAAAATTAGATGCAGTTTGTCATATTTTATTCATTCAGGGTCTCATAGTGCTTCACTTTCATTAGATTTGTATGCAATGGATGCCTCTAGTCTTTATGATGAGAATGATCTAATTTCTTTTGATGAAACAAAAATTTCAAAAACTTAGATGGCCACTATGCAATGAGAATATGAAGTTATTATAAAGAATGGTTTTTAGTTTTTATGTGATTTTCCTCCAAGCTAAAAGGTGTTGGTGCAAGACAATCAACAATTGAAGGTCTTTAAGTCCGCAGAGACTTTAGCAAAAATTTCCTTAAAAAAGGTCACCGGAAGGCACCGGAACAGTACCGGAAGGTTACTGGAACAGTACCGGAAGATTACAGGAAAGTCACCGGAATGTTACCAGAAATGATCATTTTTACAGTTTTCAGTTCATGAAGAGTTAAAAGATAAAAGGAGGAAGAAAAGAACAAAGTTTGAAGCTTGGAAGAAGAACCGGAAAAATTGTACACATATGTACAGTAGTATAGTCCGCGTTATAAGCTTGTACAAATTTATCTATAAATACCTGGAAAATGTAGAGGCGCAGAGGCGAGGAAGAATTGAGAGGCGTATAGGCATCAAAGGCATATACGAGAAAGTAGAGATTAGAGAAAGGAATAGAAGTTAGATGTCATGAGACATATGAGAAGTTAGTTGAGTTTTCCTCTCATCACTCAACTGTAACTTTCTGAGTAATCGAAAGATACTGCGCCGAAATTTCTATGTGTTCTTCATCTGTGATAGATAATTTGTGAAATCCTTTTGAGGATATCTAAGTCTATAGTTAATCAATCTATAGCTTAAGTTTCAGAGTTTAATTGTAAACAGAAACCGAGAATTGTCAGTAGGAACATTCATATGTGTTGAGTGTTCAAAGTTTACTGAAACAGGCGCATTTTCGGTGATCAATGTTTTGATCATTTCTCAGTGCATACTTTAAAGTTTTGCATGAGTGAGGGCTTAATCTTTAAGTTAGAAGATAAGCTACTCGTAACCAGAAGCATTTGCTTAAACGGGTTCTATTCAAGGAGAACTAAGTCTTAGAAGTTACAGGTGTAAAGTCGACTGTTCAGAGTAACAGTTTCAGACAAAAGTAACCTGTGAAGATTAATTTGAAGAAATTGTGCAGCAGACTTATGTGTTGTGAAGGTTTTTGACTTACTCTTGGTATAGAAGTGTTCTAATCTCAAGAGTAGGTTATTCTGAAGGAGATTAACATTCTCCGACAGTGGTATCAGAGCAGGTATCACTCCATCAGTGGTATCAGAACAGGTAAAGTGGTATCAGAGCAGGTATCAGTCCATCAGTGGTATCAGAACAGGTAAAGTGGTATCAAAGCAGGTACCAGTCCAGCAGTGATATTAGAGCAGGAGACACCAAAATCAAAGAAAGGAGGTTTCCGACTGCTGCGGTTACAAAGAATTCAACAACCGAAGAACTAAAAGGTGAAAGCTTGAAGGCGAAACCTGAGGAAGAGATCATACGACATCAAGAAAGACAAACGGAGTCTAATTTGAAGCAAAGGTACATATATTATTCATAAAGGTTGAAGATTTAAATACACAGGAAAACACAAGATGGGAGATTCTCTACAGATAGAGAAACTGGATAGGGAAAACTATCCTGCGTGGTCAATGAGGATGGAAGCTCATCTTATGAGCAAAGATTTGATAGCTTATATCACAGGAGATGAAGAAAAGCCACAGTTTAGAGATCCTAGTGTTCCGACTAGGGAAGAGTTAGCAGATTTGAAAAACTGGATGAAGAAAGATGCGCAAGCTAGAAGCATTATCTATATGGCAGTAAATGATTACTTGTTACCTCATATTCGAGGTCTTGAAAGTGCAACGGACATTTGGAATGCATTGGAGGAACATTTCCAGAATACTACTAAGTCAAGGAAGGCATCCTTATGGGCAGAGTTTACAACCTTCAAGAAGAAGGCTTCTCAGTCCGTTTCAGACTATGTGACAAGAATGAAAGACATTGCAGATGCTTTAGGAGCTGTTGACGAAGATATCGAAGAGGATAAATTGGTAAGACAAATTCTTACAGGCTTAAGAGGTGATGACAAATGGAAGCCGTTTATTTTGTCTATAGAGTTATCGCTTGATCATTTCACTCCAGATTTAAATCAGTTGCTAGGTCATATGCTAACATTTGAGAATGATGTTAAAGGAGATGGTGACAAGAGTGCAGGTCACGCAATGTACTCGAAAGATAAAAAGAAGAATAATAAAGGAAAGCAACAAGCAAATGAAGATGAAGGAACAACTAGCCAAGCCAACTTCCTAAGAGGAAGAGGAGGTGGCAAAGGTAGAGGAAAAGGCAGAAACAATAAAGATGGAGGTAAAGCCTGCTGGATTTGTGGTAAGACAAATCATTTAGCTAATGATTGTTGGCATAATACTCAAAGTAATAATGGATATAGTCAAAGCTACAATGCAAGAGGAAGAGGTGGCAGAAATCAAAGAGGAAATTTCAGAGGCAGAGGTGGTAGGAGTTACTTTGGAAGAAATACAGGAAGAGGATTCCAAGGTCAACAATATAACAATACCTACTACAATTACGCTTCAGAACAGAAGGAAGATTCAACGATGATATTGAATGCTACCTGTGAAAGTCAGAATGAAGATCAAAGAGTCTTCTACATTGACTCAGGATGTAGCAATCACCTGAGTGGAAACATATCATTGATGACTGATTTGGAGAATAAAGTTTCTAATCATGTTGTTCAAACAGGTGACAACACAAAGCATAAAGTGCAGTCGATTGGATCAGTGAAAGCCAAAGACGGCAGTACCTTATTGGGTAAGGTTCTGTATGTTCCTACAATTCCTAAGAATTTGATAAGTGTAGGACAAATTGTTGAAAAGGGATATGAAGTAAGATTCACTAATGAAGGAGTATACGTGGAAGATCCCAGTCAAGGATATAAACAGATTGTTTCAGGAAAAAAAGAAGGAAGGCTGTTTACACTGAAGATTCAAGGCAACATTGGTCAGGCCATGTTTACATATGAAGGACAGAAAATTTCTGAGTTAGATCTTTGGCACAAAAGGCTTGGACATTTCAATGAAAGAGGTATTAAAGATATGATCAACAATGGTTCGGTGCTTGGATTGCCTAATGTTGCAGGTCAACATATGACATACAAATGTGAGGCATGTCAGTTTGGTAAGGCTCATAAGAATTCTTATATCAAGCATGGTTTTATGCACTCAGAGAAGCTTGAGTTGGTACACACAGATGTGTGGGGACCATCAAAGGATTTCAGTATAAATGGATCAAGATATTATGTGATTTATGTTGATGATGCTACCAGATGGATCACTATCTATGTGATCAAGGATAAGTCAGAAGTTTTCAATACATTCAGACATTATCATGCGTATGCAGAAAGAACTACAGGTCATAGACTGAAGAGACTAAGATCAGATGGAGGGGGAGAGTATTTCTCAAATGAGTTCAGTGATTACTTATGGAATGCAGGTATAAAAAGGGAAATTACTTGCAGATATTCTCCTCAACAAAATGGTGTTGCAGAAAGAAGGAACAGGACTATTGTTGAGTTTGCAAGGTCCATGATGAATGAGAAGAAGTGCCCTAATTATTTATGGGCTGAAGCTGTAAACACAGCTACTTATTTGGTCAATAGGTTACCATGCAAAGCCCTGCAAGGTATGACACCATATGAAGCTTGGTGGGGTAAAAGACCTACCTTGGATCATTGCAGAGCTTTTGGGTGTGTGGCATATGCATATGTGCCATCACAATTAAGGCACAAGTTGGAGCCTAAAGCTGAAAAATATGTTTTCATTGGTTATGATGATAGACAGATGGGATACAGGTTGTGGAATCCATCCACAAAACACTTTCTGGTTTCGAAAGATGTTACGTTTGATGAGCAAAGTTCTTGGTATGCAGGAACAGTTAATAACAATACAGGTGATGAAGAAGAAGTGAATCAGAAGAAAGGTAAATCAAAGGTTCAAATAATTGATGAAGAAGAAAATTATGAAGTGCAGGAAGAAGTTGAAGAAAGGCCAAGATTTGATCCTGAGTGTGAAGAACCAGAAACCTCAAGGTCCGGAGAACTCAGAAGGTCATCAAGAAATAGATGGCAACCTACAAGGTACAGTTATGATACTTCATTTTTGGCTACGAAAGATTATGCTTACATAGTGAAAGCAGATGAAGACCCTTCTACATATGAAGAGGCAAAAGGTAAGGAAAAATGGGAAAAAGCTATGCAGGAAGAACATGATGCATTGGTGGAAAATCAAACATGGGATTTAGTTCCTAAACCAAATAGCCAGAAGATTATTGGATGCAAATGGGTCTACAAGACCAAAAGATTTGCAGATGGAAGTGTGTCTAGATACAAAGCTAGACTAGTTGTCAAAGGGTTTGCTCAGACTTATGGAGTTGATTATGATGAGACTTATAGTCCAGTAGCAAAGATGACAACTATCAGAACACTCATAGCTGTTGCTGCGAGCAAAGGTTGGAAGTTATGTCAGTTAGATGTGAAAAATGCTTTTCTGAATGGATATATTTCAGATGATGTGTTCATGGAGCAACCTCAAGGGTTCAGAGATAAAAGGTATCCAGATCATGTGTGCAAGCTCAAGAGAGCTTTGTATGGCTTGAAGCAAGCGCCAAGAGCGTGGAACTATAGACTTGTAAAGTTCTTGAAAGAACTTGGTTTTCAGGTGTCTGAAGCAGATAGTAGTCTGCTTATAAAAGCAAGTGATAATGGTTTCATATACATGTGCATATATGTTGATGATATAATCCTTACAGGAACAGATGAGTCAGGTATACAAAGACTCAAGAAGCAAATGGAAAAGGAGTTTAAGATAAGTGACTTAGGAGACTTGTCTTATTTCTTGGGTATGGAGATCACATATACTCAGCACGGAGTATTCGTGACCCAAGAAAGATATTTGAAGAACTTGTTAATCAAGTTTAAAATGAATGATTGCCGGATAGCATCTACTCCAATGGAGGTGAATCACAAACTGAGTAAGTTTGGTGGAGAAGAATTCAAGGATGTGAGACAATATCAGAGTTTGGTTGGTAGTCTTATTTATGCTATGTTAACCAGACCTGATTTATCATATGCAGTAGGAGTATTGTCTCAATTCATGCACTGTCCAAGGAAAGAACATTGGATTGCAGGACAAAGGGTGTTGAGGTACATTAAGGGTACACTCAAAGAAGGTTTGTATTATGGTTTTACATCAGATACAAACATCAAAATATACAGTGATGCAGATTGGGCAGGTAATCCAGATGACAGAAGGTCAACTTTTGGATACATGTGTTATGTGGGAGATAAGCTAATCTCATGGTGTTCCAAGAAGCAACATACAGTTGCTTTGTCTTCTACTGAAGCTGAATACAAAGGCATGGTTGAAGCCGCAAAGGAAGTGATTTGGCTAAAGACTTTAATGAAGAATTTTGACACTATACAGAGGACTCCAATTATATTTGGAGATAATATGAGTTCATTATATTTAGCTGCTAATCCTGTTTTTCATGCCAGGACTAAACACATTGAGATTCAGTATCACTTTCTAAGAGAGAAGGTGATGGATAAAGAGATTGAAGTAATCCATACTTCAACGAAAGATCAGATAGCTGATATGCTTACAAAAAGTTTGGATGGACCTAAGTTACAAAGGTTTAAAGATATGGCAGGAATAAAGAAGACAGAGAAAACCTCAATTGATGATTGAGGGGGAGCTGTTGGTGCAAGACAATCAACAATTGAAGGTCTTTAAGTCCGCAGAGACTTTAGCAAAAATTTCCTTAAAAAAGGTCACCGGAAGGCACCGGAACAGTACCGGAAGGTTACTGGAACAGTACCGGAAGATTACAGGAAAGTCACAGGAATGTTACCAGAAATGATCATTTTTACAGTTTTCAGTTCATGAAGAGTTAAAAGATAAAAGGAGGAAGAAAAGAACAAAGTTTGAAGCTTGGAAGAAGAACCGGAAAAATTGTACACATATGTACAGTAGTATAGTCCGCGTTATAAGCTTGTACAAATTTATCTATAAATACCTGGAAAATGTAGAGGCGCAGAGGCGAGGAAGAATTGAGAGGCGTATAGGCATCAAAGGCATATACGAGAAAGTAGAGATTAGAGAAAGGAATAGAAGTTAGATGTCATGAGACATATGAGAAGTTAGTTGAGTTTTCCTCTCATCACTCAACTGTAACTTTCTGAGTAATCGAAAGATACTGCACCGAAATTTCTATGTGTTCTTCATCTGTGATAGATAATTTGTGAAATCCTTTTGAGGATATCTAAGTCTATAGTTAATCAATCTATAGCTTAAGTTTCAGAGTTTAATTGTAAACAGAAACCGAGAATTGTCAGTAGGAACATTCATATGTGTTGAGTGTTCAAAGTTTACTGAAACAGGCGCATTTTCGGTGATCAATGTTTTGATCATTTCTCAGTGCATACTTTAAAGTTTTGCATGAGTGAGGGCTTAATCTTTAAGTTAGAAGATAAGCTACTCGTAACCAGAAGCATTTGCTTAAACGGGTTCTATTCAAGGAGAACTAAGTCTTAGAAGTTACAGGTGTAAAGTCGACTGTTCAGAGTAACAGTTTCAGACAAAAGTAACCTGTGAAGATTAATTTGAAGAAATTGTGCAGCAGACTTATGTGTTGTGAAGGTTTTTGACTTACTCTTGGTATAGAAGTGTTCTAATCTCAAGAGTAGGTTATTCTGAAGGAGATTAACATTCTCCGACAAAAGGCCATTGGCACTAAATGGGTATGCATATACACACATACACATACACACATGTCACATATACATACACACATACATACTTATACATGCCTTAGGGTTAGGGTTTGAGGATTAGGGTTTTTATGTGTATGCATATACACACATACACATACACACATGTCACATATACATACACACATACATACTTATACATGCCTTAGGGTTAGGGTTTGAGGATTAGGGTTTTTGGCTTTTACATACATACACAGATGCATACACACATATACACATACATACATACATACATACATACATACACACACACACACACACATATATATATATATATATATATATATATATATATATATATATATATATATATATATATATATATATATATATATATATATATATATATATATATATATATATATATATATATATATATATATATATATATATGCATACACATGTCACACACACACACACACACACACATATATATATATATATATAATTTAATATCAAAAGAGCTATGGTTTTTTAATCAAAATAGATAAATATAATTAAATATATAAAAAATAGTGTTTTAGACTTGATATTAATATATATATTCAAATATACATAAAAATTTGAAATAAAATTAATATATATAATCAAATGTACTTTGTATACATAAGTTTATAAGAAATTAGGGTTTTTTTATGTTGATAAATATATATAATTTAAGATATAAGAATTATCCTTTTAGATTTACTATTAATATCTATAAACAAATATATATAAAAAATTAAGGAAAAAATAGTATATATAATCAAATTTACTATGTATAATTACATATATAAGAAATTAATGGTTTTAAGTTTAAATTTAGTATATATAATTCGATATATAGAGAATTAAGGCTCTATGACAAATATAAGTATACATAATTAAATATGAAAAGAGCTAAGGCTCTGGATTAAAATAAATATGTATGATTGACTATATAAAAATTAGGGTTTTAGGTGTTATATTAATATATATAAGAATTAGGAAAACAATTACTATATATAATCAAATGTACCATGTATAATTAAATATATAAGAATTAGGGTTTTAAGATTAAAATTAGTATATATAATTAGATATATAAAGAACCCACGTTCTATGATAAATATATACATACTTAAATATGAAAGAGCTTTGTGTTGGAGTTTGAGGTCTATGGAAGCACGAAAACAATACAAGGAAGATGAAGAAGTTTGGAGCATGACACACATTAATGAATGTATTACCAAGAGAATGTACAAAGATAAGTAGCCCATTAGGGTAATAGGCATATATACAAGCCGAGGGTGGGGGGAAACATCTACCCTAGGTCCTAGTGTGTTCATGCACATCACTACCTAAATATAGCAACAAATCCCCCTTAGGAGTGATGCAGTGAACAAGGAGCTGGCACTCATGTATAAGGAAGTGCCAAGCTATGTGGAATCATTCCACAAGTGTGTGGGCACATATGCGAAAGAGATATCTCCTGCACAAAACCTCTCCCTCACATAATGATGGTGAACCTCAATGTGCTTAGCGTGAGCATGGAACACAAGATTCCTCTCAATTGCCAATGTGCTCTAACCGTCAGTGAAGATGGTGGTGGCAGAAGATTGATCAACTCCCAAATTATTCATAAGGCGTCTCAACCTCACACACTTAATATTCGTTGTAAAAGTTGACCTATACTCAGCCTCACAAGTGGAAGTGGCCAGAGTAGGCTCCCTCTTGCTCAACCAAGATATACATGAGCTACCAAGTATGAAGCAAAGTCACTAGTAGACACATGAGTGTCATAGCAACCAGCCCACACAAAGTCAAAAAAAGCATGTAAATCTGGCAATAATGATCCCCCTTTGGATAAACAATCCAAGTAACGAGGTACCACTCAAGTAGTGAAAGATGTGCTTAAGTCTGTGTGAATGCTTGATACTTAGGCAATGCATAAACCTACTCATCTATGAGGCATCGAACTGAATATCTAGCCAAGTAATTCTAAAGTAAATCAAGCATTCAATAGCATGCTGATAGAGAACAACATCAACTCATCTTCACAATCATGAAGACTTAATTGTGAAGGTGTCTCCATAGGAGTGGTAGTAGGTTTGTAGTCTTCAAGGCAAAAATGTTGCAATAATGTGTCAATGTATTTTGTTTGACACAGCATATTTGATGTTGAGATGCTTTTGAAATTCAATCTGAGCCATTCGATGAGTTTTGCATCCAATGACACATGTCAAAAGGTGCTCTCCTCTTGTGGTCAATTATCCTCAACCATAAGATCATATGGAGAATCAATGGTGAGCTTTTTTGGCACTGAATTCAACTCTCTTTCAAACAACATCGTCCGATTGAGTAGCCAATCTGATGCCTCTTATTCCATCATGCATTTTTCTTGAGGAAACACATCTCAGCCATTGAAGATCATACCAATCGGATGGTGATCATTGATTGTTGAGATTCCCAAAAGCATTGTAACAAGAACCCCCACTATTTCTAGGTGGTTTTGTCTTTTTGACCACCCAAAAACAAGGGAAGCCTATGCCTAATCTAGGTGATTAAGGGAGTAGAGTATGTCCACTACCCTCTCCTCATTTCTCCATTACTAATCAGCTCTTAATCTAAAAGGCCCAAGGAGGGTTCATTTTTTCTCCTCATGATAGGTCTACTTTTGATAGTGGGTTGATGGTGAAACTTTTCCAAAAAAGTAGAGCTAGTGCAAGAGAAGACAATGCTCAAGAAGGCTAGCTCGAGTATTGTGGAGTGATCCAAAATATCTTAAAGTGATCCTTTAGGAGGTTTGACTACTTTTTGTTTAATATAAAATGGTTCAAAGTAGTCACCTCTGGAAGAAATGCAACAATGAGGCTAGATAAAAGTGGTTTTCTACAAGTGGACTCAACAAAGCTATTGACAGATGAAAGAGATATATTCTTACTTCACAAACATTGTGAGCAGGCTATCATTCTACCATATTTGAAAGAACCAAAGTGTTAGTTGTTTAAGAAGTCTCTCCACATAGCGGACAAATTTATGAGGATATTGACGTAGAAGAAACACCATTCATAGTCAATTCTGAGGTGCATTCGGTACTCAAGGAGGAAGAGATGATTGTCCGACATGAAGTGTTCTTTGAAGAAGATCAAGTACATGATGAAGTAATAGATGATATGTTGTATGAAGATGATGATCAACAAGGGTTGGCCATACCAAGAGATCTAGATGTGGCCAATCTAGAGATAGATATCCTCTGGATGTTAGATCTCTAAGAGGATGCTAAAATAGAGGATTTATGAAGCAAACACTTGTACGTACTAATTTTTGTTTATTTATTTTGCTATGCTTTTTTGTACACTACTAATTTTCTATTTTATCATTATTATCCTATTTTAATTATTTGAGTTTTCTATTGCAAAGCACGATGGGAGACACTCCATCAGTCACTCCACACTCCATGATAGAGGAGGAGTGTATGGAGTCTATATCTCAGGCACCTCCTACTTATATGGCTAAAGCATCACACTATTGGATCACTCACAGTAGCACTCCCCTCGGCCTCACTCCAACCGACCGCACTCCCATCGACACCACTCCCTTTGGTGGGACTACTCCCGCTAGAGGTTCTCTCTTTGGTGAAACTACTCTCCTCGGAGCTACTTCTCGCTTTACAACTCTATCGTGACCACCCTCTCAACCATCTGCTAGCGGCTCCAAGATTTGATATATGCATTGGACACCACAACACGATATAGTTGCTAGCCCATCTCATCTGTCCCATTGATTGACGTCATGCTCCGGAGGAGTAGGTTCTAGACGTGGATTTACACGTGGTTTTGGAAGAGATGGATGTTGTGGAGGCAGTGTGATAGATGTTGTGCCTACCACTTCTACTTGTAGAGGGAGTACCTCAGATGCAGGTATGCCACTTAGTACAACACATACACCTTGGGGTTCTCATGACCATGAGGACTCCAAGGTGTACACTGTATGTGATGGAGCTTCAGTGATGGATATGGCCGGAAAGGCCATACATCAGTGCATATGGTAGTTGTGCTCCATATAGTTTGGACACTCTATCATGGTAAAATGGAGTGAATTGGACAAGCATCCAAAAATTTACATCATAGAGTCGATCTATCATGAGTAATGACCAACACCTAAGCATCAATGTCCCATCGATGATCATAGGATTGTGATGTCTTTAGAGTAGGCTCATCGAAGCCTATATTGGTCCTAACCAATATCGTTAGTAGTGAGATGCCACAACCGCACATCTAGATATGGTCAAAGCATCACATTTGGGTAGCGATGGGTACAACACAATGCATCATGAGTTTCTAAGTATAATTTTGATGATTGAATTTGCTTCTCTTAAGTATGTCATGTATGTTCATCTAATGTTTTACATATTTGTTGCATGAGTTGGCAGTAGATTGTCCTCCAACAAGAGCAAAGGAGGCTTATGGATATCGTCATGGATTAGTTGCATTGTTGGAGGACTTGGAGGGATGCGGTACGGTTGTTTCATGGGAGCATCTATGATGAGGTGAGCTTATAAACTTGGTTTGGCTTATTTTAGTTTTTGTTTATAAATATCATGTTCATTTGTCTCATTTCATGAATGTGCTTTGTTGTAGGACTCCAAATATAGATGGTTTGATCCCTCTGGGCATGTGTACGGCATTGATGTGCCACAATTTTGTATTTGGCTCATATATGGCAATGGTGCACCACAATTTTGTATTTTCTTCCTATATGGAAGTGGTTTGCTACATTGAGAATTTGGCTCATATATGGCAATGGTTTGCCACACTTTTGTAGATGGTTCAATTATGGAACATATATCTCTTTTGTACATGGTTCATTTATGGAATATCTCTTTTGTACATGGTTCACGGTTCATTCTGTTTGAGTTAGACATCTATAGAAGCACGTGAACAGCAAAAGGAGGAAGAAGAAGCTTGGAACACAACACACAACAATTAATGTATTGACACTAGAATATACAAAGATAAGTAACCCATTAGGGCTATAGGCATATATACAAGACATGTGAAAAAACCTCCGAAAGAGGGAAAAAAGTGCCCCCATGGTCTTAGAGTGTACCTAAATATTCCAGCAAACCCCCCCTGGGGGTGATGTAGTGAACAAGGAGCTGGCACTCATGTATAGGGAACTACCAAGCTATGTGGAATCAATCCACAAAAGGAAGTAATGCCAAAGCTTTGCGAAAAGCTTCAAATTTCTCCCTAGGAAGAGCCTTCAAGAAAAAGTCTACAATGTTCTCCTAGGTGGGCACATATGCTAAGCTAATCTCTTCGGAAGAGAACCTCTCCCTGACATAATGATAATGCACCTCAATTTTCTTAGTGCGAGCATGGAATCGAGGGTTTCTCACAACTACCAATGTGATCTATTTATGAATGAAGATGATGGTGGTAGAAAATTAACCAACACCCAAATTAGCCATAAGGCGTCTGAGCCACACACACTCAACAGTTGGTATGAAAGTTGCACTATACTGATCCTCACACCTCGTAGTGGCCATAGTAGGCCACTTCTTGCTTAGCCAAGATATGCATGAACTCCCAAGCATGAAGCAAAAAACACTAGTGGACACACAAGTGTCATAGAAACCAGCCCATTCATAGTTAGAAAAAGTATGCAAATCTAGCAATAGTTATCCCCCCTTGGGATAAAACAAGCCAACTAGTCGAATACCACTCAAGTAGTGAAAGATGCACTTAACTGCCTACCAATGCTTGACACCTGGGCAATGCAGAAATCTGCTCATCTGTGAGATAGTTAACTGAATACCTGGCCAAGTAATGCATAAGTAAATCAAGCATCCAACAACCTACTGATAGAGAACAGCATCAAATGCATCTCCAACATCATGAAGACTCAATCGTTAACCTGTCTCAATAATCCCACGTTCAACCAAAAATGTGTTAAAGTCAGAAGACATATATCCCCCCCTCGATCAGAATGGAGGGTGCCCATTTTACATGCTGACAATTTTTTAGCCAAAACTAAAAACTATTTGAAGCACATGAACACTTTAGACTTTGATTTCAATGGATATACCCATGCATGCTTGGAAAAATCATCAATGAAAGTCACCAAGTAAAGATAGTTTCCAAAAGAGGGTGTTTGCATAGGACCACAAACATTACTATGAACAAGTTGCAGTTTTTGAGTTGCTCAAATTCAACCATCTTTTGGAAACATTTTTCCCAAAATACACCCTTCACAAACATGTTTTTCGGGTGTCTCAAGTTTGGGCAAAGAGGACACCATTTCAGATTTCTACAGGTGTAGCAAATTAGCAAAATTTAGATGACCAAAACATGCATGCCAAATCTTTGCATTTGACATAGCCTGAGAATCATGTATGCACATGCTGAATCATTCATAGATTTTTCATAGTCTATGAGCTTGTACAATCTATGACATAAAATGACAAAAGCAATAATCATTTTTCCATTTTACAAATCATGAAATGTACATTTGTCATAACAAATTTCACAACCAAGCCAATCTTGGCTAATGCAAAATTTATAACAAATTTTTCTTGATCCATGGCACAAATAAAGCATCTCACAAAGTGAAAGAGCTACCATCAATAGTAGTCAGAATGATCTTACCAACTCCCGTGATAGGATAAGAGGAGTTGTTGGTGCATGGGACAGTATTCCCTATAGGGGCAGGCTCAAGTGAAGTGAGGAAACTATGCTACAAGGTAATATGTTTGGTTGCCCCACTATCAAAGTACCAAACATATGAGTCTACTGTAGACATACATTGTTGAGGAGAACATGGGTCAACTCTGCAAATAGTAGTAAACACCCATTCTTCATTCTACACAAGATTAACACAATTTGTTTTTGGTGTAGAGGCCTCTGCAACAACCATTCCAGCCTCTTTTTCCTTTGCCTCTTTTGCAGCTAGTTTTGGACAGTTCTTTATGACATGATCGTTTCCTTTACAGTACTTACGAAAGAATTTTTTTCTTTTCTGATTTCTTCTCATCTTTGCCTTCCTTCTTGGAATGTGCAGCATTTGGAAATTTTTGCTTACTAGTACATGAGCTCCATTTACCTTTTCCCTTCTCACAAGCCAGGAAAGCTTGATGTGCAACATGCATAATGGACTTGTTGTGCCTAGACTAATCTTTCTGCAACAAAAGAGAGATTAACTCCTCAAATGACAAGGAATTTGGATTGACTTTCATCATCAAACGAAGAGTAGAAGCAAAACTCGGATATGAATCAAGAAGAACATTCAGAACCGTCTACAGAAGTCAGCAATCTGGTATAACTTCATCAGTAGAAATCAATTATTCCTTCAAGTCTTCTATCTTTGTTAGAAAACTATCCATAGAATCATCTTCATTCATATGCTCACTCTCCAACTATTTTCAGAGGTAAGCAACACAAGCCTCATTTGTAGCTTGGTACAATGTGCTAAGTGTATCCCAAGCATCCTTAGCTATTTTGCATGAGTGAATGTGAGGAATAATGGCACATTTGATAGACAAGGCTATCAATGCATGTGCCTCAGCATCTCTACCATCCCAATGAATTTGATCTACAGTAGGTGCAATAGAAACAACATCACGAACAGGAATCTAAATAATATCAACATGTTCAATGCCATCTGCATCAATTTCAATACCTATATTTGCAAGTGTAATAGGACATTTTTCAACAGCCTACACAATGTTCCACAATCTTTTTGCAACCAATACATGTTGTATCATCTAAGCGCACAATGGGTAATTGGTACCATCCAACTTATCCTCAACAGCCAACATTTGGAATACATTACTACTTTTAGCCATTGCCAATGAATAAAATACCCTGATGTAGGAAATAGATTGTATCTAAAAATGTTGAACAGAACTCCCCTAACGAGTTTTGCTAAACTTATAGTAGAATTTGAGATGCTTATACTGGCGAACCGAGACTTGTATATATCTTTGGCACAAAAAGACAAAATGGCCTACACAAGCACTATGATAGTGCATTTGGAGGCCCAAACCAGCTCAGATTAAGATTTTGGCACAACAAATCGAAGCTTTTTTTATCTCCTAATCACCCCGAGTATGCTCACCAAATTTCATGCGATTCTAAGACTCTGATCGGAGGGGTGTCGACATCCTAGATGAAGCAAGGACCTACTCTGATACAAATGTTGGAGTTAGAGGTCTGTGAAAGCATGTGAATAGCACAAGGAAGAAGAAGAAGCTTGTAGCACAACACACAATATTGAATGTATTATCACTAGAAACCTCCTAAAAAGGAATAAAAAGGGCCCCAACAGACCTAGAGTGTTCACACACATGACTACGGAAATATATGAACACATTCTACTCATCTCTTTTATGTTCGTGTGTTTTGCTTTATCAAATCATGTTTTGGTTGTCGGTCATGTCAACCCAGAATCCATTAGGGGAAAAAATGAACCTTGCATGGGCCTTTTAGATTAGAGAGTGATTAGTGATGGACCAACGAGAAGAGGGTCGTGGCCACAGTCTAGGCTCTTAATCAACTAGGCTAGGCTTCCCTTGGTTTGGGCTAGTCAAAACCACATAAACAAGCTAAAATTTGTGGTTTTGTTCCTCAGGTAGTTTTTGAAAGACATGGGATTCAAACTCAACCCTTGGATGCCCTTCAAGATTCAATGGCTAAGATTAGTTCTTAAGAAATGGGCTACTTTAAATTTTAGCCCTTAGATGTTGCTTAGATCTAATGGATGTGGTTGCTCCCAAAAGGAAAAAAGGCGCCTTGAATTTGGTCCATTGGATCTTGAGAAAAATGAATGGATGAGATTTGATCCTTACATGGATCACCTCCCATTCAATCCACACCATCCATCTTCTCTCACATCCAAGGATCAAAAAGGTACGTGGACCCCGAAGCTCTTTCTCTCTCTTCCACGAATTTTCGTGGTTTTGTCTTTTAGTGACAGTCTAGGGAGCTATTTTGTCTTTAAGTGATAGTTGATTGGCTCTCAATCTCAACCATCAAAATCCAAGGCGATCGGACGGCTGCGAGTAGACGCAATCGTGATATTTTGTTCTCTCTCTTCGCATGGGAGTTTGCTATTTTGTCCTTTTTTGACAGAGACTGTGGTCTTATTTTGTCTTCTAGTGCCCTTTTTTCCCATTTGATCATGGCCATACAATAAACAAATCCAATGGCTTAAAATGCACACGATTTTTTTGTCTAAAGATTCTTCTTTTCTATTCTTTATTTTAACTGACAATACCACTACTGGTATTTCCAAATCTCTTAATCACCCTGATTAGCCATTTTAATTCCTTAAAATTAGGAATCCTTACAAGGCCCATGCAGGGCAACATTTTCCCTAATGTGGCAACCACTATAGTTCTTGTCACATGTACTTATTGTTTTTTGGGCTAGAGTGTGTTTTCTATTGCTACACAATAGCATGGAAATGTTGTTGTAGTAAGACACAACACACTCTGCCCAAAAAAAGAAATTTGCTGATATGGTCATCAGTATAGGTGACAGTATTAGCATCGATATGACTAAGGACATACCGAGGCCTATACTGATGTTTTTCGTAGGGACATATAGATATTATGGTAGAAATTTTGATTTTGACCTGCACCCCATCACTTTGTAGATACATACTGGCAAAAATATATCGACACATATATCGAGCTTCATATCAATGCTAGTGGGTGATTGCCGATGCTTATATCGGTGCATATACCGATGCTTATATCGCAATTATTGTACTCACATACATATTGAGACTTATATCGTTGTCAATTAAAAAATAAGCCCGTGTATTTGCACTGATATAAGATCCCAGTATGCCCCTCATATATTGTAGTGGTCACGATGGTGATCTTTTGTGATTATAATGGTTATGGTTATATTCATGGTTATTATTCGTGTGTGTGTATATATATATATATATATATATATATATATATATATATATATATATATATATATATATATATATATATATATATATATATATATATATATATATATATATATATAGAGAGAGAGAGAGAGAGAGAGAGAGAGAGAGAGAGAAAGAGAGAGAGAGAGAGAGAGAGAGTTATGATCGCGTACTTACGGTTAGTGGCTACGTCATGATTGAGGAGTTCTGTTCAATATTTATGTCTTCTGAACAATTCGTCTGCTGTTGATAAACGAAACAAATTCTTTGCCTGAATGAATATATAAAGGAGTTTTTTGTGGATTGATAGAAAATGGTAATCTATATACGTCTCTGTTGAGATTAAAGTCAAATCCGTCATACACCCTCATTCAATAGAGAACACTTCTTCCAATTATCTTTGTCTCTTTTAGGTTTTCAAAGTTCTCAATGCATACGCCTATTGCTAATATATTGCGTATATCATTCGGCACGTCAACAGCTAATAAAGAGAGAGAGAGAGAAAAAAAAAAGGTCGACTTCACCACCTGCATGTAAATGGCGACGACAATCCTGGAACTGTTAAAAAGAGTGTCTTTCAGAAGTTTTAAAATTGTTGCAGTTAACATTGTCATTTGTTATAGAGATTGCCATTTGTTATGGAGAACAATAAGTTCGAAAGAAAATGGCTTCCGCATGAAGGCAATAAGAAAATCACTAATCTTTTAGCGGCTCATCATATTTTATGCACGCGTCGATCGGCCGATCGGCCTCACTTTTTGCTTACTATATTTTATGTTTTTTTCTCAAAAGAACAATGTATTTGAATATATTTGTTGTAGAAATTCTCTTATGCACTTACAATTTAGTAAGGTCGTAGAATAGTAGGCATATAGTAGACATACGATCCCAACTTATTCTTGACCTGATTTTGCATTGCGGTCATGATTCCTTTATATATTGTTAGCACTTTATGATTTTGTTTGAGGAATTATAACTATGGTCTAGACATACGTTTATGCAAATTTTTACCTCATATTATTCTCATTTGTAGATTATGTTAATGCAATTATGATCGCGATTCTACAACTCATGGATTTATAGGTTATGATGTTGCAGTTTGGAGTCATGGATTTATGGTATTCCGCGTTATGTTTATAACCATGGAAGTTATGTTTATGGATCTACCGATGGCCAAAGTTATGTTTATCATAATTTGTATGATCGTAATAGATAAAGTTACTAATAAATGATCAAGTTACCAATATGATATAATATGATGAAGTCACCAATATACCATGATCACTAGTCACGATGGTAATCATTTGTCATTAGAATGATCATGGTTATTATTATTATTATTATTATATAGTTATAGTTATAGATATAGCTATAGTTATTATCGTGTACTTATGTTTAAAAACTACATCATGATTTAGGAGTTGTTTGGATAACTTTTGGGCTTCAAAAAGGTTGTTGATTCGTTTAAGCTTGCGTAGCCTAATGGCTGACGCTTTGAGTCATTGGGAGTAAGTACTGAGTTCAAATCATGGTTGGAAATGTCCACGACATCACAAGATGGGTGTCTATACCGTATGAGATTGGGTATGTACATCTTTTCAATTAGGTATACTCTCAAAAAAATGGTTTGTTAGTTTGTAGTATGTTCAAGATTTATCTCTGCTCAACCGGTCATTTGCTGTTTACATACGAAGAATTTTTTTGTTTTAATGTGGATTAGTAGAAAATGATAATCTGTAAACGTCTCTGTTGAGATTAAAGTCAAATCCGGCACAAACTCTCATTCTATAGTGAACACCTATTCAACTTTTCTAATATATTGATGTCTAAAAAGAAACTTCTATCATTTGGCATCTGAACATCTTAAACGACGGATTTATCGATGTCAGAAAGTGGATATATTTTTCCATTAACAACTATAATATTCATTGACACCGATCTCATTGTTATTCAGTTGGCCTCTGATGGCCGTTCCTTAGCAATGATTATCCCATCTGCATATTCTACAGTAAGCTAACCCACAACAAAAAGTTTTCCGATTTTTTCTCCCTCCATCGTCATGGAACTACGTACGTCATGGAGCTTAAATGGCATAAGCATTATAACTACGTACGTGATTTACATAATAGTTATTCTATCAGTGATCAGTTAAGCACGAAGCATAACAGAGGTCTCTCTACCTTTTCGTTGACCTTTTCATGCGGAACGAAGGGATTATTCACTCTCGAATTAAATTTTCACTCACGAAGCGGTACAGTTCCATATGCATAGTCACTCTATTTCAGAGTGGCAAAGTCGTCAGAGAACATTGCCAATATCATCGTGATTGTTGGAGATCTACTGCTAACAGAACCATCGAGAACATCATAGTCATGTCTTGAAGAACATCATAGTCATGTCTCTACAGGGTACGAGTACGACACAACAAGGCTTGTTAATGTCGGCAAGTAGTATACCAAGATAGCTTAGAAACTCGAAGGCTAGATCTAAATAAACATGTCAAGAATTGGAGCCCTGTACGACCGACCTGTATAATTATGCTGAGAGGATACGGCACGCTGGACGTCCACTGGGCATGCGGGATTATTTGAGAGAGAGACTCAAAGAGAGAGAGAGAGAGGAAAAAGGTCGAGTTTAGCGTCTGCATGTGAATGTCCACGACAGTCCTGGAGCTGTTTAAAAGGAGTATACACTCTAGAGGTGAAAGGGCTTGCGTCTGTCAGAAGTGGCCTAGAGAACTAACTCTCTCAGAACGTACTGGCGACAACTTACTGTCGGCAGGTGCTTAGCATGGGACCGCTCAACTACCCGCCTTCTCTGCGGAAATGATCTTCCCTGCTTAGAGGGCCTCAAATGGAGCAATGGTAAGAAACTATCCAGAATCTCCAACTTCAAACATAACTTAGAAGTTCATCACACCCTTAACAGGAGGTGGTGCCATTCTTGTAACAAACTTCGATGAGAACTAAAGTTCATGTCTATGTGGCACCCCCTAATTGAGATCAAAAAGTCCGTTTTCATGTGGTTGCACAAGGGAATCTGGTCCAATGCAAAGGCTAACAAAATATGTGGTGTGCCGCCATGGTGCAAGCGTTGCCAGCGATGCATTGAAGATTTAGCTCACCTATTCTTCGATTGCCCTAAGTCCCGTGTTATTTGGCATCACGTGACACGGGTTTTGAGAATCACAAACCAAATCAATTGGCAATAGGCACTGTTGGGTGAGGCGGTCGGCTGCTCGTCAAGGCTGTGGAATGCCATCAGGGGTGAGACTCTTTGGAGGATTTGGAGGGAGCAATGTGCTCTCAATTTTGGCCAAACTCCAAAGGAATGGTCCATCGACAAATCCTTTTTTCTTCTAGGTAAAAGAATCTCCCGATATAAGAGATCTCCACCTTTTAGACATCATTGTATTTATCTCCTCGAAAACAACAAGTTGAAACCCAAATGAGTCCCACATGAGGGAGATGATAGATTTATTCGCCTCATATGTAATGCCCTCTAGTTTGCCATAATCCTCCCTTGCATTGTGGGATTTGGGGGGTCCCATGGGCACTAGTCCCATTCACTTGTAACTTTTCTTCTTTATTTTAATTAAAGTCTGAGAGAATAGGCTAAAGCCGAACTTCCTTTTATTAAAAAACAAATTGTTCACGTGATGACATTTGGCTAGATGCGGAATACATTTGGCTAGATGCTTGTGACCCCTTTCAGCTCGAGCTTTTAGACAGGTCAAAAATCTAGGCCCTCTAAATGCGGAATACATTTACTATGCGATCTCCATCGATAGTGACTGATGCTCGATGGGAATGAGTAGCAATCAGACTATCTGTAAAGGCTCGGCAGGATGCGCAAAACGCTTACATACCTGCTCCGGACTCGAAACGCTTCAAGTGAGGGAGTTAATGTGCGCGAAGGACACTAATCTAATGTCAGAATACAATGAAAGTAACACTTTCCTTCAGTCATTAGGCTTGGTAGTTCTAATAATCATGTGGTGAGTAACATTGTTTTTTTCTTAAAAGGAAGTTCGACTTTAGCCTACTCTCCCAGACTTGAATTAATTAAGAAAAGTACAAGAGAAGGGGACTAGTGCCCATGAGATTGCCCGAATCCCATAGAGGGGGATAGCTTTTACAGCGTTTATATGGCATTACAAAGAAGGTTAATCACCCTCATGCGGGGCGCACATGGGTTTAAGCTTGTTGTTGATCAAAAGGAGCACTTGATGATGCCTAAAGGGGGGAATTTCTTACAATTAGCAATCCTTTTGCCAAGGAGGATCTGCTCAATAAAAAATTCCATTCCTGGTATGTGATCGCAACACTAGGGTCAAGGTCCTCAAATTCCACCCATCTGATCGTGTCCTATTTCTTGAGGTGCTTCCATTGTTTGAATCCCTTATTCCAAAGTCTCTTAGCACTTAAGACATTCCAACGCTCCACGTTTCTCATGCCTTGGATCGGGAACCAAATAGAGTCACTTTGTCTTATACCTGCAACCCACTTTCCAGAATTGCCCAAGTTATTTGAGCCTGATTCTACATGAGGGATGAGATTCTTGCATCCATTATTGATTAACTTCTGGTTCTTGCTGCATCAAATACTCCAAATAATTTGAGATCTCCATATCTGCCATAAAGCAATATCAACACCTCTGCATACACGTAGTAGAATCTCTTGGTAACCAAGGTTTGAAACACTAGCAGCATTAAAGAATTTACTAAGAAGGCTCTAGAAAGATTGAGCATGCCAGCAATTAACAAATAAGTCGGCAAGGTCTTCCTCTTTGCCATAGAATCAAGATCAACATGTACTAATATTAAATTTCTTGGCTTTCCTCCCTGTCCAAATCTCTTTATGCATAATGAGCAATTGCAAAGTAGAGTGTTTGACATTCAGGAGAAAAGAACATATGGTTTTGAAAGGAGAAATGAACATATGGTTTTGAAATGATATCTCCAGTGTTTGCAATTCAAATGGAGACTCCATTCCTTATTCAACCTATCCACAATATTGGATATCGAATGTATTCTTTTCTTCAACTAAGAAAACATATTTGGAGCCACAAAGTGCAAACCTATCTCTTTGTACTTGGAGAAGTTATCCAACCATCTTCTCTGGATAATTTTGTTCTCCATCAGCTCCTCTTTACAAGCAAAAGGGAGACCAATTAGAGAACTTATAGTGTTATCAAACATCAGCTCACCATTGGTCACCAAGTCATTCCAAGAGTTGAAGTCAGACTTCTTGCATTTATTTTTTATAATACTTCAACTCTCTTGTTCCCTTTGAGCTATCCATCGAGTCCAAATGAGATCCTGCAAAATAAAGAATGAGTTATTTAAAAAATCCTTAGAGGCTTCATAATCTCTTTTCACCTCCATCAATGATTACCACATTTAGAATACAAATTCACTTCCTATGGAAGCATAAACATGAGGAGACATCACAATAATCCACACACTAGCATTACTCCAAACTTTGTAATCCCTCAACAAGAAAAACTTGTTATACTTTCTAGTGATCAGATAAGCTTAGAAATATCTGGAGTTAGACATAGCTCTCAAAATCCTTTTCAAAGCAAGGTTTTTAGCCATTTTAGTAGGACATAGAATCTCTAAACCCCATTCCATTTTTTTCATACAATAGATGTCCCAGGAAACTTTGGAATATTAGATCCATTATGATTACCTCCCCATAGAAATCTATGAGCTATAGATATGAACTAATTCAACTACCTTTAAGAAGGCTACCTACAAGCAAGAAAGTACACAATCGTTTGCAAAATATAGTGATTAAGAACAACACCTCTATGAGCCACGTTGTGCTACGTAGGCATCCACTTAAGCGTGTTTTGCCTCAATTTATTAGTCATCCAATCCCATCTTTTCTCAAAGTAAAGACTAAATCCCATGGGGATCCCAAGGAGTCTGAAAATCTCATGATTTGGAATAATCTCACAACCAATTTTAGAGATACAGTGGGAATACACTCATTAGAGGCCTTGAAGGAGGTTTTCTTGTGATTAATTTGAGAACCACTAAGAAGACAAAAAAAGGTCAAGTGAATCTAGAATGCTTATAATATATCTCCCAATGGCTTGGGTAATCATGTTATTGTCATCAACAAAATTCTATAAGGCAAGCTGAGAGGGGGAGCTAGGGATCACAATTCCTTTGATGGTACCATTTTAAATACAATCCTTCATTAACCAACCCAATGCATCACTAGTAATATAAAAGAGAAGAGGGGCAAGGGGGCATCCTTTTCTTATAGGTCTTTGAAGTCCAAAAGGATAAGAAAATTCACCATTAATGGAGATTCTCGAGCAAGTATTTCAAAACAAAATACTCACCCACTTAGTGAAATGTCTCCAATCCCCAATGTCATGAAGAGACTAGAGAATGAAACTCTGATACATTTTTTCATAAGCTTTGTCAAACTCAACCTTGAGGAAGTAAAATTTTGATTGGACTCTTTAGCAAAGTACATACCTTTCCAAAAGGGAAGTGATGGCATCAGGAATATATCTACCTCTTATGAACCCCTTCTACTCAATGAGGATGATTTTCTGCATGAGAGGACTAAGTCTTCTAGCCAAAGTGGAGGAGGAGATTTTACAGAAGGAAATCGGAAAAGAGATGAGCCTCCAATTATTGAGGTCATCCATAGAGTGAGAACTCATGTTTATGCTTAATAACGCAATGTCACATCTTTCCCAGCACATCATATTTAGCTTAATAACTCCAATATTGATAAACGTAGCGAGAGAACCTCTTCTCAGATATTCTCGCCTTATCAAAATAATGTAAGAGATTAAGCAGTTTTTTAGCTCCAAAAAGAATTCATTAGATATTCCATCAATACCTAGAGATTCCCCTAGTTTTAACTTATTAATGGTTTCTCTAACCTCACTAAGAGTGAGCGCCAAATCCAAAATCACATCTAGGTGAGTCGGAATCATTTTTTGTTCTTTTAACAATAATAAAGACCCTAGCTTTCTGGATGTCCTCCCCCACTTGGAAGGTATATAGAAAAATTTGGTAAAAACATTCACAACTTCTTGTATATTCTCCTTGATGTTCATGGTATGCCACCTGAAGTCTTTTTGAGCATAGGGATGAAGTTTTTAGCTTTTTTCATTTCAGCAAATCAAACATAAATTTGTTAGGTCTATCAAACTTACCAGCCCAAAATTCTCTTGATGCAGCAAGGGATCTATAACCAAGCAGGTAGTGCTCATATCTCAATCGTTCCTATAGAGCAAGAAGCCTCTAACAAGCATAGGAGGTATTATGGTTAGACTCCCTAGTTTTCTCAATCTCTTCATATATCATCATTTATCTATTAAACTCTATAGTTTTAGTCACGTGCTTTTTATGAGAAAACAACTTTTGAGTCTCAATGTCACATCTTTCCCAAGCTATAAATGGACGCTTTGCATTGTTAAAGTGCATTTTGAAAATGACCTTGGCCTGGTCTATCACACTAGGAATCTTGAGAAGAGTGACATCGATATGCGGCTAGCAAGCTCTGTAATTAAGGCAGTTACAATGCATTTTAACAATTAAAGGAATGTGGTCAGTAATGACCAAGGTCTGGTCAACATCATAGTTGATTTTCCACAAGTCATGTAATGTTTAGACATTCATATAACCATGGTCGATCCTAGTAGCCAAATAGTTGTTACTACTATAGTTCCAAGTGAGACCCCTACCATGAGTGAACTCACCTAGATTCTTAGTGTTCATCAAGTTATACCAGGCAGCCTTCCCATTACCTTGAATGAAATGGTTTTTATGACCAATTCTATATTTAGGGTTAACGCTCATATTGAAATTTCCAAGTAATAGAATATATCTATTAATATTAGAGAACTCACTGCAACACATGGCTCTTTCAAGGGAGTGGTTGGAGGTATATAAGCTGACAACTTTAAAATTCAAGGGCATTCGGGGATAAAATGAGCCCTTCATGGGCCTTTTAGATTAATGGATGATTATTGATGTACCAATGAGAAGAGGTTGGTCGCCATAGTCTACTCCCTTTATCACCTAGTCTAGGCATAGTCTTCTCTTGTTCTTTGGGGTCAAAGGTGGTACGAATGACTAAAAACCCCAAGTTCCTCTCCAAAAGTCATTTGATAGGCCTAGACTTTGGACAATAGCCATTGTATGAACTCAAGGATCTAATGGCTCATGTTAAATGTGAAGAAAAACTCAGCATACAATTTGGTCCTTTAGATGTGGTAGATATCTAATGGTATAGCTTGAAAATCTTGAGAAATTGTGCCTTTATATCTCCATCATTGGATAAAATTTAAAGAGAATGGTTGGGGTTGAGTGACCTTGAATTCATGGTCGCTTTCAATTGTATCAATTGGATCACTTCTTGATCCAATGGCTATGAATCCTTACGCTTGAGAGGATCTCAAGATGAACTCGGAGCCCTTGGATTGTTGCTCAATCATACGGAAGAGATTCGACCCCACTACAAAACTCTGCCTCCTATTTTGTTATCTTCTACCAGTACAAACACTCTCTCACTTCATTGAATGTTTCAAATTTTGTCTTTTGTCACATGCACACTCTTCTCAATCAAAGCCATCCATGATCATTTCATCCAATGAACAATAATGCCCATTACTATTCATTCCTTAGGATAAGTTATGTCTTCTTTTGACAGACACATTATAACACATCATAGCCATTTGTGTGTGATTATCAAAGGGATATTATTGTGCATGACCTCATTCAAACTGAGCACATTGCTTAGATCGAGTCTCTTATTACAAAACCACTAGTGGTTTTTTTGATGGCCTTAATCCATCTATTGTTAATTTTAATCCCTAGAAATTAGGGTTACTTACAAGGCCCATGCAGGGTTCATTTTTTCCTCTATTGTGTTGTCAAACTTAAGACCGATCCACTAGTTGGAATGACTACAAAGACAATCAGTGACAAGGTGAACTATGTTATTAGCAATACCTAAAGCAGATACATCCTTACCTTTGTCATGCTTAGTGTGATACCATTGATGATTAGAGGAAATGATCTTCAAGTTCGCTTTAAGATTGAAGTCTCTAGTTTTGACTCCCTACAAACATATAATACCAAGGAGATGAGCTAGATCTTTCAACCACTTGTTGACACTTTTAGCCCTAATTGGGTCAAGAAGAACCTTTATGTTTATAGAAACCATCTTGAGCAAGTCCATAACCTTAAAAAAACAATAAGAAACATAATTTCTACTCAACCTTAAAATTGTGATAAGCCACGTTACAACTTCCCTGCAACAACAACCCAACATATACATACTCATATTGCATACTAGTCAATTTAGAAAATAGGATATGACAATATATACTCATTTTCATCATTTTTCAAAACTCTTTGAGGGTTTAGACCTTGAAAGAGAGGTTCTGATAGTCTATTTCCTTTTGGGTTTGGATTTTCTTGTATCCACTTAAACCTCCTTATTCCATTCCATATTGGTATCTTCATCCTCAATAGTTTTTTGGTTGTATTTCTTTAATCTTAATCTGATCATGCTGCTTAACTTCTTTTGAGAAAAGAGAGTCAAGCTGAGATTGAATATTAAAATTATGAGAGAAAGACTTAGAGCTACCAATATTTACACTATTTTTCCTTTTGTGTGACACTTGAGTCCATTCTCTAGCATCATGATTATCTAGGAAAGGCTCTTCCTAATGCATTTCTTCATTCTGATTCTTGTTATCATCCATGTTAGGTTTATCATTTTTGTTATTATCTATAGAGTCATAAGAAGCTCTTAGATTCCATTTATCATCAAAGGCGTTATAAAATTCTTCTAAGAGGACCTCATATGTGTTGGTCGATTCATGATTTTTTTTTATCAGAGTTACCCTCTTTACGTTGATTGTCTTTTGGTTCTTATATTATGCCTGATTTTATAAGTAATGGGCAAACTTTGATGAGATGTCTCTTTTTATAACAATTAAAACATCCATTAGGTAGGTTTCTATATATCACTTTTTATTCATGCAATGATCTACCATTTGAATCCTTGATAAGCAGAGTTGTTTTAATAGGATTGAAGACATCAATTTCAATCATCACTTGGAGGTCCAATTTAGGGTTGATTGTCCCCCTAGTCATTTGCCTCACATCCCTCTGAGCGCATCTATCCATGGATAGTGTTCATCTGGGAGATAAGGATATTCTACTGAGATATGAAATTTTGTGGGCTTAGGTCTCCGAGTATTAAACCCTGAAAACCACTTAAAAAAGGTCACGTGTATATTCCTTATTAACTATTACCCTTATTTTTTATAATTTTAAGAGCATTGTTAGTGTCTTCAAAAAAAGAAAAGGATGTATTTTTTGGAAAAGTATTGGATTTGTTGCACTAGAGAGTCCCCTTATTTTGCCAAATTTTTCTAATCCGTTTCCTAAGGATCTCTTGGGTAGGGCTAGTCCCATGAAAGAGGCCTATGACAACTTTATCACATAGTTGGAATTGCCATTTATCTAAAGTATTCCTCTCTATAACTAAAGTATTATCCTCTTCATCATTAAGGTGAGAATGGATGCTGATTTTGTTAGCTTCATTACCACAAAACACTTTCTCCTTCCCTTTATGGTTATCACAAGAGGAGTAGTAGGTCTTACCTAAAGAGTCAACCTTGAATAGTTGGTTGTCAAGCAATTTGTTACCTTGAGTAACTTGGGTGAATGATTTATTCAAACATCACATGCATGCATCTTGTTCACTGATTATTGCACTTGTCTGGTAAGCCTTAGTAGTGACCTTCATCAAAAGATCTCTTACTACAGCATAAGAGATTCCTTCATCTACTTTGTTCTACGAAGAAATGTGAGTGAAGCCATTTTTTATGGCTTCATGTAGAGCCATACTCTAATACATAAAAAGGGATCATGAACAGAGCACAGCTAGAGCTTAGAGTGCAATGGGTAAGGGGAGCAACCCTCGTACCCAAACAAGCATGAGGAGTCTCTCAAAAATTGAGATGCAATACATTACCCTCTCATTGCAAAACCATAGCTTCATGAAGGAGGTGACTCATTTCTTCATTTCTGATGAAAAGAAACATGATACACTCTTTGTTCAACATTGTTTCTAGTTACATTAACAATGGTTGACGGACATGAAGCTAGCAACCGGCCACCGACATTGGGTATGGTCAGATGGTGCACCGTCATAGCTCAAAGCTAAATGTCCCTTCCCCTTTGTAGGAAGATACCCACAAACGAGAGGCATGTCAATGGTCTAGAACGTCTTCAAATCTGGACGTGCGAGAGGAGAACATGATGGTGCCAGTGCAGTTGTAAAGAGGGTGTTAACCCATGAACATCTTAAAGAGGATGGAGCTACGTTGAAGTGTGGTTCTGATGTTGTTTCCTACTTGAGACAACATCTCTCAATAGGTACAGTAGTGGTGTACGATCTCACATTAGAGAAGTGAATCATGTCTTTTGGGAGGTGGGTATCAATGATGTAAACAAAGAGGTAACATAGTACTATGAAGGAATACCATAGGTCCGATTTATTCATTGTATTTGTGGGTACCCATATGAAGGTAGTTGTGGCATCGGTGTTTGAGAACTATTATGTTACTCTTTGCATTGCATTCGAGGGTATTGGAAAAGATGTAGTAATTCAGAATATCTCAACAGTTGGAACTAAGTGAACCTTGTCCCAATCTCGAATAGAGCATCATACAAATAATCACGAGACCCTTCAATTGTAAATGTGTAAATAGAGACCTATTTACACATTTACAATTGAAGGGTCTCGTGATTATTTGTATGATGCTCTTCTAGTTTATGATAATTTTGCAATGAATGTTGAAGAAGGAAATATAGAAAGTGTAGATTTCTACATTTTGAAGTGCACCCATTTGAAGACAATGACTAATAAGACTATTTGTGATGGATGGGGTAATAATATATCTACTTGAACATTCTATTTTGAAGGTCTTTTCTACACCTCTGTGGAGGAGAATGTATTCAAGTTGTTGGAAGATTCACCCGCAACCTTTATGTATTTTCATCTCATAAGGTGTGTCAAAATACCCATGACACATTTGCAAACTGATTCAAGCTCCCTTTTATATAGTATCTCATCAGATGAATATGAGAACATCTACAATAGTATGTCATGGGATGTGGCAGAAGGTTGACTACCTCCTACTAAAGTTGATGATAGTGTGATGAGATATACATAGTTTTGTTTTGCTCATTTTGTCTCTAAGCTACCACTATTATGTGGATCGAATATGCTAAGTAAGATAATACTTGAAAGTTAATGAAAACCATTGTAAGATAATTTGGACATGTTTAATAATATAAAATTTGTGGATCTTTAATCAGTTCTTTGTTGATCATCTTTTGAAACTTGCAAGCTTTGGGATGTCATGGTATACATTGTAGCTTTGTTCAACTTTGCAATGGTATTTGAATACTCACTACGATTAGGAAGTACCAACCATAACTACAATTGACAACAAAGAGTACTAGTTGAATAACATTGTCTCTCACCTATGGAAAACTCTAGAAGAGCAATACAACATCTTCTAGGATTAAAAACTGATCGAAAGCAGAGAGAATCCACCAACACTATTGTGCTTGGGCCATAGTGAGGATAACATTTCTAGAAATCTTTCAACCACTTAAAGTAGTATCCATAGTGTCAGATGCACTTTTCCCTACCCCAAATGGCTTTGAATTTTTGCATGAACTAAGGAAATATTGTAATTATTTTAGAATAAAAATTTTCTTATGTTAATGATCTCCCTATCAATCTGTAGGAGTAGAGCTATTTGTTCTTCAACAAGTGGTAGTGGCTTCATGTTATCAACTTCTTCTTGAGTCCAATATGGCACTCTCGATAGTGATCATTCAATAAACTCCACCTCTATTGGGACTTCAGCAAGAAAGTCACATGCCAATCTCCTTCTTTTCTTTAGTTGTACATCTAGATTTACATTGCAACGGAAGAATGGATCAATTTGGTTGACTAGTGGTTCAATGGTGCATGCTACGAATAGATCATTTTCTGTTTGGGTTGCGATTATAAACTTCTGAATGAGAGCATCTACAATATCAGAAGTTAAATTTTACTTGAAGCGAATAGCAACTATAAGAAGAAAGTGAGAGATAAAAGAATAATGTTGAAAACCACAAGTAAACAAAAAAAAGCACTAATTAATAAACAGTATAGTAACATCAAATCTTAGAAACGCGTATAGTGAAAAATTTCTTAATACTTAAACTAGATTGGACATATACATACAGGACCAAGCGTAACGTCAAATCTTACAAACTGATATAGTAACAAAATGCTTGATACTTAAATTGGATTTAATATGTACCCACAAGAGCAAGGGTATGACAAAGTAGGGCCCTAAACCCAATGATAGTATTCATAGATAGTTAGAAAATAATATTGACTCAACCATCTATTATGTAGTAGAAGAAATTATAGTTTTCTTAGTAGAGGCCCTTGTTATGGGTAAACGTACGTTTCTTGAGCATCTTCGTGGGCTCCTGTTGAATTTTCTGTTTTGGTTCATCAATCGTGCTAGCGTTGTCGTTGAGTTCATGGGAAAGGAGGGAGAAAGGGTTCTAGAATTTTGATTTGAGAGTTCAGGAACGCTCACATTCAAATGGAGTGAAGGGCATTAGTTCTTTGATTCTGGATTCCTTAAATTAAATCACTGAAATGACAGATCTTACAAACTTCTTCAACGCTAATTCATGCCGTCGCCTATGGCATATGATTGTCTTCTTGTAAAGATAACTTCAAGAGGGTCAATTAAATCTCGATTGAGACAAAAGATGTCAAAGCATTATTCACTCATGATGAGTCTTAAAGTTTGAGTATATTCGCCTAACTGCTCTTCGAGATCTCTAATTTAATTTAGTTACTTTTTATTGAGAACTTCAGGTCACTTATTTGAAGGAAACCAATATTTCTACCATGGCGTTCATGGCTTTTATGCAAGAGTCGTAGAGTGACAGGTTATGTGCATAACAAAAGAGACTAACCCAAACTACGTTATGAGATGAAGGAAATGAGTATCCCCTAGCACACTTAAAATCCTTGGGGAGACATTTGTTCGCTATGACTTTCGAACCCTTTCCATGCTAAAATCAAGCAAGCATTGGAAACTCGAAAGAGTATTCAGACAAGTGATTTCACCTAATAGCACATACTAGAATAAGAAGTGTAATAACAACATGTATACCAAACAAGTACAAAGTCTCGAATTCACCACTTCTATGCATTTGCCCATCATTCATTCATCTACACCGTAACATTGATATATACTCATTGATATCTACCATGCGACACTACTTTTAGTCTATACGAAGAAATATAAAAGTAAACCTATGCACTTACATAACTCAAAAATCAATTTTGTGTTTACCTCCTATGTACCGAAAACATGCATGCCTAAATATGCAGTTTAATATCTTCAAATTCAAAGTCGAAATATGCAGCGGAGTAAACTCACAGGAAACCTATCATCTATCGAGACTCGAGAACACAAGAGTCGTTGCATGGTGGTATGTTCAGAAATATTTGGCAGAGAAACCATACCGTATTTTTTTTTTGGAATTCTTCAGCTTCTCTTTCTTTTCAACCATACAACTGAACCTCCATACCAGAATTGTTTCCATTAGCTCCAGTCCGATCAATTAAGCTAGGAGTGCCTACATACTGCTGCATATTGTTTGAAGAAGCGGCATGATAAAGGACACCAAAGAGTTTTTCAGTCCCAACAACAACAGTGGTAAAGTAGCCTCTTCAAATTTTCCACAGATAACCCCTGGAGCCGTGGAACTGAGAGATGCTCATATGGTGTTGCATCTTCAACTGTCCCCTCTGCCTTCTCTTCAGGCTCACTCACGGATCCTTCACCTAGCGATCGGGATATGTCTCCTCGCTCATTCAAAACCTCACCTTCACATGGCATGCACTATTCCCATATGCTTCAATTTTTAATAAGATAGCCCTGATTGATTGTGTGTTTATTTCTCTCTTTGGCCGACTCACAAGGTCTACTCACCTTGAAGAAATCATCTTTACAAGTGAAAGACGACGAACTAGTTGCATCAGCTTGATATACTTTAGTGGATGGGATTGCTCTTCCCCTTCTCGGGCATTCACAAGAGCACTCGCCCTCACATAGGATACTCCATAGAAGTCTGTAGGTCGATGTTACAATGAACTATTGTGTTTCTCTGAATCTTCATCTCCATGAATGTGTTGTCCACTGTTGGAATATTTTCCAACCCCCTCAGCCCCAAGGCTCATCGTTTTTCCTCACTTGCCTGTTGCATGAAACTCCAAAACTAAGATAGATAAAACAATAGTTGGACTGATAACAAATTTGTCTGACTAGTCCACCTCATATACAATGTTGGAAAAAAAGAACAAGCACTGCAGCATTCCCAGGTTCTATCTCAAGTAGATTCTTAACACCCACAATTGCTAGTTCCAGGCTACAAGCTAGCCTGCAAACACCTCATTTTTTACTACAAGCATCATATTTATGCAGGGAAGTAGTAGAAGATCTTTTCTATGTTGCTATTGAATGTCGTGTTCCCATTATGAATCTGATCTAGTGAGTCATTTAACCTCAGTAATAGCCCTCTTGCATACATGTTGGACTGCATTTGCAGAACTTTAAGATCAGTTGCAATGTGATATGCTCCCTCCTCAAAGAGTGATGATATTGACATATCCCTTTGTTACAAATGCATAATTATCCAAGGTCATCTTTACGATGACTTTCCTTATTGCTCAAAAGTATTGGCCACATCCCTACTTCTCCCTATTCTTTTGCCTTATCCTTTCCATTTGACCTTACCTCAACATATTTTTGCGAATATCGGTATAGCATCTACCTTTTCTTTGATGCAAAGCCCAGATACGAGGCGAGTAACAATAGTCTCGACTCTCTAGCATGGCTTCTACTATGTCTATTTTAGCAGCCCGAATCTAGGGTAGTCTTGCATATCTCCTCACAACATAGATGGGATAGTGATGTTAAGGCTTGCTGATAAGCCCTACCATTCCCTTCTTGACTGTCTCCTATCCATAGAAATGTTCAGGACCTTGTAGGTCCCTTGAATTTTAGCTGCAAACCATTCTAGCAGGACAGATGTGACGAACATTGATTTGCCATACTACACCATACTACTAACCTGTGTTGTCCTTGGCAGGCACATTCCTTCACACACCTCTACCCACTTGACTCTCCCTCTATCTCTCTTTATCTCTCCGATGACAAGATATTGAGATATCAATTGAGGGTCCTTCTCTCTATTTTTCTCTAATCGTATGATTTTGACTACTGGAGTGGTTGTCCTTCTTCCTACGAACCCCTGAGATGCCAAGCCCTAGCTATTGTCCTGCTTTCTGATGTCCTCCCTATGTAGAGTGCTCTCTCCCACTATCTGACCATTCATCGCCAGAACCATGATTCCCATCTAGAAGTGGAAGCGCCTCTCCATTACTTGTCGTAAAGAATGGAGTAAGAATATTCTTATCAAAATTCAATGAGTGAGGTTGTGCTTTGTTGTAATTGATGAAATCTCATTTTTAAGATTTGGTGATGGACTCCCATCACTATCTCTCACAAAGGTTGGACCCAAATACTCCTTCTCATCATCAGTAGTCTCTCAAACGTTGTTATTCTCTCCAATCACCTCCAATGCTTCTAGCATTGTAGAAGTTGAGCCACCAATTTATTGGAGCAGGACAATCAACAACTGGTCATTATGAAACCCATAAGTTAAGATATGAAGAAAAGTTTGAAGTCCAACTTCATGAAATGAAGAGGAGGTTCAGGGAGCAAAGTTCTATAAAACATATGTACATTAGTTTTGTAAATACTTCAATATACTTGAAGTAATGATGAATCAATACTCATATGTATATATAGATAGATGTAGATGGTTGTATTAGGTGAGAGAGATGAAATATAGATGAATAGATGTTGAGTATTGGATGTATCATCGATCAGATGTATGAAGAGTTGAGTAGAAAGAATGTTTAGAGAATTGCGCGTCGATCTTTTCTCTAGTTCACCTTCTTTGTTTGATTTTATCAGAAATCCTTTTGTACACATCTAACTCCATAGTTAATCTATCTATGGTTAAAGTTTGAAAGTCCAATTGCAAACAGGGTGAGAGAATTTTGTGTAGGAACATTCATATGTGAGAAAGTATTGAGTGTCTTCTGAAATAGGCGCAATTCCGATGGTCAAAGAAATGGTCAGTTCTCAGTGCATAGTGTAAAGTTTTGCACAAATGAGGAGTCAAAATCTAAGTTGGAAGGTAATCCATCTATGACTAAAAGCATTCGCTTAAACGGGTTCTAGTTTGGGAGAACCATGTGTTAGAAGTTGCAGGTGTCAAAGTCGACTCTACAAGAAGGCAATTTCAGACATAGGTAGATGTTTTGAAACATTTCTCATAATCTAATTAATCCTTTGAAGTGTTTTAACTTGGAGGAGGTGCGCAAACTCTAGCCAACACATCATACAAAGTTTCATCAGAAACTTTACGCAAATGATCAATCAATGAGTCAATAATGTGCAACAAACTTTTCTATGAAATGAATTTCTTCACAGTTAGCTAAATTCTTGATAGTTTGGTGCTTGTCTTCCAAAATTGGTTGGAGTTTAAAGTTATTCTTGATATAGAAGTAGTCTAACATCAAGGATAGCTTGTGCTTTTGGAGATTAACACTCTCCATCAGTGGTATCAGAGAAGGAAGTATCAAAATTGAGGAAAGGAAGATCCCGACTGCTGTAGATATACAAATTTCACACCTTGAGGGTTCAAAAGGATAAAGTGTGGAAGAAAGACTGAAGGAAGAAACATAAAGGTTATCAAAAGGATCAGAAGGAGCAACATTCAAAGCTAAGGTACATTCATTCCTTATAAGGATTAAAGATTTGATAGTACAGGTGAAGAAAGGATGGGAGATAGTCTCCAAATTGAGAAGTTGGATAGAGAGAACTATCCAGGTTGGTCTATGAGAATGGAAGCTCATCTTATGAGCAAAGATCTGATGGGATACATCACAGGAGAGGAAGAAAAGCCATATTTTAAAGATCCTAGTGTTCCAACTAGGGAGGAGCTTATAGATATAAAGATTTGGATGAAGAAGGATGCTCAAGCAAGGAGCATAATCTACATGGTAGTAAATGATTATTTGCTTCCTCATATCAGAGGACTTGAAAGTGCAAGTGACATATGGAATGCTTTGGAAGAGCATTTTCAAAATACAACCAAATCAAGGAAAGCTTCATTATGGGCAGAGTTTACTACATTTAAGAAGAAGGCTTCACAATCAATATCTGATTATGTGAGAAACATGAAAGACATTGCTGATTCTTTAGGTGTAGTTGATGAAGATATTGAAGAAGATAAGTTGGTAAGACAAATTCTCACAGGGCTAAGAGGAGATGAGAAGTGGAAGCCTTTTATTTTGTGAACAGAACTTTCATTAGATCATTTCACTCCTGATTTGAATCAATTGTTAGGACATATGCTAACTTTTGAGAATGATATCAAAGCAGATGTTGATAAGAGTGCAAGTCATGCAATGTATTCTAAAGACAACAAGAAAGTTGGCAAAGGAAAGCAACAATCAGTTGAAGATGAAGGTACTCCAAGTCAAGAAAATTTCCTAAGAGGAAGAGGAAGTGGCAGGAGTAGAGGAAGAGGCAGAAATATCAAAGATAATGTCAAAGCTTGTTGGATATGTGGTAAGACCAATCATCTATCTCATGATTGTTGGCATAATAATCAAAGCAATGGTAACTTTAATCAGAATTTTAGTCAAAGAGGAAGAGGTGGCAGATATAAGAGAGGAAACTTCAGAGGTAGAGGTGGTAGGAATTCTTTTGGAAGACGTGGAGGAAGAAACTTCCAAAATCAATCCTATAATAACACCTACTACAATTATGCATCAGATCAGAAAGAAGATTCAACTCTTATTATGAATGCAACATGTGAAGTCTCACATGAAGACATGAGAGTATTTTATATTGACTCAAGATGTAGCAATCATCTGAGTGGAAACATTGCTTTGATGACTGATCTAGATCATAAGGCAATTAATCACATAGTTCAAACAGGTGATAATACAAAGCACAAAGTAAAGTTAATTGGTTCAGTTAAAGCCAAAGATGGAAGTACTCTCTTGAGTAAGGTTCTGTATGTTCCTACAATTCCAAAGAACTTGATTAGTGTAGGACAAATTGTGGAAAAAG
>CM035438.1:88866785-88874285 GCA_020310875.1 Ceratopteris richardii | reverse complement strand
ACCAATTAGCAAGCATTGGAGAGGAAATTGAAGAGGAGCAAATAGTCAGGCAAGTAACAAATGGACTCAAGGCAGATGATAAGTGGGAAAGTTTCACCACTGCAATGGACCTCTACATGGACATGCATACCCCAGATCTCACAACACTCATGGGCCAACTATTCACACATGAAGCAAAGTTTACAAAGGCAAGAGAACAATCAAAAGGTAACAACCCCTCTGCTCTATATACTGATAAGAAAGTTAAGGATAAAGGTAAAGGGAAGAAACAGGATGAAGAAGGCTCTACCTTGTGAAGAGATGGATAGGTATGTGTTGAAGATGAAGAGGTTTTGCAAAATCTTTGCTCTACACCAGCCAAATGAACTCCAGGAGTAGATGGTGGGCCCTTTTAGCTTGCCAATGGATGTATTAGACACCCTATGTACCTTGGAAGATCACTCTCAAAAAGATAGATCAAAACAGATAAGTTGGAGTTAGCTCAAAGGTGAAAACTTGCTATTCTTGGTTGATACACCTGTCCAGTGTTTTAAATAATTCTCTGAGCACAGCAGCAATTAGATTAATTCCTCTTGGGGAAGGCTAGGTAGTTTAAAGAGCTAACTTTAGAGAGTAATCTCATCAAAAATAAGAAACCACACACTGAGAATGACTTTTAACAAGTGATGACATCATCCCGATTTTCACGGGCTGCTACAGAAATAGACCAGTGAGTAGAAAAATTAACATACCTCACGATGTAAGAATCCAATGATCATGAAAATTTGTATGCTTATACTAGACAGTAATCTGAATTCCACAAGCTTCAAATCACTGAATTTGGATGAGTAACCACTGAGAAATGACTCTGACAAGATGACTGAAAAAGTCGGGTACCTGACAGAGAAGTGAAGATGAACATACCCTGTTGACTTCAAATGAACATAACTGAAGATTCCAACATCCAAATGACATGAAAATTTGTGAGCATATAGTAGACTTATAGAGCTAACTTTACCAAGTTAAATCACTGAAAATGATGAACCAAGTGCAGAGAAACAATCTCTGCAAGCTGACTGAGAAAAACTGAAGTAATGGCAGTGAGTAGTACACATCACAAGAACATGGAAAGATGAACTCAAATAATCATGAAAATGAAAGTATATTGCTTGTACAATACAATGACTTACTGATACATATGTGTGCCTTGTAATCACACCTTGATATGGCATAAAGCTCAGCTCTTG
This sequence comes from Ceratopteris richardii, assembly GCA_020310875.1. Taxonomy (NCBI): domain Eukaryota; kingdom Viridiplantae; phylum Streptophyta; class Polypodiopsida; order Polypodiales; family Pteridaceae; genus Ceratopteris; species Ceratopteris richardii. Next base: position 88,873,059 of record CM035438.1, on the reverse strand, counting down.
GAGGTCTTCACATAGGTCTCTCTAACCACGACTAAAACTGCCATCTATTTATAGTTGAGTTTGGGAGGCTAACTTCCCTCAATCACTCTCCAATCAATCAATGATTGATTTGATTCTCTACCTACCACAAATCACGAATTCGTGGCTCCTCTTTCCATTCTTGATCATGTGGGCTCAACCACTTAAGATTCTCTTACTTTTACATTAAGTAAACTCTTCAAAAGTTACAAGAGGTAGTTCACAAGTGAACTTTACATAGTCTTCATTTTGAAGCTTCTTTAATGACTTTGTGAGACTCAAGCCAATACTTAGGCTTGTCATAGACTTGCTCCAACAGCTCCCCCTCAAGCCAAGTATGCTTGAGGTCTTCAATCTTCCAAGATTACCTGCAAACCAATCATAGCCTTGAATTTGCAAAGCTTTGTACCATCCAATGCTTTGGTTAGAATATCTGCACATTGTTGATGAGTGGACACATATGATATTTGAATCTCTTTGCTTAGAGCCTTCTCTCGTACATAATGATAATGAACTTCAATATGTTTAGTCCTTGCATGAAAAATAGGATTAGCAGCCAAGTGAATAGAACTCATATTGTCACCAAAAATAGTTGGAGTTCCAAACTCCAATCCAAGATCTTTAAACAATGTCTTCATCCACATAGCTTCCTGTGTAGTTATGGCAAGACCTCTGTATTCAGCTTCAGTAGAAGAGAGAGCAACTGTGGGTTGCTTCTTGGATGACCATGAAATAAGCTTTGAACCTGCAAAGGTAAGATAACCTGAAGTGCTCCTTCTATCTTCCTTGGAGCCAGCCCAATCTGCATCAGAAAATAGCTTCAAACCTAAATCAGATACATAAGGATAGTAAAGTCCTTCATTTATGGTTCCTTTGAGATACTTGAGAATCCTTTTGGCAGCATCCATATGTGGTTTCCTTGGTGTGTGCATAAATTGGCTTAGCACACTCACACTGTAACATATATCTACTCTTGTCAATGTGGCATAGTTGAGACTACCCACTAGACTTTGATATGATGTGATGTCCTCTATGAGTTCACCTTCATGTGAGCTCAATTTGTGATTAACCTCCATTGGAGTACCTGCAATCTTACAATCTTGCATCTTGAATTTTGCCAACATGTCCTTAATGTACTTTCTTTGAGTGAGAAACAAACCATGATCTTTGTAGACAACTTCCAAACCTAGGAAGTAGGTAAGTGAACCCAAATCACTTATCTTGAACTCTTCTCTCATCTGATCTTTGATCTTCTTCATACCATCTGCATCATTTCCTGTCAATATAATATCATCTACATATACACATAGATAGATGACCTCGGAATTACTCTTTTTAATAAAGAGTGAAGGATCTGCCTTGCTTGGTTGAAAGCCTTTGTCCTGCAAGAATGAAACAAGCCTGAAATTCCAAGCTCTTGGAGCTTGCTTGAGACCATACAATGCTTTGTTAAGTTTACACACATAATCAGGATAAACTTGATTCTCAAAACCAGGTGGTTGTGCCATATATACCTCTTCTGTTATCCAACCATTCAAGAATGCATTCTTTACATCTAGTTGAAGTATCTTCCAATTCTTGGAAGAGGCAATACTAAGCAAAACCCTAATAGTAGGCATCTTTGCCACAGGAGAGAAAGTCTCCTCATAATCAATTCCCTGAGTTTGTGCAAAGCCTTTTGCCACAAGCCTTGCCTTATACCTGTTAATGGAACCATCAGAATTCTTCTTGAGTTTATAGACCCATCTTCAGCCTATTACCTTCATGGATGAAGTCTTGGGCACCAAATCCCAAGTGTTGTTTTCCTCAAGTGCTTCAATCTCTTCCTTCATTGCATGCTTCCATTCTGTTTTTGCTTTGGCCTCTTCAAATGATGATGGCTCCTCTTGGTTTATGTCCTGTGCTATGTAGATAGAATGTTTAGTTACTAATGAGGTGTCAAACCCATACCTTTCTGGTTTTTTCTTTTCCCTCATAGATCTTCTTAGGCCATGATGTGATGATTCTGCCTCATGTCCAAGTTCCTGCAATTTTGCTTTACCTTTAGACTTTCATGCTTTGATCTTTTCCATCTGACATTCTTCATCATCCTCTGAGGTGTCTTGTTCTTCAATCTTTGATTGTTCTCTACCAAGCTTTGGAAAATCTTCTTCAAGATCATATGGTAAATTGACCTTCCTGCATGAATCTTCATACCATGAAGTGTTCTCATCAAAAACTACATCTCTGCTTACCAAGAATCCTTTGTTGGTAGGGTTGTATAACCTGTAGCCCTTTTGATTGTTGTCATATCCAATAAATACACACCTTTCTGCTTTTGGATCCATCTTGCCTCTAACCTGTGAAGGAACATGAGCAAAAGCAATACATCCAAAAATTTTACAATGATCTAAACTTGGTCTTCTTCCATTCCAAGCCTCATATGGAGTCATCCCATCAAGGGATTTTGAAGGCAACCTGTTAATCAAGTAAGTGGTTGTAGATACAGCCTCAGCCCATAAGTAATTAGGTAAATGCTTTTCATTTAACATAGACCTTGCAGCTTCAACAATTGTCCTATTCCTCCTTTCTGCCACTCCATTTTGCTCAGGAGTGTACCTTGTAGTTACCTCTCTTTTGATTCCTCTTTCTTGAAGAAAAGAATCAAAATCATGGGAGAAGTATTCTCCCCCTCCATCTGACCTTAGCCTTTTTAGTGATTTACCTGTTTGATTCTCCACAAGAGCCAAATATCTTTTGAAACATGAAAAAACTTCATCTTTGTGTTTCATAAAGAATAGGATAGTCCATCTGCTGCAATCATCAATAAAGGAAACATAATACCTTGATCCAGATATTGAAGCTTCCTTGCTTGGTCCCCATACATCTGTATGAACCAACTCCAAGAGATCTCCATGCATATAACCTTTCTTCATGAATGGTAACCTGTGAGACTTTCCAAACTGACATGCACTACACTTATAAATCATATGTTGTTTTGACAAGTTAGGGAGTCCAAGTACACTTTGGTCCCTGCAAATTTGCTTTAATGACCTTTCACCAATATGTGCTAACCTTTTGTGCCATACTTCCAATTCTGTGAGTGTCTGACTGCCATAATGAAAGAGAGCAATGTTTCTAGTGTCCTGTAATTCAAATGTGAACAATCTACCTGTCTTTTCACCTTTTGCAATTCTTCTGAATCCTTGACTTGGATCTTCAACAAATGCTCCTGCCTTTGTGAACCTGACTTGCAACCCTTTCTCTACTATCTGCCCAACACTTATCAAATTCTTTGTAATGGTAGGGACATAGAGTACCTTACTGAGTAGGTTGATGTTTCCATCAGGTGCTTTGACATTGCCTATTTTCTCCACAGGATGTTTTGTATCATCTCCTGTTTGTACCTCATGCTTATTCCTTGGATCTTCTAAATCTGATAGGAGTGCCACATTTCCTGCCACATGATTTGAACAACCTGAATCTATGTAGAAAATATGCTCATCAGATTTACCTTGTGGCATAGCCATGTTCATGATCAATAATGAATCCTCTTTGTTTGAGTCTTCTGTGTAGTTATTGTAGTCTCTCCTTCCTTTGTAGCCTCCTTGATAGTTTGAATGATTGTAGTTGTTGTAGTTGCCATGATAATTGTTGAACCTTCCTCTTGAGTAGCCATAACTTCCTCTATTGTATCCTCTGCCTCTTTGATTCCTGGAATTCCTAAAGCAATTTTCAGTTGTATGATTAGTTAATCCACAAATAGAACATGAGTTGGAGTCTTGGGATCTCCCCCTGCCTTGTCTACCTCCTCTTCCTCTACCTCTGCCATGTCTTCCTCTACCTACATAGTTAGCTTGATATGTACCTGCTTCATCATCCACTTTCTTTGCCTTTCCTTTGTTATCTTTAGACTTGCTTTTATCCGTGTATAAAGCTAAAGATTGATTACCTTTAGAGCTTTCTCCATTTCTAATAAGCTTTGCTTCTTGAGTAAGTAATTGTCCAATGAGTGTGTTGAAATCAGGCACATGCATGTCCATGTACAAATCCATAGCTGTGGTGAATGCTTCCCACTTATCATCTGCCTTCAAGCCATTGATGACCTGCCTTACAATTTGCTCTTCATCTATTACCTCTCCAATGCTTCCCAACTGATCCGCTATGTCCTTGAGCTTTGTGACAAAATCAGTCACATTTTGTTTGGGAGCCTTCTTGAGAGTTGTGAACTCCAGCCATAGTTGATGCTTCCTAGCTTTAGTACTTGAAGCAAAGAAAGCTTCAAGTGCATCCCACACTTCCTGAGATGTCTTACAACTTCTAATGTGAGGCAACAAAAAATCTGAGATAGAGTTGAGGAGATAAGACCTTGCAAGTGCATCCTTGGAGCACCATGTGCTCAATCTTTCTTGCTCTTCTTGTGTTGGTTGACTTTTGTTCTTGAAACTTGGCATAACTTCATCTCCAGCCACATAACCATATAAACTTCTACCTTGGAGATAAGCTTCCATCCTTAATGACCAAGCTGAGTAGTTACCTCTGTCCAATTTATCAATTGATGAAGGAAATCCATCTGCCATGTTGTCCAACCTTGCTCTGATACCACTGTGAAGAGATGGATAGGTATGTGTTGAAGATGAAGAGGTGTTGCAAAATCTTTGCTCTACACCAGCCAAATGAACTCCAGGAGTAGATGGTGGGCCCTTTTAGCTTGCCAATGGATGTATTAGACACCCTATGTACCTTGGAAGATCACTCTCAAAAAGATAGATCAAAACAGATAAGTTGGAGTTAGCTCAGAGGTGAAAACTTGCTATTCTTGGTTGATACACCTGTCTAGTGTTTTACATAATTCTCTGAGCACAGCAGCAATTAGATTAATTCCTCTTGGGGAAGGCTAGGTAACTTAAAGAGCTAACTTTAGAGAGTAATCTCATCAAAAATAACAAACCAGACACTGAGAATGACTTTTAACAAGTGATGACATCATCCCGATTTTCACGGGCTGCTACAGAAATAGACCAGTGAGTAGAAAAATTAACATAACTCCCGATGTAAGAATCCAATGATCATGAACATTTGTATGCTTATACTAGACAGTAAGCTGAATCCAACAAGCTTCAAATCACTGAATTTGGATGAGTAACCACTGAGAAATGACTCTGACAAGATGACTAAAAAAGTCGGGTACCTGATAGAGAAGTGAAGATGAACATACCCTGTTGACTTCAAATGAACATAACTGAAGATTCCAACATCCAAATGACATGCAAATTTGTGAGCATATAGTAGACTTATAGAGCTAACTTTACCAAGTTAAATAACTGAAAATGATGAACCAAGTGCAGAGAAACAATCTCTGCAAGCTGACTGAGAAAAACTGAAGTAATGGCAGTGAGTAGTACACATCACAAGAACATGGAAAGATGAACTCAAATAATCATGAAAATGAAAGTATATTGCTTGTACAATACAATGACTTACTGATACATATGTGTGCCTTGTAATCACACCTTGATATGGCATAAAGCTCAGCTCTTGGAGGTCTTCACATAGGTCTCTCTAACCACGACTAAAATTGCCATCTATTTATAGTTGAGTTTGGGAGGCTAACTTCCCTCAATCACTCTCCAATCAATCAATGATTGATTTGATTCTCTACCTACCACAAATCACGAGTTCGTGGCTCCTCTTTCCATTCTTGATCATGTGGGCTCAACCACTTAAGATTCTCTTACTTTTACATTAAGTAAACTCTTCAAAAGTTACAAGAGGTAGTTCACAAGTGAACTTTACATAGTCTTCATTTTGAAGCTTCTTTAATGACTTTGTGAGACTCAAGCCAATACTTAGGCTTGTCATAGACTTGCTCCAACATACCTCCCAAGCTAATTATGCAGGGAGAGGTAGATCTTCAAGAGGAAGAGGCAGAGGAGGTAAGTCAGGTAGGGGGAGACCCTACAACTCATCACCATGCAACATTTGTGGATTGTCCAATCATACCACAGATGAATGCTACAAGAACTACAAGAATCAGAGAGGAAGAGGCTACTCAAGAGGTGGATACTCTCAAGGGAGAGGCAGGTTCAACCAACACCAAGGCTACAATGGATACAACAATCAATACAACAACAATTACAACCACAACCACAATGGTAACTACCATGGTGGATTCAAAAATAGAAGGGATTACAACAACTACACAGAGGAGCAAGATGACTCCCTATTGATCATGAATATGACCTCCAAGGCAAGTACAAATGATGATCATTTATTT
>CM035438.1:88839285-88844285 GCA_020310875.1 Ceratopteris richardii | reverse complement strand
ACGTGCAGAAGTCCTCTCTTGCACTTGGTGGTTTCAAACCTATTGTAGGAGCTACTCTGTAGTGTGGATACAAAGGGTAGGCTTCTCAGTGGAGGGCTAGGAGCACTATAGTGTAAGAGAGTGCCTTGGATTTTCTTTCTTTTCTATGAGTCAGTATTGGTGTTAAGCTCTATTCTCTTGAGCAAATCCTACCATTTGTATTTTTTTTTTGGGTTAGATTTCATGTGATTGGCCCCCTTAAGCTGAGGAGAAAACCCTGTGTATTGAGGTTCTTATTTCTGGGATGGCATGTTAGCCCCCTAAGCTTACATTTTTGAGCATCACTCTGCCCAACCTTGTAATCATCTGATTCGAATCAAGAAGTGTATGGTCTTCCTTGGTCATTGGTTGTCCATATTTTCTGAAGTGTTTACCCCTCTGTGCAATCCGTGTTATCTATCTGCTCACAAAAATGTTAAAGGGTATACTTCCCTAAAGAGAACCCCCCTTGAGTAGGCGACGTACTGGACGTGTTTAATCTTCATTCTCTACTTTCGTTAAAAGCGGATACCCTAGTACCTCCTCTACAGTTTGGCACGCACGGTGGGACCTTTGCATTTCTGTGAGAGGTATTTTTGCCCTATTACATTGGCAAGTAGGTACATGACCCATACACGAGCAGATAAGGAGTCTCTTCGTGTTCGGAGGAGCCTTAACAAGTTAGCAATAACCACGGCTAGTGAGTCTACCTCCTCTCTGCCTTCCCTAAATTTATCTATTGATTTGGGTACGACACCATTGTCAAAAGAGAGGTATAGGAGAACCCTAGACTTCTCCTCAGATACGTCCGAAGAAACACCAGTACAAATGGAGGACCTCTCTCATTTGCTCTCCAGATTAAACATCAAATTCCCTACCTTCAAGGGACAAGCTTATGAGGATGCTGATGATCATGTGAGGAGATTCATCTCTTTATGCCGTGGAAGAGGTCTGCAAAATAGAGAGGATGCAATGCTGGCACTTTTTCCATCCACATTGGAGGGTCTTGTAGATAAATGGTATAGTCAATATGCAGATGGCCATTTCACTACATGGGAGGCTCTGAAGGCGGCATTCTCACAGACATTCCGACCAAGTGATTCCTCAGAAAGAGCTCTAGATCAGCTAGAGAATTTGAAGCTAAGATGAGGTGAATCTTTTCATGAACTTCACACTAGAACAAAAGCACTTGTTGCACGTCTGCCACATGCTCCAGGTGACTTTTTGGTTAAAAAGTGGATAGAGAAGGCTCTGCCCAGGTCACCTCAGGAGAAGCTTTGTGAGTCTCTTAGATTGGATGCCACCCTCAATGATTTTGTTGCAGCGGCATCACGCATTGAAGAAGCAAGGCAGCATTTTGAAGGGGATACACAACCTAAGTATGCTGCAGACCTGGATCCTATTGAGCAACTAAGGAGGGAACTGGAGGCATTAAAAATGCAACAAAATCAACAAGAAGAGAAGGTCTTGCCACCACTGCGACGCACGGATGATGAAGTAGCCCAACTTCGCCGTGAGTTAGAAGATTTGAAGACCACACAAGATATAAGGAGACAAATTTGGTGCACGATCTGTAACAACAATGGACATTCCAATGCTAATTGCCCTAACAAGGTAAGTTGTCAATTTTGTGGAAAGGATGGTCATGAAGCTAGAGATTGCTACTACCTCAAGGGTACACAGCAAAGAAGTAACCCTCAAACTTTGGATTCACACTATGCTAGTACTTCAAATACATCTAATAGAGAGGAGAATCGGCCTGCAAAGCCTAGGTATAATAGACCTTTGATGTGCTATCGTTGTGGTGAGTACGGCCACATGCAAAACAGGTGTTCTCTTCTAGAAGATGCACCTCCTTGTCAACATTGTCCAGAGGCCAAGGATCATTATACCAAAGATTGCCCAAGAGGTCGTCCTACTCCAATTCACATGATTGCAGTCTCTCCACATGAAGAAGGAAAAACCACTCAGACTTATGTTGTTTCATCCTCTGCAATGCCCATGATGACTAGAGCTAGGCAAGCAGCTGCAACCCAGAGAGATGAACAACAAGGATTTCAGGATAAAGAGGAAGAAAAGGAGTCTGGATGGAAGGACCAAGCAGAAATTGAAGGAGCTTATAATAAGATGACTACTTCTCTAAAGGGCCAACCAACAAGTCTGCAAGAAAACACTCAGGAGGTAAACATTGAACAGATCTTGAAAGGTATTCATCACAAGGTTAGTCTATATGAACTTATAAGGATGGATTCAAAAATAAAAAGTGACTTACTGAAGATTATACACTCTTCTCACTTGGTCCAATCACCTAGTATAGATGGTTTCATGGTTGATTTTCCCCCTGCACCCTTAGCAGACTACCAAAGCTCAAGATTATCTGTTTGTATAAAGGATGAAACTCTCACAGGTGTGATCATAGATGGAGGCTCTGGTATCAATTTGATGCCAGATTTCACAATGAAGAAACTGAATTTGAACCCCACCAAAATGGCACCATTTACAGTTACACTAGCAGATCAACATCGGGTTGCGCCTCTTGGCATTATTGAAAAGGTACGGATGATAGTACAGGGTTGCCACTTTGTGTTGGATTTTGTTGTTATTGCACTTCCACAGGAGACTTCTTACCCTTTACTCCTGGGGAGACCTTGGCTGAGACAAGCAAAAGCTTTGCAAGATTGGGGGAAAAACAAACTATGGATTTTAACAAGCACCAATAGCCAACTACAATTACATTTGGAAGAGGGATTCGACTCAGGAAAAACCACTGGATATACTGTGGATACTCAGGTAATGCCCTCTATACCCCAAGAAGATGATACATTGTTAAATTGGATGATGGGAAGTGCAGAGTGTTGCACAGTGGAGATCAATGAAATTGAGGAAGAAGTTGCAGATAAGGTAAATGAAGACCACAAGGTATTGGAGAATGAGCAATTGCAGGAAAATACTAGCTTTGAGGAGGCAACCAATATAAAAGTATCGGAGGGAGAAGGTTATGAATTTAAGAGCAGAGAAGATCTTCCTTTTGCAGATATACCTCAAGGATGGATGGAAGAACATGTTGCAGAATATAAATTAAAATCCACTCCTGCATATAGTGGAGATGATTTCTCAAACAAGACCAGTCCTGAAACATTGGTTCAAGAAGTAAATTTAGGAAATGAAGAGAACCCTCAAGTAGTCCACTTAGCATCCCGGTTGTGGCATTATCCTCCTTTGCTACAGAAGGTAACTTCTTTGCTTTTTACTTACAAAAGTGTCTTCGCATGGTCCTACAAAGATCTAATAGGGATACCAGAAGAGCTTGGGTTACATCGGATACCCTTAGTTGAGGGAGCCGCGCCAATAAGAAGTAGACCATATCGACTCAATCCGAAATATGCAGAGGCTGTAAAAGCAGAAATTACAAAGCTAGAAGAAGCTAGTATAATTGTTCCAGTAGAACATTCCAGGTGGCTTTCTTCCATGGTTATTGTACCCAAGAAAAATAGTGGAAAAATAAGAGTATGTGTTGATTTTCGTGCTTTGAATAAAGTGAGTGTTCAAGATGGATTTCCTCAGCCCTTCACAGAGCAAGTACTTGAGGAAGTAGCTGGTCACACTTTGTATAGTTTCTTGGATGGTTTTAGTGGCTACAATCAAGTAGTGATCCGTCCTGATGATAGGGACAAAACAGCCTTTGTCACTCCCTGGGGCACTTATGTCTATACTCGAATGGCTTTTGGTTTGAAGAATGCACCAGCTTCATTTAATAGAACGATGTATCTGATATTGGGCAAATGGTTAACAACCTTTCTACGCATTTTCATGGATGACTTTTCAGTATTTTCAGGTACAGATAGAAGGGCAGCAGTTCAAGATTTCCATGACCATTTGGAAAATCTAAAAGAAATTTTTGAGCAATGTCTCAAAACAGGTTTGAAATTGAATCCTGATAAATGTCACTTTTTGGTCACTAAGGGCACTCTTCTTGGTCACATAGTATCTGCTGAAGGTATAACTGTTGACCCTGCAAAAGTTACAGCTATTCTTTCCATGCCAATTCCACAAAGCCCAAAGGAAGTGCAAAGTTTCTTGGGCCATGCAGGGTATCACAGAAGATTCATTACGATGTATTCAGAAATTGCTAAGCCCTTGTCAAGGCTTACCAGTAAAAAGATCCCTTTCTCATGGAGTGCTGAAGCCGACAAAGCATTTTGTGAACTAAAGTTGAGGCTATGTACTGCTCCACTTTTAAGTGTTCCTAATTGGTCATTGGAATTTCATGTGCATACAGATGCTAGTCTTCATGCTGTTGGTGCAGTTCTAGCTCAACCATCATCTCACAAAGTGGATAGACCGATCTCTTATGCAAGCAGACTACTCAACCAAGCTGAAAGAAATTACAGTACAACGGAAAGAGAAGGTTTGGCTATCGTATTTGCTCTTCAGAAGTTCTGACATTATCTCCTTGGTGTACATTTCATTGTTATTTCTGATCATCAGCCCTTGAAGTATTTGATAAACAAGCCTAGAGTAGCTGGAAGGATTTGGAGATGGTTACTCCTATTTCAAGAATTTAATTTTGATATTCATATTAAGCCATGAAAAGAGCACTACATGGCAGATCAAGTGTCCAGGACGGCAATGAGCGAGAAGGCAACAGGTATCAATGACGAACTGGTCGATAGCAATCTCTTCCTGATAGCAATTCGGACTGGTTGGTATGATGAAATTCTCCTAGTTCTTACTACTGGAAAGATCCCAGAACACTTGACACCTGTAGAAAAGAGAAGATTGCTCCTGAAAACCAAAGCATATTCTCTTATAAATGGAAATTTATATAAATACTGTCAGGATGATATATTGAGAAGGTGTGTCTATCCAGAAGAGGTAAATCTTTTGCTGGAGGCTGCACACAATGAAGGACACCTAAAGGGGGAAGAATTGGCTCATAGAATCATCCACAAAGGGTTATGGTGGCCTCATATTTTCAAGGA
>CM035438.1:88829285-88834285 GCA_020310875.1 Ceratopteris richardii | reverse complement strand
AGATAGGTAGATAGATAGATAGATAGATAGATAGATAGATAGATAGATAGATAGATGGATAGATAGATGGATAGATAGATAGATAGATAGGGGGATAGATAGATGTTGAAAAAGAAGGAGCAAGCTTAGTGGATAATTTTGGTAATTTGGATATTCCAAATGAGCATAAATACTTGGATAAAGGTAAAGCCACGACTCCTTATCCATTAGGAGTGAAAGGAAACATCAAAGGGCACTCAAGGGAGTTTGAAGATCAAGAAGAATCCATTGAAGAGTCAAGAGACAAGGAAGGGGTATGTGAAAGGTCAGACACACATTCATACAAGCATGAAGGCGCATTTTCGGGATACCAAGACTGAGGAAAAGCATCTACCAAGTGCCCAAGGACCAGAGGAGCATGCCCAAGGAGTTTCAGCCCCAGATCATCTCTGTAAGTGAGGTTTTGGATCAGTTTCTCACACTAGACCCTCTCTCTCTACTGTAGTCTGTCAGACATACCCAACTTGTAACAGGTGTTGCTCTCTGTGTATAAATCCAAATTCAGTGATTCTTGTCTTGAATGAAAGCCTATCGCTCCTACTTTTTCTGTCTCGAGTTTCATAGTGATTGCGTACTGCTGCGCCGAGATATTCGCATTTTACTGTAACTGAAAAATTTGCACAGGTGGACAGACAGGTAGTCTGTTTTGTATCAGTGAGTTGCCTGACTTATACTCATCCAAATTGAGTGTTTGTTGGCTTGTTGGAAAGCTAACAGAGTCGACTAAGTGTGGACAAAATCTCGGAGTCATTGGATTTCAGGTGGTGGGTCAAATTGCTTGATCCAGGTCAGGTATATTTTCAGGTGTAGGCTGGAAGACCTATTTTGGGTTCATTGTGCTTTTGTTGTGCATATAGAGGATTTGTTCCTCACAGTTTGGATTAGCAGCAGCACACTACAAGGAAGTACACTTGAAGAAGAAGGTGCTTCATCAAAGAGGAGAGAAGTGCAACACAAGGGATTGCTTGACAAGGTAACCTCTTTATCATAATCTCATTTCAATGGCAGATTTGGGGCAAAAAGTGGAGTTGTTGGACAAGGACAACTACCAACCTTGGAGGTTCAGAGTTACAAATTACCTCATGGGCAAAGGGCTATGGTCCATAGTGAATGGAGAAGAAGAAAGGCCTGATGTAGACCTTGAAGATGCAACCACTACCAATGCACAAAGGAAGGAGCTCAAAGAGTGGGAAGAAAGGAATAGAAGAGCAATGTTTCTCATATCTCAGGTAATTTCTAATGCTATGGTTGGTCATATACAAAATTTTGATAATGCCAAGGATGTATGGGATGCTTTGGAAAAGGTTTATGCAACCTCTACAAGAGCTAGGAAAATGCAACTAAAAAATGAGCTCAATACCATGAAGAAAGGTAATAGCCAAAGTGTGGTTGAGTACACACTCAAAATCAAGGATCTAAGGGATCAATTAGCATCAGTGGGATGCAAGGTTGATGATGAAGATTTGGTTCAGGTCACTCTCAATGGATTGAGAGGAGAAGACAAGTGGAAGCCTCTCATTACCACTATCCTCTATCGAGATCCACTTCCATGCTTAGAAGACCTCATTCCTCACTTGGTGGCTGAGGAGGCATCATTTGGAGATTCATCCAAAAGCAAGGACACTCATGGTCAGGTCCTATACTCTTCAAGAGGCAAAGGGAGAGGTGGAAGAAGAGGAAGAGGAAGAGGCTACAACAATCAAGGCAACCATCAAAGCAAAGAAGAAGGAGAAAGCTCAAGTGACTCTACATTCCAAGCAAAGGCAAGAGGTAGAGGCAAAGGAAGAGGAGGCTACAACCCCCACAAAGGTATGATTTGCTATAATTGTGGTAAACCAAATCATATAGCTTCAGATTGTAGATATAAAGATGGTAAATACACTCAAAGAAAGCAAGGGAACTATGCAAATGCTTCAAACAAGGAAACAGGTAATGATCAATTGCTTGCTATGAGACATGGTTATTCAAAGGATGCTAAATATGATACCAAATGGTACATAGACTCAGGGTGCAGCAATCATATGTCTTGTGAGGGTGATATATTCACCAATTTGCAGGTTCCAAAGTCCAAAGGATGTGTGGAGACAGGTGACAACACCGAACATGTCATAGAGCACATTGGAGATGTAAGAATTGGATGTGACAAATCAGCCAAGGTGCTTGAGAAGGTATTACATGTTCCATCTATTACTAAGAACCTTATTTCAGTAGGGCAAATGGTAGAGAAGGGTTTGCAGGTCACCTTCAATGACAAAGGATGCTTTATAAGGAATCCTAAAGATGGAAACAAGCTTGTTGCTCAAGGAAGAAAAGAAGGAAGAATGTTCACCTTGGATGTGTCTCCTAATGCAAGCAAGGTATGCTTTGTTATGATTGGTAATCAAAGGATTGCTGAACTTGACCTTTGGCACAAGAGAATAGGCCATGTCAACATTCCTAAGCTAAGGAATATGAGCAAGGAAGAGCTTGTAAGAGGGCTGCCCATGTTTGAGAACAAAGAGCTTCATGAATTTTGTGATGCATGTCAACTAGGGAAGCAAGCAAGACAACCATTCCAAAGGAGCACACATACGGCTGCAAATCTCTTGGACCTCATCCATACTGATGTATGGGGACCTTCCAAAGAGTCATCCTTGGGAGGATCAAGGTATTTTGTTACATTTATTGATGATTATTCTAGAAAAGTTTGGATATACATCATTAAAGAAAAATCAGATGTGTTCTCTATGTTCAAGAGGTTCAAACAAGAGGTTGAGAAGGAGACAGGTAAATATATCAAAGCCCTAAGGTCTGATGGAGGGGGAGAATACTTCTCCAAAGAATTCAGCTCTTATTTGTATGAGAATGGTATTAAAAGGCAATTTACATGCAGGTATACCCCCCAACAAAATGGGGTGGCTGAAAGGAAAAATAGGCACATTGTTGAAATTGCAAGGTGTATGATTAATGAAGCACACATGCCATTATTTTATTGGGCTGAGGCTGTTTATACTTCAGTTTATTTGATGAATAGGGTACCTACAAGTGGTGTGCATAAGTTGACTCCAAATGAGGCCTACTATGGTAAGAAACCAAGTGTGGAACATCTCAAGGTTTTTGGATGTACTTGCTATGTGCACATTCCACAAGAGGTAAGATCTAAACTTGATGCAAAATCTGAAAAATGTGTTTTCATTGGCTATTCTACTGAGCAAAAGGGGTACAAATGCTATAACCCTTACACCAAGAAGTTGTATGTATCAAGAGATGTGGTATTTAATGAATTGAAACCTTGGTATGTAGACAAGGGAAAAGAAAAGGTAATAGATGATAACTTGGATGATGTATCAGTTTGTGGTAAAGGTGATATGCAGGTTGAATCAACTCAAATGAGTGGGCCTGAGGCTTCAACATCAAGATCAGCTACCCAAGGACACATGGGAGAAAGAAGAAGTCTATCAGAATCACCAACATCCAGGTATAAGTCTCTTAGTGACTCTCATGATGATCATAAAGGTGATAGTGAGTCACAGAATGAAGAAGACTATGAAGAAGTGGTTACACCACAAGTAAAGCTTTCAAGGTTAAGGAAGCAATTCCCTAAAGGGAATGAGAGGAGATCCTCAAGGCTCAAGAAGCCAATACAAAGGTTAAGTTATGACTCTTTCATTGCCAAGCACTATGCCTATATGATGCAGGTTATTGGAGATAATGATCCTCAAATGTATGAGGAGGCATCAACAAAGGAGGAATGGAAGAGAGCAATTGATGAAGAGATGAAAGCACTCAAGGACAATGAGACTTGGGAATCAGTGCCTAAAACACCAGGTATGAAAGTGGTTCAAAACAAATGGGTGTATAAGACTAAAAGGAATGCCGATGGTTCACTAGCTAGACACAAAGCTAGGTTGGTTGCAAAGGGGTTCACACAAACTTTTGGTGTGGATTATGAAGAGACATTCAGCCCCGTGGCTAACAAAACAACAATAAGGACCTTAATAGCTGTATGTGCAGGTAGAAGATGGCCTATATATCAGCTTGATATAAAAAATGCATTCTTGAATGGTGAGCTAAAAGAAGAGGTATACATGGCACAACCTATTGGATATGAAGATGTGGATCATCCTGATTTTGTTTGTAGGTTGAAGAAGGCCTTGTATGGTCTTAAGCAAGCACCAAGGGCCTGGAATCAAAGGCTTATGGAATACCTTGAAAAGTGTGGGTACATTCAAAGCAAATCTGATCCCTCACTCTACATAAAGAAAGAAGGGAGTAAGGTGGTACTTATTTGCATATATGTGGATGATCTTATCATAACAGGTAGTGACCATGAAGGAATTAAAGACATCAAGAGGAGCCTTGGAAAGGAGTTCAAGGTATCTGATTTGGGTGAGTTAAAGTACTTTCTAGGTATTGAAGTTGTTTATGCAATGGATGGCATATACCTTTTGCAAAGGAAATACCTATTGGATGTACTTTACAAGTATGGTATGGCTGAATGTAAGGTACTCACTGAACCTATTGATGCAAATACAAAGGTAAGCATGTTGGATGGTAGGAAACTTCATGATTTGACATTATATAGAAGCTTGGTTGGCTCTTTAATATATGCAACAATGACTAGACCTTATCTTTCTTATGTGGTAGGCGTACTTGCCCAATTTATGCATGTTGCTACTCAAGAGCACTTAAATACAGCCAAAAGAGTGCTTCGGTATGTTAAGTATACAATCAATAATGGATTGTTTTATAGGTATGGAGAAGAGCTAACTCTTAGAGGATGGAGTGATGCTGATTGGGCTGGTTCTATTGATGATAGAAGATCCACTTCGGGGTATGTATTCATGCTTGGAACAAAGACTATCTCATGGATGTCAAAGAAGCAACCTACGGTGGCATTGTCTTCAACCGAGGCTGAGTATAGAGCATTAGCTCTAGCTACATGTGTACACAGAGAGCAACACCTGTTACAAGTTGGGTAT
>CM035438.1:88778910-88806785 GCA_020310875.1 Ceratopteris richardii | reverse complement strand
ATCTTGACCGTACACCATGGTTCAATCATATTTTGACATGTGGCAGCCCTTCAAGCCTTCAATTTTCTTATTCTAGAAAACTGCGGTGACCTTGAAAACTGGACTTTGTGCTCTTTGACCCCCAAAAAGACTTTGATGAAGATGAAACTTTGTAGGACTATGTTTCCAAAGATCTCCTTCAGGAATATGCAGGAAAAACTCCCATCTGAATCTCCCTTGTACAAGTTTGACTACATTTGGAAGCTTCCAAGGTGGCATTAAGGTCTCTAGGAAGCTCTGATAGCCTTGAAAATTTGTACAAATATGTAGCCACATATGATCTTTATACATGCCAAACCATATGGCTAACATAATTTTCTATACAAGAATTTGTAGGGTCAAACTAGAAAAATTACATTTTTACAAAATGAACATAGCATATCAATGTGCTACCAAATCCATTTTCTGCTGAAATTTGGGCTATAGACTGCCTTTGACAATCTTTACAAGTATATGACAATGAAATTTTTGCCCTAATTTCCCAACTTTGACCAGCTTTGACCAACTTTGACCGCTACCATGGACTTTCTTGATTTCTTTGAAACTTTGTATGTGACCTTCCTTTGACATCCTTGATGCATCCTGGACTTCTCGGGGAATTCCGGCTACCTTCACCAAATATGTTTTTTGTACGCCTTCACAAGTGAGAGAGGAGAGCAAATCTCGACGACATTCGCCCCCACTAAACCTGCGATTCCTCCAGAAGCGCCACTCTAGCATCTGTGAAAAACAAAATGTTCCAGGCATCAAATTCTTTTATAGGCAACATAAGAAAGATGGAAGGAAAATTGATTATATGCATGAATAAGTAGGTAACGTGACATGAAGCAAAATTTGCATGAAAGAAATAATTGAAACAGGCAACATGAATATGCATGAACAAATAGGCAACATATATGCAAATGAACAAGCAACATTGGCAACAAGAAAGAAAAAAAAACAAGCATCAATATGAAGTGGAAGTGGATGTATTGAGTCGTTTTAAGCATCAGTTCCTCTCATCTTGAAGAAAATTTTGTACCTTTTTCATAAAGCAATCTACCTTAAATATGATTATAAACAAAGATTTAGAATTTTCAAGAGACATCTTTCATCTTTAGCTTATTTTAGATCAACTCCTTTCCTACATAAATATGAATATGCTCTTTCTCTAATAACATGCAAGGAAATCTAACTAAACTCCACTAATGCATAAATTTGCCTATATAGCCCGTGATTTATTCTACTATGCCTCTTTATCCTCGTTTGGCTTGCCTCTTTTTTTTTTTTTTTTTTTTGATGATGATGATGATTCGGCAACTTTATGGTTACGATCACTTTTTTGGGGTGGAAGAAAGTGTAAACTTCTTGGTAACATGTAGCTTTTTTTTTTTTTTTTTTTTTGACGAGGAAAAATTAAACCCCGATACAATGTACAACCATTTTTGATGACGGAGAACAGTCGTTTAAACTCCGATACAAGTGCTGTGAGATGGACTAAGGATGTAGAAACATGCAATAGCAGGAGATAGGATTTCAACAATTATGCTTTCGATACAGGATACATATGCATGTTTATATATGAAAGTCTTGTCACCAAAATAAACCTCCAAATCTACATGCCCTATCTTTCCACAATCCTAGATTATAATCAATTTCTTAGTAGATAAGTTACTACTTAAGATACAATTTTACACAAGTAGAGAAATCATCATTTGCCTTTTTTGACTCAAGTGATGTGGATATGCAATGCGATGCAAAGACTGAAAAAAACATGCATGAAACAAGCATGGAAAAAAAAATAGAATGAACTTGAAAAAAAACAAAGCAACATGAACTTAAAAAATTAATGATATTTTTATACTTTTTTTTTTTTTTTTTTTATAACATGGATACTCCTGTTTATGAATCGGCCTCATTGTTGTCATCTTCTTCAATGTCCTCATCCAAAATGTACTCGTCATTATCACGTTTCTTGAATAGCTTTATCCTTTTACCTGCAATCAAAGTTTTTAGTGCAACACCATTTAATTCACAAAGAGCATACGTACCATTGTTGTTGACTTTTGATACTATGTATGGCCCAAACCACCGTTGAGTGAGCTTTTTGCGTGCATCATATTGAGAGTCAAATGTACTATCATAAATGAGCACCCAATCTCCTACTTCAATTGGCTTAGGACGCAATCGATGAGTTTTATCAAAATAATGCTTGTTCTTCATTCTAGATTCTCTTAATTTTTCAACAGCATCATCAAGTCTTAATTTACCTTGTTCTAACTGTTTAATACGCAAACTCAAAAAATCATCAATAGACATGTTTTCAGACCAAGGCAAATTTGACCATGCAGAAATATGAGACTGAATTGGAAACAATGGTTTTTGACAGTACATGAGTTCAGCAGGCATATATCCAGTAGTACGTGTGCATGTCATTCTATCTGCCCAAAGTGCAAAAGGTAAGAATTTAGGCCATTGTTTGATGTCACCGTTACATGCTTTAGATATGGCTTTCACAATAGGTGGATGCCCTCTCTCTATTTTACCATTGGCCTCTGGATTATATGCAGTGGTGAGAGACAAACGAATACCGTGACGCTCAAAGAACTCTTTAGCTTCTCTCGCATTTAACTCTCCACGATCGGCAACTACTTTCTCTATGTACCCAAAGCGACTTATGACATCTTCAAGCAAGAATTTGCAAACATTGTAAGTGGTCTTAGATCGTAGTGCACGTCCCTCTACATGATTAGTTAAGTCTTCTCTTGCAAGTACAATGTAACGCATTTTGTCAATACCTTTAGGCATAGTTACAAGATCTACTACCCACTTGTAGTGAATACAAGGTGGATAAGTAGGATGCAACGGATCTCTATGTTTGACTGATGAATGAAGTTGACAAGTAGAACATGTAGAAACATAGCTACTAATGTCAACATACATCCTAGGCCAATAATAGGTACTTCTAATTTTTTCATATGTTCCAAAAAATCCTTTATGACCGGCCCATAATGTCTCATGCATTTCCTTCATTACTTGCAATTGAAGACCTCTTTTTCCTAGGACTCGTTGTGGATTCTTAACCTTACCCTTAGCATGTCTCCAAAGATAACCATTACATAGGAAAAAGTTATAAGCTCGTTTCCTAATGTTACGAAATCTATTCGTAGTCCAGCTAGGTAATGGTTGTAGTGTACTGAGATACTTTCCTATGTCTCTCCATTCATCTTCGTACTCAGACTCATGAAATTTCTCATACTCATATATATGTGGAACATAGTCAACTAAATTCACATTCTTTATTAGATCACTTTCAAGATCGTCATCAAATCTAGCTCTCGATAGCATATCAGCAACTGAGTTTGACTTACCTGAAATATGAACTAACTCAGGATTTATGAACTTAATATATGAGATCCATCTAAGCATGGCTATATCAGGAGATGAACAATTGGCTATCATTCCAATGAGAGGCAAACAATCAGTCTCAACTTTGACATTTGCACCAATGAAATATTCTTTGTCTATTTTCAAAGCTGTTACCATACCCCATAGTTCTCGTTTGATCTGTGGATATTTTCGTTGTGTTTCATGTAGAATTTTGGCACCAAACCTAATTGCATATCTATTCCCTTCACTATCGTCTTGACTTATGACCCAACCTATACCAATAGGACTAGTATCAACAGTCAATATAATAGGTTTGTTAGCATAATAGTCTACACGCTTAAGGATGGGAGCTTCAAGCAATAATTTCTTCAATTTACGCATAGCTTGAGTGTGTTTGTCAGTCCAAATAAATTTTCGTTTCTTCCTCAACAAGTCATAAAGACAATCAGCAACATGAGCAAAGTGTGGGATCCAAATAACATAAAAGATACAAGCACCAAGAAATCTACGTACCTCACTCACGTTGTTACATGTTTCAGAAATCTTGCTAATGGCATCAACTTTTTGTGGGTATGGCTTTCGACCATAATGGCCACATAAATGTCCAACAATAAGTACCTCGTTGACACCAAAAACAGATTTCTCTATGGAAAATGTGAGACCTACCTCTTCAAATCGTTGAAATATTCTTTCACAATCAGAGATATGGTCAAGAACAAATTTACGACATCCCGATGAATCTAAAGTAATGTCCTTTACACGTTCCTCACTCCCTTTAATTGGAATATCATCAATGAATGGCATAGTTATATGAGGGATAAAGTCATGTAAGACCATATTCATAGCACTCATCATATGAGCCACAGAATTAGTCGCTCCTTGAGGTAAAGTACACATTCGCACTAAGCCTAAAGGAGTTTTCATTGTGGTTATGTCACGACTATCAATTGCTAATTGAAATTGGTCATATCCAGAATATAGATCACCCATTGAATAGATAGAATGTCCTGAAAATGATTCAGCAAACTCATCTACAATGGGTCCTGTTCCTACATTCCTTATGGTGACTTTATTGACGGGTTGGAGATCTTGAATAAAACGTAGTTTCCCATTCTTTTTAGGCACAGTGAACCATCTGTTTGAGTAAGGTGCAAAAGATGGCTCTAAAATTCTCATGTTTATCTTCTCCTTAAGTAGTTTCATTAGCTCAGGTAAGTGAGCCTTTGGAACAGGTATAGGACGCAGATTCCATGGAATATGTGGAATAGTAAAGATTATCATGGGTGCAACTAGCTTAGGATCTACACAACCAATCTCATGAGGATACATAGTAAAGGCTTTTCCATGGCTACGTATGACTCTCTCAAATTTATCTCTCTCTGTTGGCAAAAGAAAGTCATCATCTCTACCAATTTTCACTTGTTTGATTGTCTCATCCGTGAATGTATGTCCTATGTTTTTCTTATCTCGAAGAATTGGATCATTTTTCACATAAATAATTTTTTCATTACTTCCTTGAGGTAACGGTTGAGCTATGGGTTTGATTTTTTTGTCTACAGTTTTGTACTTTGTTTCAACTAAGGCATCATGTGTTTGGTTAAATTTTGAGCACTTGTCAACATTGAGAGCATACTCTTGGATTAGAGCATACTCATCAAGGGAAGAAAGAAGAATAATATGGGAATTAGAATTTTGTTGAAGACATAACTCTAACTCCTCAAGAGTAGAGAAACAATGAGATGTTTCAATCACATGCTCAATGTTCTCATCATGTTCCATGATTTTGTTATTTTTATAATTTTTTTGGGTTTTTTGGATAAAAGACTTGGACAATTGACTCTTATGAAGAGAATCTAATCTAGAATGTGGAAAACAAAGTGACAAACTATTGTACATGTTGGTTGGATGCGAGATGTCAAACCAATATCCACTGTTGTCCCGCTCAACAATGGATTCTATCCGAAATTTTGATCATATGTAGCTCCAAACATGAATCGAGGTGCACAATCACTACAAGCATGCTCATGAACCTGAGTAACAATAGGTTTCTTTCTAATTGACAATCGATTCCTAGGATGATTCACTCCTACTGTCATGACTTGAAGTGATTGCATTCCATCCTTAGACTTAAATCTAGCATAGGTAGACCCATCATCCATGGCTTTAGTTTCCATACGACTCTCACAAATAAAGGGTTGACCTAAGAGAACTTCATAGGAGCAATTATCTTGAATAAAAAAGTGAAACTCTTCTGTGATTCCTCCTATGGATATGGGCACACTAGCACAAGCTCCATACAGGGTACCTACACCATTATATGCAGTTCTCATACGCCATCCACAATCTTTATCTATGGGCCATCGAAACTTATTATAGACTTCTCTTGAAATCACATTGATTTCGGAGCCGGAATCTACTAATGCATTTACAGTGATAGTGTTCTTATCACATTCCTATTTTAACATGCATCTCTGATGTACCTCTAGACCAAAATGTTCTTTTAAAGTGACTTTCAGGATTGTTTTCATGATTTTCATGGTCAGGTTGAATAGGTCCTAAGAAATTTTTATTAACATTTACTTCATCATCATCAAAGTCCTCTTCATCAGATTCATCAAAGTTTAAGGCCTCATTCATAGCTTGATCTTGATCTAGAGAATCTTGCATCTCAGTATCTAGATTAAGCGGAAACCTCTTCCTTTTAATTAGGCCGATAAAGTTATCTTTAAAAACAGGCTTTGCAATAGAGAAAACTTGTTCTAAAGACATAGTCACTTGACTCTTAAGCAAAATGTCATCTAAAATCTCCATAGGATCTATTTTTCTACTCAATTTCTGAAATCAAGATGGCTTTAGGTTTTCTCTTTGGTTTCTTTTGTTTTTGCTCAGGATCTTGTTTTTGTTCATGTTCTCCTGTTTGGTCTTCAGTTTGTTTTGATTGTTCTTGTTTATCTAAAGGCTTTGGTTCTGTTTTTCTTTGCTTTGTCTTCTTCCCTTTTTGTTTCTCCTCTTGTTTTTGTTCATTGGGTTGTGATTCTTGTTGTTTATCTTTGGATTGTGATGTTTCTCCCTGCTCTATGATTGTTTCTATTCCCTCTGAGGTTTGTTTTCGAGTCACTCTTCTTTCACTAGGCTCAGCTTCATCTCTTTTTCGTTTTTCTTCTACATTGGATATGTGAGAAATAAGAGATTGATCTTCTATCGGTGACTCCCAAGCCGTTATTCTCCTAATCTCATCCCGTGCTCTTACTAAAGCCTCTATGGAAAAATCACCTTCCTTTGTGGGTTTACTTGATTCTACTTGTTGTTCATCAAGAGCTTCTAGTTTCACTCCTCTAGTTCCTACATCCATTATGGTTATATTTTCATAATGTTTTTTCATTCCTCCCTTACCATAATTTCCTTGCAAAGGTAGCCTAGATCGATAGTCACAGATTTTCTTGTCTATGTCTATTACTAGTCGTTGCTCCTTAGCAGCCTTCAATAATTCACAATCTCTCAAAAAGTGCTCTAACGAATCACACCAAGGACACCTACGAGGGCCACGCACAAAACCATTTTGATTTTGAGGATTTTGATTTTGATTAACTTGTGGTGGGAAATTTTGAAATTGAGGATTTTGTTGATAAGGTATTGCTTGAACAGGATAATTAGGATTTTGAAAATGCAATTGATGTATTTGAGGAGCTTGGGGAGCAACATGTGGTACTTGAGGTGCAAGAGGAGCTTCCATATTATACGGTTGATGATTTTGAAAATTTTGATTTTGAGGATTTTGAAAAGCTATTTGAGAAGCTTGAGGATACAGGTTTTGATACATTTGAGGATTTTGCACATGAGGATAAGGATTTTGCATTGAAGGATTATGCATTGGAGGAACTTGATATGCTTGAGTAGGAGCTACTTGTGGATTTTGATTGGTAGCTATAACATGTTGGTTAGGCTCTTGAAAAGTCATTGGGTTCATTTGATTTTGGAAAGTTTTGGTGTAATTAGATTGTAAAGCATCTATAGTCTTGGCCAAATTGGATTGTGTAGCAATAAGACTTTCCATTTGCTTAGTGAGAATTTCCACTTGAGATTGTTCAACTACACTTTTATTTGGCTCTACTTTAAAACCTTGAGTAGGCTCCATCATTTGAGGAATAGGAGTAGAGTCAAAAAGCATAGCATGGGATTGTTCTCTAACTTGCTCCTTAGTTTGTGGAAGGCTAGCTTGAGGAAGACTAGTTTGCTCATAAAGCATGGATTGTCTTTGATGTCTATAGGCTACAGCCTCTACTACTTTACGCACTTTTTGCCAATTGTCAGTAAGACCATAGCGCTTATCTGGTTCTTCTAATCGCCGTTCAACTTCCCTACGAGTTTCAGGATGAAGAAGCTTAAGAAAATTGATCACAAGATCAGGTTCCAAAGTTATCTTATCCTCATCAGGAAGTTGTTCATAGCGTCTAATATACTCATTTTGTAAGTGAGTAATAGAGCTACTAGGCTTCGGTGAATTGACCCATCGTAAGAATCCATCCCGATTATGTTGGCTATAATCTTCAAGATAGAATTCTTTGAGCATCTCCTTTCTAAAATCACTCCAAGGAAGACTATCATATTGAGTGACACGGTTTATGATAGAGCTATCAACAATTCGTTCAAAGAATGATATCAAAAGATCTTCGGGAAGACCAAAAATCATAGCTTGCTCTTCAAACAAATCTAAGTAGCTTGTAATGTTGATGCCATTGAATTTTCCCTTCTCTCTCAACATAGAAGAGACTATTCTTTGGCCTTGTTTCTCAACAATAAGGGATTTGAATCCTTCCTCCATCTTATGTGAATAAGCAAGTGATGCACGATGCTCTAGATCTCTCACAAATGTGTTTACTTCACGACGAAGATGTGCACGATACTGTGAGAAATCCAGTGCAACACTCAAGACTGATGATGATGATATGATGAGGATGAAAAATATGAAACAAAGGATATGGATCACAACCTCCCAACAAGATCAGAAGCAAATGCCACGAAGCGTTTCACGTCGGGTTCAAATGTGGAGGTGATCGCAATCCGGGTGGATCGGGTCCGGTCGTGGCACACACAGGGTGTATGAAGCTAATGAATGTTGGAAGGTTTAAAGATGTGAAGGTGAAATTAATGTTGAGTATGGAGAAGAGAGAGATGTTGAAATAATTATGGGAATGGGAATGTAGGTGTGCAAGTTAGATTGATGACATGAATGATAACAATGAAAGAGAACCATACACACGAATCAAATTTGGAAGGAAGAATGGTCCATTGGAGGAGCTTCTTAAACACTTCCTAATTCTAATCCATATGTATAGCCTTCTTTGGATGATATGTATGCATGACGAGAATAGATGGAATCCTTACACATAAATCAGTTTCGAAAGGAAGAATGGTCCAATATTGGAGCTTCTTATACACTTTCAGAAACTAATAAATATGTATGGATTTGTATGGATTATATACATGCAAGTGAATTATGATGATGGATTTCACTCACAAGCTCAAAGAAACATCCTCACTGGTTCAACGCAATACTGCGGAGCCTTCTCACACATAGAAGAAATAGAAGACATGTAAAAATACTTAAGAGACTGAGAGAGGAGACAAGAGACAAGTGACAAGTGACATGAATTAAAAGAATTTGAATTAAGTTACATGTAAAATATCGTCGTGGTACGTCATGCTAAGCAGTCTACTGATCAAAGGTGGTTCCGACCCTCAAACCATGACAGTTCAACCGAATGTCACACGTAAGAAGGTGAGTTCCACTCCAGTGACCCTATGTCTGTCTAGGCTCGTAACGTCTAACTAAAGAAGTCTAAGACTCATTAAAATCAGCTCTAACTCACTCACACGCTCCACCGAGGGTGAGTCAAGATAGAGATGCTGGTTTCAAGAGCCTATCCTAGATTGCAGTTCTAACTTAAATTTGAAACTAGGTTCTATACTCATACTAGCTCACCTTGGATCCTCACTCGCTCAACCGAGGGTGATCGTCTCAAGGAAACCGTAAGCTAGCATGAGCCCTATGGATGCCTAACAATGATGCTCTAGGAGTTTGGAGGGGGGTTTATATAGTTTTTTGAATGAATTTGGGCCCTTGGATCTAGAGAAATCAACTCTCAACTCTAGGATCACTACTTTCGATTACAACCATTTGATTAATCAAATCAATGGCTTGGAATTGTTCTTTCTATCAAATCTAGTGTAAAGGAGTGAAATTTAGGCGCCCTCATTCTCCACCATTGGATCTGGGGATGATCTGGACCGTCGGATCAGTGCTGACATCAATTCGGATAAGATAAGCCACTATTTTTGGAGAAATGCTGCATTATTGATCTTTGATTGTAAAAAAGGTCTTCTTTTATGGAAAAAATTCGTGGATCCTCCTTCCTTTATGCTTTAGTGCATCTCCACCCTTGAATAGGAGCTCATCTTGACCGTACACCATGGTTCAATCATATTTTGACATGTGGCAGCCCTTCAAGCCTTCAATTTTCTTATTCTAGAAAACTGCGGTGACCTTGAAAACTGGACTTTGTGCTCTTTGACCCCCCAAAAAGACTTTGATGAAGATGAAACTTTGTAGGACTATGTTTCCAAAGATCTCCTTCAGGAATATGCAGGAAAAACTCCCATCTGAATCTCCCTTGTACAAGTTTGACTACATTTGGAAGCTTCCAAGGTGGCATTAAGGTCTCTAGGAAGCTCTGATAGCCTTGAAAATTTGTACAAATATGTAGCCACATATGATCTTTATACATGCCAAACCATATGGCTAACATAATTTTCTATACAAGAATTTGTAGGGTCAAACTAGAAAAATTATATTTTTACAAAATGAACATAGCATATCAATGTGCTACCAAATCCATTTTCTGCTGAAATTTGGGCTATAGACTGCCTTTGACAATCTTTACAAGTATATGACAATGAAATTTTTGCCCTAATTTCCCAACTTTGACCAGCTTTGACCAACTTTGACCGCTACCATGGACTTTCTTGATTTCTTTGAAACTTTGTATGTGACCTTCCTTTGACATCCTTGATGCATCCTGGACTTCTCGGGGAATTCCGGCTACCTTCACCAAATATGTTTTTTGTACGCCTTCACAAGTGAGAGAGGAGAGCAAATCTCGACGACATTCGCCCCCACTAAACCTGCGATTCCTCCGGAAGCGCCACTCTAGCATCTGTGAAAAACAAAATGTTCCAGGCATCAAATTCTTTTATAGGCAACATAAGAAAGATGGAAGGAAAATTGATTATATGCATGAATAAGTAGGTAACGTGACATGAAGCAAAATTTGCATGAAAGAAATAATTGAAACAGGCAACATGAATATGCATGAACAAATAGGCAACATATATGCAAATGAACAAGCAACATTGGCAACAAGAAAGAAAAAAAAACAAGCATCAATATGAAGTGGAAGTGGATGTATTGAGTCGTTTTAAGCATCAGTTCCTCTCATCTTGAAGAAAATTTTGTACCTTTTTCATAAAGCAATCTACCTTAAATATGATTATAAACAAAGATTTAGAATTTTCAAGAGACATCTTTCATCTTTAGCTTATTTTAGATCAACTCCTTTCCTACATAAATATGAATATGCTCTTTCTCTAATAACATGCAAGGAAATCTAACTAAACTCCACTAATGCATAAATTTGCCTATATAGCCCGTGATTTATTCTACTATGCCTCTTTATCCTCCTTTGGCTTGCCTCTTTTTTTTTTTTTTTTTTTTTGATGATGATGATGATTCGGCAACTTTATGGTTACGATCAGTTTTTTGGGGTGGAAGAAAGTGTAAACTTCTTGGTAACATGTAGCTTTTTTTTTTTTTTTTTTTTTTGACGAGGAAAAATTAAACCCCGATACAATGTACAACCATTTTTGATGACGGAGAACAGTCGTTTAAACTCCGATACAAGTGCTGTGAGATGGACTAAGGATGTAGAAACATGCAATAGCAGGAGATAGGATTTCAACAATTATGCTTTCGATACAGGATACATATGCATGTTTATATATGAAAGTCTTGTCACCAAAATAAACCTCCAAATCTACATGCCCTATCTTTCCACAATCCTAGATTATAATCAATTTCTTAGTAGATAAGTTACTACTTAAGATACAATTTTACACAAGTAGAGAAATCATCATTTGCCTTTTTTGACTCAAGTGATGTGGATATGCAATGCGATGCAAAGACTGAAAAAAACATGCATGAAACAAGCATGGAAAAAAAAATAGAATGAACTTGAAAAAAAACAAAGCAACATGAACTTAAAAAATTAATGATATTTTTATACTTTTTTTTTTTTTTTTTTTTATAACATGGATACTCCTGTTTATGAATCGGCCTCATTGTTGTCATCTTCTTCAATGTCCTCATCCAAAATGTACTCGTCATTATCACGTTTCTTGAATAGCTTTATCCTTTTACCTGCAATCAAAGTTTTTAGTGCAACACCATTTAATTCACAAAGAGCATACGTACCATTGTTGTTGACTTTTGATACTATGTATGGCCCAAACCACCGTTGAGTGAGCTTTTTGCGTGCATCATATTGAGAGTCAAATGTACTATCATAAATGAGCACCCAATCTCCTACTTCAATTGGCTTAGGACGCAATCGATGAGTTTTATCAAAATAATGCTTGTTCTTCATTCTAGATTCTCTTAATTTTTCAACAGCATCATCAAGTCTTAATTTACCTTGTTCTAACTGTTTAATACGCAAACTCAAAAAATCATCAATAGACATGTTTTCAGACCAAGGCAAATTTGACCATGCAGAAATATGAGACTGAATTGGAAACAATGGTTTTTGACAGTACATGAGTTCAGCAGGCATATATCCAGTAGTACGTGTGCATGTCATTCTATCTGCCCAAAGTGCAAAAGGTAAGAATTTAGGCCATTGTTTGATGTCACCGTTACATGCTTTAGATATGGCTTTCACAATAGGTGGATGCCCTCTCTCTATTTTACCATTGGCCTCTGGATTATATGCAGTGGTGAGAGACAAACGAATACCGTGACGCTCAAAGAACTCTTTAGCTTCTCTCGCATTTAACTCTCCACGATCGGCAACTACTTTCTCTATGTACCCAAAACGACTTATGACATCTTCAAGCAAGAATTTGCAAACATTGTAAGTGGTCTTAGATCGTAGTGCACGTCCCTCTACATGATTAGTTAAGTCTTCTCTTGCAAGTACAATGTAACGCATTTTGTCAATACCTTTAGGCATAGTTACAAGATCTACTACCCACTTGTAGTGAATACAAGGTGGATAAGTAGGATGCAACGGATCTCTATGTTTGACTGATGAATGAAGTTGACAAGTAGAACATGTAGAAACATAGCTACTAATGTCAACATACATCCTAGGCCAATAATAGGTACTTCTAATTTTTTCATATGTTCCAAAAAATCCTTTATGACCGGCCCATAATGTCTCATGCATTTCCTTCATTACTTGCAATTGAAGACCTCTTTTTCCTAGGACTCGTTGTGGATTCTTAACCTTACCCTTAGCATGTCTCCAAAGATAACCATTACATAGGAAAAAGTTATAAGCTCGTTTCCTAATGTTACGAAATCTATTCGTAGTCCAGCTAGGTAATGGTTGTAGTGTACTGAGATACTTTCCTATGTCTCTCCATTCATCTTCGTACTCAGACTCATGAAATTTCTCATACTCATATATATGTGGAACATAGTCAACTAAATTCACATTCTTTATTAGATCACTTTCAAGATCGTCATCAAATCTAGCTCTCGATAGCATATCAGCAACTGAGTTTGACTTACCTGAAATATGAACTAACTCAAGATTTATGAACTTAATATATGAGATCCATCTAAGCATGGCTATATCAGGAGATGAACAATTGGCTATCATTCCAATGAGAGGCAAACAATCAGTCTCAACTTTGACATTTGCACCAATGAAATATTCTTTGTCTATTTTCAAAGCTGTTACCATACCCCATAGTTCTCGTTTGATCTGTGGATATTTTCGTTGTGTTTCATGTAGAATTTTGGCACCAAACCTAATTGCATATCTATTCCCTTCACTATCGTCTTGACTTATGACCCAACCTATACCAATAGGACTAGTATCAACAGTCAATATAATAGGTTTGTTAGCATAATAGTCTACACGCTTAAGGATGGGAGCTTCAAGCAATAATTTCTTCAATTTACGCATAGCTTGAGTGTGTTTGTCAGTCCAAATAAATTTTCGTTTCTTCCTCAACAAGTCATAAAGACAATCAGCAACATGAGCAAAGTGTGGGATCCAAATAACATAAAAGATACAAGCACCAAGAAATCTACGTACCTCACTCACGTTGTTACATGTTTCAGAAATCTTGCTAATGGCATCAACTTTTTGTGGGTATGGCTTTCGACCATAATGGCCACATAAATGTCCAACAATAAGTACCTCGTTGACACCAAAAACAGATTTCTCTATGGAAAATGTGAGACCTACCTCTTCAAATCGTTGAAATATTCTTTCACAATCAGAGATATGGTCAAGAACAAATTTACGACATCCCGATGAATCTAAAGTAATGTCCTTTACACGTTCCTCACTCCCTTTAATTGGAATATCATCAATGAATGGCATAGTTATATGAGGGATAAAGTCATGTAAGACCATATTCATAGCACTCATCATATGAGCCACAGAATTAGTCGCTCCTTGAGGTAAAGTACACATTCGCACTAAGCCTAAAGGAGTTTTCATTGTGGTTATGTCACGACTATCAATTGCTAATTGAAATTGGTCATATCCAGAATATAGATCACCCATTGAATAGATAGAATGTCCTGAAAATGATTCAGCAAACTCATCTACAATGGGTCCTGTTCCTACATTCCTTATGGTGACTTTATTGACGGGTTGGAGATCTTGAATAAAACGTAGTTTCCCATTCTTTTTAGGCACAGTGAACCATCTGTTTGAGTAAGGTGCAAAAGATGGCTCTAAAATTCTCATGTTTATCTTCTCCTTAAGTAGTTTCATTAGCTCAGGTAAGTGAGCCTTTGGAACAGGTATAGGACGCAGATTCCATGGAATATGTGGAATAGTAAAGATTATCATGGGTGCAACTAGCTTAGGATCTACACAACCAATCTCATGAGGATACATAGTAAAGGCTTTTCCATGGCTACGTATGACTCTCTCAAATTTATCTCTCTCTGTTGGCAAAAGAAAGTCATCATCTCTACCAATTTTCACTTGTTTGATTGTCTCATCCGTGAATGTATGTCCTATGTTTTTCTTATCTCGAAGAATTGGATCATTTTTCACATAAATAATTTTTTCATTACTTCCTTGAGGTAACGGTTGAGCTATGGGTTTGATTTTTTTGTCTACAGTTTTGTACTTTGTTTCAACTAAGGCATCATGTGTTTGGTTAAATTTTGAGCACTTGTCAACATTGAGAGCATACTCTTGGATTAGAGCATACTCATCAAGGGAAGAAAGAAGAATAATATGGGAATTAGAATTTTGTTGAAGACATAACTCTAACTCCTCAAGAGTAGAGAAACAATGAGATGTTTCAATCACATGCTCAATGTTCTCATCATGTTCCATGATTTTGTTATTTTTATAATTTTTTTGGGTTTTTTGGATAAAAGACTTGGACAATTGACTCTTATGAAGAAAATCTAATCTAGAATGTGGAAAACAAAGTGACAAACTATTGTACATGTTGGTTGGATGCGAGATGTCAAACCAATATCCACTGTTGTCCCGCTCAACAATGGATTCTATCCGAAATTTTGATCATATGTAGCTCCAAACATGAATCGAGGTGCACAATCACTACAAGCATGCTCATGAACCTGAGTAACAATAGGTTTCTTTCTAATTGACAATCGATTCCTAGGATGATTCACTCCTACTGTCATGACTTGAAGTGATTGCATTCCATCCTTAGACTTAAATCTAGCATAGGTAGACCCATCATCCATGGCTTTAGTTTCCATACGACTCTCACAAATAAAGGGTTGACCTAAGAGAACTTCATAGGAGCAATTATCTTGAATAAAAAAGTGAAACTCTTCTGTGATTCCTCCTATGGATATGGGCACACTAGCACAAGCTCCATACAGGGTACCTACACCATTATCTGCAGTTCTCATACGCCATCCACAATCTTTATCTATGGGCCATCGAAACTTATTATAGACTTCTCTTGAAATCACATTGATTTCGGAGCCGGAATCTACTAATGCATTTACAGTGATAGTGTTCTTATCATTTCCTATTTTAACATGCATCTCTGATGTACCTCTAGACCAAAATGTTCTTTTAAAGTGACTTTCAGGATTGTTTTCATGATTTTCATGGTCAGGTTGAATAGGTCCTAAGAAATTTTTATTAACATTTACTTCATCATCATCAAAGTCCTCTTCATCAGATTCATCAAAGTTTAAGGCCTCATTCATAGCTTGATCTTGATCTAGAGAATCTTGCATCTCAGTATCTAGATTAAGCGGAAACCTCTTCCTTTTAATTAGGCCGATAAAGTTATCTTTAAAAACAGGCTTTGCAATAGAGAAAACTTGTTCTAAAGACATAGTCACTTGACTCTTAAGCAAAATGTCATCTAAAATCTCCATAGGATCTATTTTTCTCTCAATTTCTGAAATCAAGATGGCTTTAGGTTTTCTCTTTGGTTTCTTTTGTTTTTGCTCAGGATCTTGTTTTTGTTCATGTTCTCCTGTTTGGTCTTCAGTTTGTTTTGATTGTTCTTGTTTATCTAAAGGCTTTGGTTCTGTTTTTCTTTGCTTTGTCTTCTTCCCTTTTTGTTTCTCCTCTTGTTTTTGTTCATTGGGTTGTGATTCTTGTTGTTTATCTTTGGATTGTGATGTTTCTCCCTGCTCTATGATTGTTTCTATTCCCTCTGAGGTTTGTTTTCGAGTCACTCTTCTTTCACTAGGCTCAGCTTCATCTCTTTTTCGTTTTTCTTCTACATTGGATATGTGAGAAATAAGAGATTGATCTTCTATCGGTGACTCCCAAGCCGTTATTCTCCTAATCTCATCCCGTGCTCTTACTAAAGCCTCTATGGAAAAATCACCTTCCTTTGTGGGTTTACTTGATTCTACTTGTTGTTCATCAAGAGCTTCTAGTTTCACTCCTCTAGTTCCTACATCCATTATGGTTATATTTTCATAATGTTTTTTCATTCCTCCCTTATCATAATTTCCTTGCAAAGGTAGCCTAGATCGATAGTCACAGATTTTCTTGTCTATGTCTATTACTAGTCGTTGCTCCTTAGCAGCCTTCAATAATTCACAATCTCTCAAAAAGTGCTCTAACGAATCACACCAAGGACACCTACGAGGGCCACGCACAAAACCATTTTGATTTTGAGGATTTTGATTTTGATTAACTTGTGGTGGGAAATTTTGAAATTGAGGATTTTGTTGATAAGGTATTGCTTGAACAGGATAATTAGGATTTTGAAAATGCAATTGATGTATTTGAGGAGCTTGGGGAGCAACATGTGGTACTTGAGGTGCAAGAGGAGCTTCCATATTATACGGTTGATGATTTTGAAAATTTTGATTTTGAGGATTTTGAAAAGCTATTTGAGAAGCTTGAGGATACAGGTTTTGATACATTTGAGGATTTTGCACATGAGGATAAGGATTTTGCATTGAAGGATTATGCATTGGAGGAACTTGATATGCTTGAGTAGGAGCTACTTGTGGATTTTGATTGGTAGCTATAACATGTTGGTTAGGCTCTTGAAAAGTCATTGGGTTCATTTGATTTTGGAAAGTTTTGGTGTAATTAGATTGTAAAGCATCTATAGTCTTGGCCAAATTGGATTGTGTAGCAATAAGACTTTCCATTTGCTTAGTGAGAATTTCCACTTGAGATTGTTCAACTACACTTTTATTTGGCTCTACTTTAAAACCTTGAGTAGGCTCCATCATTTGAGGAATAGGAGTAGAGTCAAAAAGCATAGCATGGGATTGTTCTCTAACTTGCTCCTTAGTTTGTGGAAGGCTAGCTTGAGGAAGACTAGTTTGCTCATAAAGCATGGATTGTCTTTGATGTCTATGGGCTACAGCCTCTACTACTTTACGCACTTTTTGCCAATTGTCAGTAAGACCATAGCGCTTATCTGGTTCTTCTAATCGCCGTTCAACTTCCCTACGAGTTTCAGGATGAAGAAGCTTAAGAAAATTGATCACAAGATCAGGTTCCAAAGTTATCTTATCCTCATCAGGAAGTTGTTCATAGCGTCTAATATACTCATTTTGTAAGTGAGTAATAGAGCTACTAGGCTTCGGTGAATTGACCCATCGTAAGAATCCATCCCGATTATGTTGGCTATAATCTTCAAGATAGAATTCTTTGAGCATCTCCTTTCTAAAATCACTCCAAGGAAGACTATCATATTGAGTGACACGGTTTATGATAGAGCTATCAACAATTCGTTCAAAGAATGATATCAAAAGATCTTCGGGAAGACCAAAAATCATAGCTTGCTCTTCAAACAAATCTAAGTAGCTTGTAATGTTGATGCCATTGAATTTTCCCTTCTCTCTCAACATAGAAGAGACTATTCTTTGGCCTTGTTTCTCAACAATAAGGGATTTGAATCCTTCCTCCATCTTATGTGAATAAGCAAGTGATGCACGATGCTCTAGATCTCTCACAAATGTGTTTACTTCACGACGAAGATGTGCACGATACTGTGAGAAATCCAGTGCAACACTCAAGACTGATGATGATGATGATATGATGAGGATGAAAAATATGAAACAAAGGATATGGATCACAACCTCCCAACAAGATCAGAAGCAAATGCCACGAAGCGTTTCACGTCGGGTTCAAATGTGGAGGTGATCGCAATCCGGGTGGATCGGGTCCGGTCGTGGCACACACAGGGTGTATGAAGCTAATGAATGTTGGAAGGTTTAAAGATGTGAAGGTGAAATTAATGTTGAGTATGGAGAAGAGAGAGATGTTGAAATAATTATGGGAATGGGAATGTAGGTGTGCAAGTTAGATTGATGACATGAATGATAACAATGAAAGAGAACCATACACACGAATCAAATTTGGAAGGAAGAATGGTCCATTGGAGGAGCTTCTTAAACACTTCCTAATTCTAATCCATATGTATAGCCTTCTTTGGATGATATGTATGCATGACGAGAATAGATGGAATCCTTACACATAAATCAGTTTCGAAAGGAAGAATGGTCCAATATTGGAGCTTCTTATACACTTTCAGAAACTAATAAATATGTATGGATTTGTATGGATTATATACATGCAAGTGAATTATGATGATGGATTTCACTCACAAGCTCAAAGAAACATCCTCACTGGTTCAACGCAATACTGCGGAGCCTTCTCACACATAGAAGAAATAGAAGACATGTAAAAATACTTAAGAGACTGAGAGAGGAGACAAGAGACAAGTGACAAGTGACATGAATTAAAAGAATTTGAATTAAGTTACATGTAAAATATCGTCGTGGTACGTCATGCTAAGCAGTCTACTGATCAAAGGTGGTTCCGACCCTCAAACCATGACAGTTCAACCGAATGTCACACGTAAGAAGGTGAGTTCCACTCCAGTGACCCTATGTCTGTCTAGGCTCGTAACGTCTAACTAAAGAAGTCTAAGACTCATTAAAATCAGCTCTAACTCACTCACACGCTCCACCGAGGGTGAGTCAAGATAGAGATGCTGGTTTCAAGAGCCTATCCTAGATTGGAGTTCTAACTTAAATTTGAAACTAGGTTCTATACTCATACTAGCTCACCTTGGATCCTCACTCGCTCAACCGAGGGTGATCGTCTCAAGGAAACCGTAAGCTAGCATGAGCCCTATGGATGCCTAACAATGATGCTCTAGGAGTTTGGAGGGGGGTTTATATAGTTTTTTGAATGAATTTGGGCCCTTGGATCTAGAGAAATCAACTCTCAACTCTAGGATCACTACTTTCGATTACAACCATTTGATTAATCAAATCAATGGCTTGGAATTGTTCTTTCTATCAAATCTAGTGTAAAGGAGTGAAATTTAGGCGCCCTCATTCTCCACCATTGGATCTGGGGATGATCTGGACCGTCGGATCAGTGCTGACATCAATTCGGATAAGATAAGCCACTATTTTTGGAGAAATGCTGCATTATTGATCTTTGATTGTAAAAAAGGTCTTCTTTTATGGAAAAAATTCGTGGATCCTCCTTCCTTTATGCTTTAGTGCATCTCCACCCTTGAATAGGAGCTCATCTTGACCGTACACCATGGTTCAATCATATTTTGACATGTGGCAGCCCTTCAAGCCTTCAATTTTCTTATTCTAGAAAACTGCGGTGACCTTGAAAACTGGACTTTGTGCTCTTTGACCCCCCAAAAAGACTTTGATGAAGATGAAACTTTGTAGGACTATGTTTCCAAAGATCTCCTTCA
Organism: Ceratopteris richardii; assembly: GCA_020310875.1. Lineage (NCBI taxonomy): Eukaryota > Viridiplantae > Streptophyta > Polypodiopsida > Polypodiales > Pteridaceae > Ceratopteris > Ceratopteris richardii. The sequence continues at coordinate 88,786,874 of CM035438.1, read as the reverse complement.
GGAATATGCAGGAAAAACTCCCATCTGAATCTCCCTTGTACAAGTTTGACTACATTTGGAAGCTTCCAAGGTGGCATTAAGGTCTCTAGGAAGCTCTGATAGCCTTGAAAATTTGTACAAATATGTAGCCACATATGATCTTTATACATGCCAAACCATATGGCTAACATAATTTTCTATACAAGAATTTGTAGGGTCAAACTAGAAAAATTACATTTTTACAAAATGAACATAGCATATCAATGTGCTACCAAATCCATTTTCTGCTGAAATTTGGGCTATAGACTGCCTTTGACAATCTTTACAAGTATATGACAATGAAATTTTTGCCCTAATTTCCCAACTTTGACCAGCTTTGACCAACTTTGACCGCTACCATGGACTTTCTTGATTTCTTTGAAACTTTGTATGTGACCTTCCTTTGACATCCTTGATGCATCCTGGACTTCTCGGGGAATTCCGGCTACCTTCACCAAATATGTTTTTTGTACGCCTTCACAAGTGAGAGAGGAGAGCAAATCTCGACGACAGCGGCGTGTAGTAGTCGTTCTTTGGCTGCCACTTGCTCGAGGGCTGCATCTCTTTGTTGTACTAGAGTTTGTTCTGCCAAAAATTTTGCTTGGAGTTCTGCTAACTGTGTCTGTAGCTGATGATTCTCAGTCTTTATGGCTTTGATTTCTTCCTGGAGGGGGGTGATGTCGGCTTCCAGGACGTCGACCTTTATATTGGTATTCTGCCTTCAGATTGTCCGTGGCTTCCTTAAATTGTGTTGGCAGCTGGTGTGATAAATGCATGAGGAACTGCCCCATGGAGGCTAGTTCCGAAAATACGTTGTGTGGTGGTGGTAGTTGACGAGGCTGAGAGGACGTATCAGTGAGTAGGTTCTGGGAGTTTGGTGGGGAGTAGTTAGGGGAGGAAGAGGAGGATTGTGTAGGTTCAGAACTGGGTTGGCGGGGTGGTTTCGGTGGGAGGTCGGTGATGACAGGTGGGGTGGGAAGAACAGTGTCAGTTGTGGTTACCTTGGCAACGGTCTGTTGTTCGGTTTCTGTATGATTGATGGCTGCGATGAGTTCATCCAGTGCTTTTGTGGCGGATTCCGGTTCGTCCTGTTGATGCTCGGATTCCTTTTCGGTGGACACTATTTCTGTCTCTGCTTGGTTTTGCTGGTCTTGTTGCTCCGTCGAAGTGTCCTTGTGTATTGAAGTGGCGGTGTCGTGGTATGTTTCTTCTTGTTTGTCCTCTTCGGTGCCTTGTTTCTTTCCGGCGGATCCTTGGACTTCGCTTTCTGAAGAGCTGATCCGGATTCACTTAGTGCGGAAGAGTTGATTGATCTCTTCGTCGTCTTCTTCAGTTTCCTCGAGCGGTTGTGCTGATTCTTCGTGCCTAAGTGTTGGGCCTGTGGGTGGGGGTTGTGCGGCGAGAATGGTTGGGAAGAGGAAGGAGATGATGTGGGGAAGGCGAGAGCGCGGAGAGGTGCCCTTTTGGAGTTGCTTTACTATAGCTACGGATTCCTTATGAATTCGTTGGAAGAAGTAAGAGGCAAAGTTCACGGGTTCGCGGGCGGCTAACTCCAAGGCGGAATAGAAGGGGCGAGAGATGCCGTATGTTCGTTTTTGCAGGTTGAGGATTGCTACGAGGAACTGTAGAGCGGATCGTTCGGGTTCCGGGCGGCAGAGAATGGCATATTCGTTTGAGGAGGAGCGGGGGAAGAGTTCGGTCATGCGAGCGATAGGGATGCTAGGGCCATTTTCGCGGCCTTGCGGGGTGAGGCGGTAGGCTGCAGAGAAGGCTTGGAAGGTGATGACGGTTCTATATGGGAGGGAAGGGAAGACCCACTGTCGTTCGGTGATGGGGAATTGGGCGATGGCGTGGATGATCTGTGCGGAGAAGGGATGGGCTTCCACTGAGTGCCATGGCAACTCAGCGAAGTTAGCCAACCCTCTACAATGCAGATATTCGCCTACGTCTGTAGGGATACCATCACGGAAAGCAGCGTAGTTGGCTAGCGCTTCCATGGCGGTTACTGAGGTAGATGATGAGCACGGATGCAGAATGTACGAGGGTTCAAAATACTAGCATGCAACACAATAGCTTATTTTGGCGTCGTTGACAGAGTTTAAATAGAAACACTACGGTGGGGAGGGAAAGAAGGGGGTGGAATATCATTGTGCGGTGTGGGACTAGTACTGGTTTTTCATGCAGGTGTGCGTACTCGAGTGACTGTTAAGAGGGCGGCTGGTTATATCAAGATCATACAAAACGCGGCTATTTATAAAAACAAAAAAAGAAAAACAAAAAAAGTTTAAACAAAACGCGGTCCATCATCGGAAATTTTAATGCGGGCTAGTGGTGTGATGATATGGCCGTAACTTCGACCCATTAATTACCTTGGGGAGTGGAGTTCCAGTCAACGTAGTCAACCGAAAAGTTGTCGGACCGACTTGTTCTGAAATCTTAAAGGGACCGAACCAACGTAGTTTGAACTTTCCTGCTGTTCTATCGGATTTTGCGTTATAGAAAAGGACAAGCTGACCTACCGAAAAGATTGGGGTCTTCAAATATCGATCATGTGTCTTGGCTTGCCTTAGTTGTACTTCGCGCATGGTTAAAAAGCTGAGCCATCGGTGCTCATCAAGTTCCCTGAGTGCGTCCATTCGTGCTGTCAGCGACTCTTCTGGTAGCATTTTCTGGGTGATTGCTACACGCAGGCTTGGGATAACTATTTCCATGGGTGCTATTGCTTCTAAGCCATAAGCTAGTTTGAAAGGTGTCAAGCCTGTTGTTACCTTATATGTAGTTCGGTATGCCCATAATACGGCGGGTAGTAGTTGATCCCATCTTTTCGGTGCTTCCATGATCAATTTTCGGAGGATATTCAATAGTGATTTGTTTGTGCTTTCGGCCAGGCCATTGGCGCGAGGGTAATATGGAGAGCTGAATTTATGTGTCACCTGGAATGATTGGGTTAGTACCTTCATTACTTGATTTACGAAGTGAGTACCTTGATCTGTCACCAATTCGAGTGGTAAGCCAAATCGTGGGAAGACATCATTTAACAGACATTTCGCTACTACAACTGCTGTAGCAGACCGTAAAGCCCCGGCTTCGGCCCATCTCGTTGCATAGTCTGTACAGGTTAGTATGTATCTGTTGTTACTGAAGACTGCGGGCGGTGTGATTGGACCGATAAAATCTAGTCCCCACTTCTGAAATGGTTCGAGTGGCATAATAGGCTGCAAGGGAAAGAAGTGCCGTTGCACTGGTTGTCCAGACCTTTGACAGTTATCACAGTTTTTTATGAATTGGGCCACATCTCGGTACATAGTAGGCCACCAGAGACCTCCTTGCAGAATTTTCCGGTGAGTTAGATCTGTGGCAAAATGACCACCAGTAGGGGTTGAATGAGCCATCGTGATGACCGAGTTAATTTCGTGCAGAGGGACACATCGAAGTAAGATTCCGGTGTGATCTACATAATATAGTTCTCCTGCCACTAGCCGGAATCGGCGGCTAAAGACTGCCAATTTCCTTCGAACTGCCTTGGTCGTCTCAGATGGAAAGCATCCTTCGGTGAGAAAAGTTAAAATTTGATCATAATATGTAGGTGTTGCTTGTAATTCGGCAGCCTCATCAGTCATTGGCTTAGAACTATAAATTGCTAGAGTCGTATCATCTATGCCTATCGGAGCTTCACCAGAATCGAGGTGAGATAAGAAATCTGCTAGGGCATGTGCATTTCCGGGTCGGTGAATGACTTCATAATCAAATTCCTGCAAGAGTAGCACCCATCGGGCTAATCGTCCGCCTAGATGTTGTTGTCTTACTAGATAGACAAGGGCAGCATGATCCACATGAAAGGTAAATTTCCGGCCTAATAAATAATGTCTGAACTTTTTGATGGAGTAAATTAATCCTAGACATTCTCTTTCAGTGGTAGAATAGTTCTTTTCTGCCGGTGCAAGCCTCCTGCTGGCGTAGTAGACAGGGCAAAACCACTTATGTGTTTGCTGTATCAGAATACTGCCTATCGCAATATCTGAGGCGTCGACAAAAACGTGGAACGGATTGTCCCAGTCCGGTGGTTGTAGGATTGGTGCCTGCGTTAATAGGTACTTGAGTCGATCAAATGTAGTTTGGCATTCTTGAGTCCATTCGAACTGTCGTGGAGTCTTGGTGATTAATCTATTCAGAGGTACAGCCAGATCAGCGAGCCACCGTAAGTGTCTGCCGTGCCACCGTACTTGACCCATAAAACAAATTACTTCTTTTGGAGTGGCGGGTACTGGGGCTTCTAAAATTTCCGAAATCTTGTCTGGGTCTACTTGGATACCTTGAGCAGATACAATATGCCCAAGTAGTTTGCCACACGAAACCGCAAACACGGATTTGTTTGGGTTAAGACAGAGTCTATATTCTCTACACTTCTGAAAACAACATCGTAAATGACTTAAATGTGCTATCATCTTCCCAAAGATTGAGAAGTCGTCAAGATATACTTGCATGAATGAAGTGAGATAAGGGGAAAATATCTCCTGCATACATCGCTGAAATGTGCTTGGTGCATTTCTTAATCAGAACCACATTACGGTGCAGGCAAAGACACCCCAATTGGTAATGAAAGCAGTTTTTGGTATATCTTCTTCAGCCATTCTAACCTGATTGTAACCGCTGTAGCCATCTAAGAATGAATACATTTCGTGGCCTGCTACCCTATCAAGCATGGTATCCAAAAAGGGGATCGGGAAAGGATCTGGTACTGTTGCTGCGTTCAATTTCCGGTAATCCACACAGATTCGTAATTGCTTGTTTTTCTTTGGTACAATCACAATTGGTGAGATCCATTCAGCATGCTCTACTGGTACGATGAATCCAACCTTTAATAATCTGTCAAGTTCGGCTTTTACCGGAGATGCATAATTGGGATTCATCCGATAGCTGGGCTGCCTATTTGGTTTAGCTTCAGGCTTCAGCATGACTCTGTGCTGATATATGCGCGGATCTAATCCTTTCATGTCTTTGTAATCCCAGGCGAAGACATCTGAGAATTCGTGAAGTAGTCGAATCAGATCAGCTTTAAATGATTCTGGTAAGTTTTGCCTTATCTTTACAGCTCGTGGATGATCTTCGTCTCCTAGATTGTACGAGGTCAACTGGTCTTCAGAGACATAAAACTGTTGCGGTTTCTCTGTGTCATCTGTCGTCCGAAATAGTGAATGTAATTCATTGTCATGTGTCGGCACTCTTTCTTCCCGCTTGGTCTCTTGGGTGATTGGTGTAACTGTACATACTGAAGTACTCCAGTTATCTATTACGGACTGTAAATCAACAGTCCCTAAGGTCATTAAGTCAGCGTTACTCTTCAGAAATTCCTCTTCTTCATCATCTGATAGTCCATCTAACATGTGGACAGGTTCTGCAAAATATGGTCTGGCGTGTAGTTCGCAAGGTTGGATAGCATCTAATTTTACTACATATCTACGGCTGGCATCTTTGAACGTAAGTTCTTGTGCAGACCAGTCTTGTATTACCTTCGCATGCTTCAGCCAAGGTCGGCCAAAAAGAAGGTTGTAATCCAAAGTGGATTCCGGCAAATCTAGTATGACAAAATTCATTTTGAAGATCGTACCTTGTAAAGTAATGGGTATATTTCACACAAGTCCTACAGGGTGGACTCTAGATTGGTCCGCCATTCTGACAAAAAATTGAATTGGTTCAATGTCGGTCCATCCTAGCTTATTGCATAAGGCTGTAGTTGCAATGTTGACACCAGAGCCTCCATCAATCAATACCTGCGTAATCTTATGATTCTTATACCATACTGTGATCAAGGGGACTGAATGATCAACCGTAGAATCAGGTTCTGGTTGAACTGCTGCTGTCGCCGGAATACAAGAAGATACCGAACTGAACTGTTGTTGGAATTGTTGTCGAACGCCAGGTACTAATGCCAGTAGTTGGCCGAGAGGTAGAGTGATAGATGCCTTGGATAAGATTTCCCAGGCCTGCTAAGATTGGTTATCCTGCTCCTTTGAACTTGAGGTCTCTGTTGTTGCCGAAGTATCTGCTGTTATGTCTACTACTGATGGTTGTTCTGCTGCTGCTTCCTCTTGTTGTGTTCCTTCTTTTGTCGACGAGGTCTGAGTCACCGGAATGGGTTCTGGGAACACTGGTGGTTCTGTGGCGGTCCAGTGACTAGCCTTGTTATACATCCTATGTTGTTCTCGTATCCCCGGTTCAAATACTTCTGCTGCTGGTTGCAGTTGTTTACCTGATCGGGTCTGGACTGTAGCAGTTTGCGTTTCCACCGGTGTAATTTGTACCATGTTGGCCATTGGGTTTTGCCGCTCCTTCTTCCTTTGATCATACTCAGCTGCGTCTTTGCAATATCTTCTAATGTGTCCAAATTCACCACAAAAATGACAGCGTGGCGGTGGTAAATTGGGATTTTCCGGTGGTGGTTCGTTCTGCCAGCGGTTTGCATTATAGTTATTGTTCCTCTGTCCTCGGTAGTTTCGATATCCCTGTGGTTGATTGTTTCTCAGTTGTGGAGGTACATAGTGATTTGCTGCCTGTCCATGTTCTTGAATAACAGCATTGACTGTTGCTGTTCCCTGTATTCTGGCATTGTAGACACAATTTCCGGTGGAGTGTCCGGCAGTGTTGCAGATAGCGCAGAATGTTTGATTTAGCGCACAGTTAGCACTAGTATGACCTGAATTTTTGCATGTGATACAGTACACTTGTCTAGTTATATCTTCAGTCATAGTTTTGTTCGCTTTTAACCACTCTAGATCTTCTGTAAATCCACCGACTTTGGATTCCAGTTGCAAAGCCATGGCGATGACTGCATCCAATGTCATTGCTCCAACACATCTGATAATCATGATTTGCTTCAATTGCGGGTTTAAGCCATTGATAAACCACTGAGTGATGACGTCATCTGGTAAGTTGGCGTGGGCCTGTGGTATCTGTCGCAAGTGTGTTCTAAAAAGTGTAGCATATTCTTGGACAGTCTGATTCGCCTTCTGTCGGTTGTTCTTTAAATACTCAAAGATTTCGGCGGGATTCTTCTTTAGCCTAAATCGTTGCAAGAAAGCATCTCGTATTGCATCATAGGTACCGAAATGATTAATGTCGTATTCCGTAAGCCATCTAGCCGCTTCATTGACCAAAGTAGATTGAAAAACAATGGCTTTGTATGCCTGATCCGGTGGATGGTTGAGGACTGCATAACTGATCTCGAAAGTGCGTACGTGAGCATCTGGGTCATCTCCTGGGAATCCACCAAATTTCGTGTATGTTACTCCTGTTGGAGGCGGCCTTGGTTGACCTAACTGTTGTTGTTGTTGTTGTCCGTTCATCGTGGGTGTCTCCGGTCCTTCTTCTGTATCTTGAGGTTGATTAGTTGAACTATCAGAATCTGGATCGACGGATGGCCTGCCTTCCGGTGTGCTGTTTTTGCGCAGGATACTTCGGACCTCAGCTTCGAATAGCTCTCCTTCCTTCTGGATATCCAATATCCAAAATCTTTCTTCCATACACGCGGGTCTGGCTGAGGACTCCGCAAAAAATGCTAATCCTTGACCGCCAGTTGGTGGTTCTATCACCGGAATATCACCGGAATGAACTGACAGTGTACCAGACTGTAGTGTTTTTCCGCTTTTACTAATTTCTTTTCCTAGAGTTTGTCTAATCGTGGATAACTCTGAATCTTTATCCAAGATTGTTAAACTAGTTTCCAACGGCGTCTTGGTAGATTCAGGAATTGCTATATTTTGGTTAGGCTGGGTCGAAGTGACACCAGCATGTACCAAAGGCGTTGATCGTTCCACCGGAATATGACCGGAACTAATTCTAGCGTCCTTAACTTGCTCGACCACTGAGTCAAGTCGCGTTATACCTTCTTTTCTTGGGGTTGTCTTTAGTACTTTTCGTGTTCCAGTCGTATGGTTCCTAGGATACGT
>CM035438.1:88751410-88753910 GCA_020310875.1 Ceratopteris richardii | reverse complement strand
GAGATGAGAAGTGGAAGCCTTTTATTTTGTCTACAGAACTTTCATTAGATCACTTTACTCCTGATTTGAATCAATTGTTAGGTCATATGCTAACTTTTGAGAATGATATCAAAGGAGATGTTGATAAGAGTGCAGGTCATGCAATGTACTCTAAAGACAAGAAGAAAGCTAACAAAGGAAAGCAACAATCAGGTGAAGAAGAAGGTACTTCAAATCAAGCAAATTTCATAAGAGGAAAAGGAAATGGCAGAAGTAGAGGAAGAGGCAGAAACAACAAAGATAATGCAAGAGCTTGTTGGATATGTGGTAAGACCAATCATCTATCTCATGATTGTTGGCACAATAATCAGAATAATGGTAATTATCAGAACTTTAATCAAAGAGCAAGAGGTGGTAGATTTCAGAGAGGAAACTTCAGAGGTAGAGGTGGTAGGAATTCTTTTGGAAGAGGTGGAGGAAGAAACTTCCAAAATCAATCCTATAATAACACCTACTACAACTATGCATCAGATCAGAAGGAGGACTTGACTCTCATTATGAATGCAACATGTGAAACTTCACATGAGGACATGAGAGTGTTCTATATTGATTCAGGATGTAGTAATCATTTAAGTGGAAATATTGCTTTGATGACTGACCTAGATCATAATGCAATTAATCATACAGTTCAGACAGGTGATAATACAAAGCATAAGGTAAAGTCAATTGGTTCAGTCAAGGCTAAAGATGGGAGCACTCTTTTGAGTAAGGTTCTTTATGTTCCCACAATTCCAAAGAATTTGATCAGTGTAGGTCAAATTGTGGAAAAAGGATATGAGGTAAGATTTACTAATGATGGAGTATATGTTGAAGACCCTAGTCAAGGGTATAAACAGGTTGTTACAGGAAAGAAAGAAGGAAGGCTCTTCACATTGAAGGTACAAGGAAATGTTGGACATGCTATGTTCACATATGGAGAGCAGAAGGTGTCAGAATTGGATCTTTGGCACAAAAGACTTGGACACTTCAATGAAAGAGGTATCAAAGACATGATTAATAATGATTCAGTGCTTGGATTGCCTAACATTGCAGGTCAACACATGACATACAGATGTGAGGCATGTCAATTAGGTAAGGCTCATAAGCAATCCTATTCCAAGCATGGGTTTATGTATTCAGAAAGACTTGAATTGGTGCATACAGATGTGTGGGGTCCTTCAAAGGACTTTGGTATAAATGGTTCAAGATATTATGTCATATATGTTGATGACGCTACCAGATGGATCACAATTTATGTGATTAAAGAAAACTCAGAAGTGTTTAATACATTTAAACACTATCATGCATATGCAGAAAGGATTACAGGTCAAAAATTGAAGAGACTAAGGTCAGATGGAGGGGGAGAGTATTTTTCAAATGAATTCAATGATTACTTGTGGAATGCAGGTATAAAGAGAGAAGTTACTTGCAGGTACTCTCCTCAACAAAATGGGGTAGCAGAAAGAAGAAATAGGACTCTTGTCGAGTTTGCAAGGTCCATGATGAAAGAGAAGAACTGCCCAAATTATTTGTGGGCAGAGGCTATAAATACAGCTACTTATTTGGTCAATAGATTGCCTTGTAAAGCTTTGCAAGGTATGACACCATATGAAGCTTGGTGGGGTAAGAGACCTACCTTGGATCATTGCAGAATATTTGGATGCTTGGCATATGCATATGTGCCATCTCAATTGAGGCATAAGATGGAGCCTAAGGCAGAAAAGTATGTATTCATTGGTTATGATGATAAGCAAATGGGATACAGGTTGTGGAGTCCATCCATAAAGCAATTCCTTGTATCCAAGGATGTTACATTTGATGAGCAAGGTACTTGGTATGCAGGTAAATATAATGTACATGCAGATGTTGAAGAAGTAGTGGATCAAAGGAAAGGTAAAGCAAAGATTCAATTACTTGATGAAAATGAGAATAATGAAGTACAGGTTGAAGTTGAAGAGAGGCCAAGGTTTGATCCAGAATGTGATGAACCAGAGACTTCAAGAAGTGCAGAAGTTAGGAGGTCATCTAGGCATAAATGGCAACCTACAAGGTATAGCTATGACACCTCATTCTTGACTACTAAAGATTATGCTTATTTGGTAAAAGCAGATGAAGATCCATCTACATATGATGAAGCCAAAGGCAAGAGAAATTGGGAAGAAGCCATGCAAGAGGAGTATGATGCATTGATAGAGAATCAGACTTGGGATCTGGTTCCTAAACCTAATAGCCAGAAAATTATTGGATGTAAGTGGGTGTACAAAACAAAAAGATTTGCAGATGGAAGTGTGTCTAGGTACAAAGCCAGACTTGTTGTGAAAGGGTATGCACAGACATATGGAGTGGACTATGATGAGACCTATAGTCCTGTGGCAAAAATGACAACCATGAGAACTCTCATAGCAATTGCTGCTTGTAAAGGTTGGAAGCTATCTCAATTAGATGTTAAAAATGCTTTTTTGAATAGCTATATTTTAGATGA
>CM035438.1:88701410-88723910 GCA_020310875.1 Ceratopteris richardii | reverse complement strand
CATTCGTATCTGTATTTAAAAGATCAAATAGTGGTGATTTCTCATCCTCCTCATGATCATTCATATCTCCCTTTATAAGGAGTGTAATGTCATTTACATGCATATCATTATACTGAGGCTCAATCAACAACTCATTATTACTTCCATGAAAAGGTACATACTTTTCTATATTTAAATGCTCATTGAATGTGGCATCACTCAAGAGTTTTGCATACTCTTGATCTTTATTTGGACTTCCCATAGACTTCATCATGCTTATCAGCATTTGCATACATATCACTATCTAGAGGACTCTTAATTTGTATGTCCTCTCGATTAGCATCATGCTCGCTTGGAGTCTCCTCACATAATTTAGTTATCGGATCATATTCTATGTTTGAATCATACACTTGGACATCACTATCAAATAGCATTAAGTCACTCCCTAAATCTTGTTTAGCATTTTCACATAATGATGCAGCTTGAGCTTGACTTTCAAACAGATATATTAGATTTTCTTTTTGTACAACATCTTTTATCATCATTTGGTCACCTTTAAGCCTTGTAGATTCCTCTAATTCTTTATTTGTATTTGTAATTATTTCTTGATTTATTTGATTATCCTCCAATGGATGTGAGGGGTTTAGGAGGTCAAGAGAAGCCTCATCATGATTTCTTGTTAATTTTTGTTGAATTTTGATTTTGTTTGTATTTGGTGTTTGTTTGATTTGGATTCGATCAGCTTCCACATGCCCCTTTGCTCCTCCCATCATCAGAGTTTGTGCGTATATAACACTTGAAGATGTAATCATTGTAGAGAAGCCTACAGGCTCTTGGCACCTTGTAATATTAGAGGTCATATCAATCATACTTTTAGAGTCTTCTTGATAACACTTATCATTAGTATGTGTATCAAGCTCATGCATACTTGTTTTATGTCCAAGTGGGGTCTCTATAACTTGATGGACTTGAATGTTATTCATAAGTGGTAAGATACTTAGAGTTTGAGTATCATCTTTATCTTCATGAAGATCAATTCCCCACTCATTTTGAAATTTCTCAAACATTTGCTGCTTCTTAACATATCTTATTACAGCATCATCAACGAGTGTCCAATCCTCTGTGAGTCCCGATTCAGAATCCAGGTCTTGCAGAAATGAAATTAGTTCCTCTCGGGCTCTAACATCTATTGCTTGTAGGAATAAGAACACCCTTTCATGCATTACGTATTGCTGATCATATTCGGAAATATCTTCAAATTGTTTTCTTGAATTCTTTTTTAATTTCTAAGATCGGTTGATCTTTGGGCATATGAACCCACCTCAGGAAAGATCTACGAGTCACTTTATCAAGGTCCTCTAGAATAAACTACCTGAGGAGTATCGCTTTGTATCGAGACCATGTTGTTTGATTTATTTGCATTATTTGGTCTCGCATGTCGTATCCCGACACATAGATAAAGTTTTTGCATAATTCTTTTTTCGTCATTGGATCGAAACCAACACCTAGGTACTTTGACTTGAGTTCGTACTCTTTACAAAACCTAGATATGTTCTTCCCACTGAAACATCTGCACCGCTTGATTAATCGGTCATTAAGTGATTGGATAGCTTTTTATCGTCTATCCTCTTCTTGAAAGCGAAAGAATCGGGCTATAAGGTCTTCCATTTTTGGTTTCGCTACATCTTAGGACCTTGGCTATATAAATCACTCATCCCCTCCGTTCACGTCGGGTTCACCAGGTATGTCGAGGAGTTCATGGAAAGGAGGGAGGAGCTCAGTGATATTACTCGCAAATTCAACTCAGTGTAGTTCTGCTTTTGCATATGCATTTATTCGTACTATAATTGTTAGTCTTCTCATAAGTCGGCATAGAAGTATTTAATTGGTTTTCTCACTAGACCCTTAAATCTATGGACATTAAAATTATACACCTTCACCATAGGCAACATTGACACTCAACATTATCTTTTCATCCAATCGCGAGCTTTTGCACACTCTTAATAAGTTGAAATTTTTGCTAAACATCAGCCAATTGAATTCCTCCGAGCAATCAAACAACTCAATACATACAAATTTTTACTCTTTAATTATAGGGGTCTCTTTGGGCAAGTTAAGGAATAGTACCATGATATGTGTATATATATAGATATAAATTTTTCGAAAGGGAAACAAGAAAACTCCTAAATTTTGTTTCATATTTATGGAAAAAAAAACGTATGGTAGTTTTGAAACATTGCACAACAGACGAGGATCATTTTTGTTTTATGAGATCTTAATCACCAACATTACAGGAAACACTTGGAGCTAATCTTCATGTCATAATATTTTCACAGGGTGTTTAACTTTAGACATCGTCAAAGCAAAAAAAAAAAAACAAATGAATTGTTAAAAGTGACACACAGTACATGGTATTTGTAATAGCGAATTTTGTTCTTCAATAGTGAGAAACCTTTTATTTCTAAAACTGATGAAAAGTCGTACATAGGTTACAGAAAGATGGCATTGAAAATACAGTATTAACGATTACAGAGCAACTGCATAAAAGATCAAAAGCATAAAAAAGGTTAAACCTATGATGGAATATAGAAGAATAGAAGCGCTACCTTCATGTGTTAATGTTGCACTTAGATTGAAGTTGACTCTGAATTTTGGTTGCCTCTAGTATTTTGCTTGCAACTTATGTTCATTTACAAGAAGTATGCTACTGATCAGCGCATGTCATCACTTTTCCTTTGATGTTAGCAGCCAACGCTATCACATGCTTCAAATTTTCTCTTACTAAACCTTTGCTCCACACTGGTTCTAAATTTGAAACCTCATTCACGTACACATTAATGTACTATTTATTTCAATACTTAAAACACTCATTGTGCTAAGGATTATTCCACAAGTTTGTCCTTTGTGTGCCACTGAATTCTTCCATGAGTTATTGTTTCCATCCATATAAAACTCTCCAATCAACGCTTTCATATCAATGTACAGAGGCACAATAAATAAGTTGAATTCATGATATGAAGAAAGAGAACTGATTGAAGTCACCAATGTAATATTCAGATGAAGAAGGTATGGACAGATCATTAACAAGCACTCTACACTGCATGCAGTAGCCAGATATTATGAACCTTAAATTTTGAATGTGAGCTATCTCTGATAAAACAAACACATCATTGTTGACGGTAGTAAACTGAAAGGATGCGCACTGACTAAAGATGATAAAACTTATTTATTCCTCTTCATAACTTCATTCTTTGCCTTCCAAAATAGTCCTTTATTCAGAAACCTACTTTAATTTACTATTCATACAAATCTTCATCCCTCCTCATTCATGTGCAAAATGCTTGCTACAAATGTTGCTTGCGCTGCATTTCCCACTTGCAGAAGAGCATCCACCCCAGCTAGATCTAAGTCAACTGAAGATCTCATTCTTTGTTAGTCATCTACTTCAGCTTGACGCACCTTCGAGCATTTGGGCATGGCATGTTGGGAGAGGATGGTTGGATGCACTCAGAGATTGAGTAGGTGCTGCTAAACCTGCTTCACACCAGCCCTCCTTTGACTCCACGAATGATTAATACACTTGCTTAGCTTCCAAATGATACCAAGAAAGCATATATGTACTTTGCAAATGATATGTGTAATGATCGAATCAAAACAGATAACTTTGCACTTCACAAATCCAAGAAAACTTGCTATTTTGGTATTGACACCTGCTCAGTCTTTCACTCAGTATGACCAGCACACTTACAATTGATCAAATTCCTTTTGGAAATATTAAATTAGCTTAACAATCTATCATTTGCAAGTAGAATGAGAAGAAATGATGAACTATACTCTGAGAAATGAGTTTAGCAAAAATATGTTTACCCCCGACTTTTTAGGAGCTCTGCAGAAAAATACCAGAGACCACTTCGAGCCAGATTTCTCCGCGATGGATGATCCAATGACCTTCAAACTTTGTAGGCATGTAGTATGCTTAAAGGGGGTTCCAACAAGCTTTGAATCACTTAATTTGGTTCAGTAGGCACTGAGATATGCCTCTTGGAAGTTGACAGACTTGGAGAAGATAACTCAGAAAATCACAGAGTAGATGAATGTAAGTATTTGTATTAGATCATGTAAATGTACATTCCCATTGGCATGATAAACATAGCTCAATGGTACTCAGAGGTGTAGGCTATGGAGTAGCACTCACACACTCAATGATCAAAGGTATAAGCCTCGGGAAAAGTGAAGGACTATCGTGACTTTTTACTTGTAGCTTTTTATAGGAGTTGAGTGATAATTTGAATTTGAATTCAGATCAATCTCCTAGAATCTTTCACCTAAAAGTTGATTGAGATATTCCCTCAATCAATCAACCAATTTTTCCACAACTTAATCAAGTAGGTGTGATTACATAAGATACCAAGTCATATAGACTTTTACAATGGGTAAAGAGGTAATAACTCATAAGCTAGTGTTCCTATGATCCTTGCTTCATGTAGAGTCTTCAAGATAATATCCAAGCCAAATTGTGAAGGCTTGACTTGCACCAACAGCTCCCCCTCAAGCCAAACACTTTGGCTTAAGTCTTCATCTTCATTCTTCAATCACATCCTGTAATCCAATCATGGATTTGAATCTGCATAACTTGTTTCCATCCAAAGCTTTAGTGAGTAAATCTGCACATTGCATATTAGTAGACACATAAGTCAATTGAATGTCTTTGCTAAGCAACTTCTCTCTCACATAATGGTAATGAACCTCTATGTGTTTTGTCCTAGCATGATATATTGGATTAGCTGCAAGGTGAATAGAGCTTGTGTTGTCTCCAAAAATAATTGGGGGCCTTGTGTATAGGCCTAATTCTGTATACAAAAGCTTTAACCAAATAGCTTCTTGAGTGGCATTGGCTAGCCGTCTATACTCTGCTTCAGTAGATGACAAAGCTACTGTAGGTTGTTTCTTGGCTGACCAAGAAATAGGTTTATCACCTGCAAAACATATGTATCCTGATGTGCTTCTCCTATCATCCTTGCATCCTGCCCAATCTGCATCTGAATATACTTTAATATCAATATCTGATGTATAAGGAAAGTACAAACCATGGTTCTGAGTTCCCTTTAGATACTTCAAAATCTTCTTTGCTGCCTCTAGGTGAGGTACCCTTGGTTTGTGCATGAATTGGCTTAGCACACTAACTCCATATGCTATGTCAATTCTTGTCAAGGTAGCATAATTCAAACTACCTACCATACTTTGATATCCTGTAATGTCTTGGACTTCATCACCTTCATGAGCACTAAGCTTTAGGTTGACCTCCATTGGAGTGCTTGAGACTTTAGCATCCTGCAAATTAAATTTTTTCAACATATCTTGAACATACTTCTTCTGAGTGGTATATATACCTGAATCAGTATAAACCAATTCAAGTCCTAGAAAGTATTTCAATAATCCAAGATCATTGATCTTGAACTCCTTCATCATCTGATTTTTGATGCTTCTGATTCCTTGGACATCATTACCTATAATGATGATGTCATCAACATAAACACAGAGATAGATTACCTCTGAATTGTTCCTTTTGATAAACAATGAAGTATCTGCCTTGCTCATTATAAATCCTTGGTCTTGGAGATAGGTTGTCAACCTGTAATTCCATGCTCTAGGTGCCTGCTTCAAACCATATAGGGCCTTCTTCAATTTACAAACATAATTTACCTTCTTGGGATCTTCATAGCCAGGTGGTTGTGACATGTAGACTTCTTCAGATATCCATCCATTCAAGAAAGCATTCTTGACATCTAATTGGTACATGTTCCAATTCTTGGAAGCAGCTACACTCACCAATACTCTGATTGTTGGCATCTTAGCCACATGAGAAAATGTCTCCTCATAATCAATGCCTTGGGTTTGTGCAAAACCCTTGGCTACCAACCTAGCTTTGTACCTGTTGATTGTACCATCTGAGTTTCTCTTGAGTTTGTAGATCCATCTGGATCCTATCACCTTCATAGAGTCCTTCTTGGGTACCAAGTCCCATGTGTCACTCTCCTTGAGAGCCTCTATTTCTTCATCCATAGGTTCTTTCCATTCTGGTTTGGTAATTGCCTCCTCATATGAACCTGGTTCTTCATTCAACAAATCCTTTGCAAGATATACAAAATGCTTAGTTACAAGAGAAGTATCATACCCATATCTGATAGGCTTCTTACTTTCTCTCTGAGATCTCCTCATTGCTTGAGTTGAGGATTCTGGTATATCCTCTAGCTTCTTCATTTTCATCTTTCCTTTGGACTTCCATGCCTTGAATTCCTCAAGGTTAATTGTGTCATCATCATCTGAGCTTGAGTCTTCTTTCTGGAATGGTTCCTCCTTGGTGAGCTTTGGGAAGTCTTCTTCCATGTCATAAGGTAGACTAACCTTCCTGCATTCATTTTCATACCATGAGTCATTCTCGTCAAAGATGACATCTCTGCTTACCTTGAAACCTTTGTTTGAGGGGTTGTAGAATCTATACCCTTTCTGGTTCAAGTCATAACCAATGAAGATACATTTTTCAGCTATAGGGTCTAGCTTTCCCCTTACCTGTGAGGGAATATGCACATATGCAATACAACCAAATATTTTGCAATGATCCAATGATGGTCTCTTACCATGCCAAGCTTCATATGGTGTCATTCCATCAAGTGACTTTGATGGCAACCTGTTAATGAGATAGGTGGCAGTAGATACACTCTCTGCCCAAAGATAATTTGGTAATTTTTTTTCATTAAGCATAGACCTAGTTGTTTCAACAATGAGTCTATTCCTTCTTTCAGCTACCCCATTTTGTTCAGGTGAGTACCTTGTTGTTATCTCCCTTTTGATGCCTCTTTCCTGCAAGAAGTCTTCAAATTCATTGGAGAAGTATTCACCTCCCCCATCTGACCTTAGTCTTTTCAAGTTTCTACCTGTTTGATTTTCAACTAGTGCAAGATATCTTTTGAAACAATTAAATACTTCATCCTTATGCTTTATAAAGTATAACACAGTCCATCTGCTATAATCATCAATGAAGGACACATAATACCTTGATCCTGAAATGGAGGGTTCCTTGCTAGGTCCCCAAACATCTGTATGCACCAATTCTAGGTAGTCTTCATGCATAAAACCTTTCCTTGAGTAG
This sequence comes from Ceratopteris richardii, assembly GCA_020310875.1. Lineage (NCBI taxonomy): Eukaryota > Viridiplantae > Streptophyta > Polypodiopsida > Polypodiales > Pteridaceae > Ceratopteris > Ceratopteris richardii. The sequence goes on along the minus strand of CM035438.1, from coordinate 88,716,781 downwards.
GGCAATCTGTGAGACTTACCAAATTGACAAGCACCACATTTGTAAATCATGTGTTGCTTGGATACATTAGGTATCCCAAGCACACATTGATCCCTGCACATTTGCTTTAAGGTCCTTTCTCCTATGTGACCTAACCTCTTGTGCCAAATTTCTAATTCTGAAAGTGTTTGATCCTTGTAATTTTATAAAGCAATGTTCTTTGTGTCCTCTAGCTCAAAAGTAAACAATCTACCTGATTTTTCTCCCTTGGCTATCCTTCTGAATCCATGTCTTGGGTCCTCCACATATGGTCCATGTTGATTGAACTTGACCTGTAAACCTTTTTCCACAATCTGACCTACACTCATTAAGTTCTTGGTGATTGTTGGGACATAAAGTACTCTGCTCAATAAGTTCTGATTACCATCACTAGTCTTTACATTACCAATCTTTACAACAGAATGTTTAGTATCATCACCTGTCTGTACCTGATGTTTGCCTTTGGGTTCTTCCAAATCAGAAAGTAGTGCCACATTGCCAGCTACATGATTAGAACATCTTGAATCAATATAGAATAAGCGATCATCATTGATACCTGACTTAGAAGTCATATTCATGATCAATAGGGAGTCATCTTGCTCCTCTGTATAGTTGTTGTAGTCCTTCCTATTTCTGTATCCACCTTGGTAGCTACCATTGTTGTTGTTATAGTTATTGTTGTAGCCATTGTAGCCTTGGTGTTGGTTGAACCTGCCTCTACCTTGAGAGTATCCACCTCTTTGATGGCCTCTTCCTCTCTGATTCTTATAGTTTCTGTAGCACTCATTTGTGGTATGGTTAGGTAATCCACAAATGTTGCATGGTGATGAGTTGTAGGGTCTCCCCCTACCTTGCTTACCTCCTCTGCCTCTTCCTCTTGAAGATCTACCTCTCCTTGCATAGTTTGCTTGGGAGGTAGAGCCTTCTTCATCAATCTTCTTACTTTTACTTTTATCTTTAACCTTCTTATCAGTGTATAGAGCAGAGGGGTTGTTACCTTTTGATTGCTCTCCATTCCTTGTAAGCTTTGCTTCATGTGTGAAGAGTTGACCAATCAGGGTTGTTAGATCAGGAGCATGTATGTCCATGTATAAGTCCATTGCTGTGGTAAAGCTCTCCCATTTGTCATCAGCCTTTCGTCCATTGATTACCTGCCTTACTATTTGCTCTTCTTCAATCTCCTCTCCAATACTTGCAAGCTGGTCTGCAATGTCTTTGACCCTAGTGACAAAATATAAAACTGATTGCTTTGATTGCTTCCTAAGAGTTGTAAATTCAATCCATAGTTGATTCTTTCTGGCCCTTGTATTTGATGAGAAATATGTTGACAAGGTTTCCCAAGTTTCTTGGGAACTCTTGCAATTCCTGATGTGAGGTAAAAGGAAATCAGATATAGAGTTAAGAAGATAAGACCTTGCCAATGCATCTTTTGCACACCATGTGTTGAGCCTCTCTTGCTCTTCCTTGGTTGGTAGGCCTCTAGCTTTGAATGAGGGCAATTCCTCATCTCCTGAGATGAATCCAAATAAGCTCCTTCCTTGTAGATAGGTCTTCATCCTCAGAGACCAAGCTTGGTAATTGTTTCTGTCCAATTGATCAATGAATGAAGGAAAACCATCTCCCATGTTACCTTATTTGCTCTGATACCACTGTTGGGAGAGGATGGTTGGATGCACTCAGAGATTGAGTAGGTGCTGCTAAACCTGCTTCACACCAGCCCTCCTTTGACTCCAGGAATGATTAATACACTTGCTTAGCTTCCAAATGCTACCAAGAAAGCATATATGTACTTTGCAAATGATATGTGTAATGATCAAATCAAAACAGATAACTTTGCACTTCACAAATCCAAGAAAACTTGCTATTTTGGTATTGACACCTACTCAGTCTTTCACTCAGTATGACCAGCACACTTACAATTGATCAAATTCCTTCCGGACATATTAAATTAGCTTAACAAGCTATCATTTGCAAGTAGAATGAGAAGAAATGATGAACTATACTCTGAGAAATGAGTTTAGCAAAAATATGTTTACCCCCGACTTTTTAGGAGCTCTGCAGAAAAATACCAGAGACCACTTCGAGCGCGATTTCTCCGAGATGGCTGATCCAATGACCTTCAAACTTTGTAGGCATTTAGTATGCTTAGAGGGGGTTCCAACAAGCTTTGAATCACTTGATTTGATTCAGTAGGCACTGAGATATGCCTCTTGGAAGTTGACAGACTTGGAGAAGATAACTCAGAAAATCATAGAGTAGATGAATGTAAGTATTTGTATTAGATCATGTAAATGTACATTCCCATTGGCATGATAAACATAGCTCAATGGTACTCAGAGGTGTAGGCTATGGATTAGCACTCACACACTCAATGATCAAAGGTATAAGCCTCGGGAAAAGTGAAGGACTACCGCGACTTTTTACTTGTAGCTTTTTATAAGAGTTGAGTGATAATTTGAATTTGTATTCAGATCAATCTCCTAGAATCTTTCACCTAAAAGTTGATTGAGATATTCCCTCAATCAATCAACCAATTTTTCCACGACTTAATCAAGTAGGTGTGATTACATAAGATACCAAGTCATATAGACTTTTACAATGGGTAAAGAGGTAATAACTCATAAGCTTGTGTTCCTATGATCCTTGCTTCATGTAGAGTCTTCAAGATAATATCCAAGCCAAATTGTGAAGGCTTGACTTGCACCAACATGGCACACTTGATCAACTTACATGTAGTATAAAAGAGGTCCAGTGTTCATCACAACACCCTCCCTCGAATATGGGCCACCCTTCCTTTTCTTCTCTCGAATTTCCCCTCTATACGTATCCTCTTCCCCCTGCATATCTGAGTGCCCATACCCCAAAAGAAATACACGTGTCATTCCTTTTTTCCACACACAAGGCTCTTGAGGCTTTTTGAAAAATGGGCAAACAGTGACCCTCTTTCCTCCTTTTCCGTTGCTAGGACCACGTAGTCCTCTTTTCCTCTTCCCATTTGAATCCATTTAATGCTTTATAATGTTTCTCCAGCTTGAGTTTCCATTCTCCACCACAACGTGCATTGCATTCATCTACACCTATGGTTTCAAATACTAGTCATGCGTCTGATGCATCTAAAATAGAATCGACGATTGTAGCATTAGATCTACATTGAGGATTCTGTGAGGCAAGGGGAAACAAACACAACCTTAAACGAGGGGAAAGATATGGAAGGTAGGATGTTTCTAGTTGAGCAAAGACTTGGATGGTTGTTCAATATTCTGGATGAGGTTGCAGTACTCTGTCAATCCGTTGATGGAATCCAAGATCACCTTAAGGCCATTCTGAACTTACTTCAGATGCTTAGGGATATCAGTAAGGATACTTTGGGTAGTCACACAGATATGATTGCAACTTCACCAATTTCTGTTAGGATGGAAAAGGATAAGGGATTATCCTCTCCCCATATAGACATGTTTCCCCTAACAAGAAGTATGAGCCATCTTAGTTTGGTATCTTCTACTCCTTTGTTTGCTACTTCGGTAGGGATCTCAGGAAGTCATAACTGCCCAGTGGATCTTTCCTTAGGAAAGGAGCTCTGTCCTCCTTATTTCTCTGGAGAGGACAAGGATAGGAATAAAGATGCGGTTTTGACGTTCTTGGAGAAGTGGAATGATGTCCACGAACTCAAAAAAACCCCCGATCATGTGAGAGTAGTAGAAGCAATCTTATCACTAGGACCCAAAGCTTATACTTGGTGGATGAGTCTCTCTGAGACTCACAAGAAACCTACTACCTGGGTTGAATTTTCTCGCCTCTTCAAGAAAGAGTTTCTCCCCGAGAATGAGGAGGAACGCAACAGGGAGGCATGGGATAAAAGTCAACAGAAAGGTAGACCGTTGTCAGTTTATATTTCAGAATACCGAGATGTTATTATGAAATTAAAAAACTTAGATGACTTTCATCGTCTTCACGGTTTTGTCAGAGGACTTAATCGGCGAATTTGAAATGAAGTCAAAAGGCATGCACCTAAGTCCCTGGAAGAGGCGATTAAGGTTGCCCGGATTTATGAGGATAACTCATGTTTGGATGTCCCGCAAGATAGTAGTTATTCCCAAAAGAATAACTTTGAGCGCAAGGGCAAAGGGGCTAGATTGAATGAAAGGGTGTCGAAAAAACCCTCGTATTTTTAGACACGTACTTTCTCCAGAAGATCATCTTAAAGCGCAAAAGGAAGATTTGTGCTTTAAGTGTCTCAAGCCAAGACATCATAGTCGTGCCTGTCCAATTGGAAGAGAAAGTAAGATCTCTTTGACTGACAAGGGAAAGGGTAAGCAGCAGACACATCTGATTCAAACTTTGGACTTGGATACAAATTCAAGTGCAAAGAAGGTTTAGATAATGCACTGCAATAGTACCCATAAATGCCAAATCTTCAAAAACATGTGGCAACCTCAAGAGTTTGGTCCACATGATTTGGTCAAGCTACATGGATTAGTCAAAGGGCACACCATCTGGATAATGGTGGATGACTCTGCTACACATAATTTATTAATTATGTGTTAGTGAAAAAACTAGCTCTTCCTCAGAAACCATCTCCTCATAAATACATTTTTTCCATGATGCATGGCCAAGACACCTGTGTTTGGGACACAATGATATCTAATTTGGAACTAGAAATCCAAGGATTTAAAGACACTTTGGACTTCCAAATAATGAACATGGATCGGGTAGATCTGGTATTAGGGAGAGAGTGGCTATGGAGTCTAAGACCTTCATTGACTAGGTATTATTTTACTAACACTTTGGAATTCGAGGGCGACGGTGTAGTGTATAAAATCAAGGCCGAGCATGATGTTCCAAGTATCCCTTTGATTTCATATACTAAACTTAAGAACCTTGTAAATAATGAAGCCAAGGCTCAAGCTTTCCTTGTCTTTGGCACTGATGTAATAGATTCTGATAATATAAATCAAGTTTCTTATGTCTCGTCTTTTATTCCTCGTGAAGTTCATATTAAATTTAACAATTTAATGAAGGAGTTTAAAGATGTGTTCCCTAAGGAACTCCCCCACAACTTGCCACCCTCTCGTGGAAACATCGATCATAGTATAGATCTATTTCTGGGAACCAAGCCAAAATATCAAAACCCATACTGCCTCCCCTATGTCCAGAATCATGAAGTTGAGAATCAAATTCAAGACTATTTGGATAAAGGATTTATGCACCCAAGCCAGTCTCCATGGGCAACACCCATCCTTCTAGTAAAAAAGAAAGATGGAACTATGAGGCTGTGTGTAGATTATAGGGTGTTAAATAATCTTACAATAAAGAACATGTATCCCATGCCACTAGTCGAAGATCTTTTCGATAGCCTAAAGGGAGCTAAAGTCTTTTCTAAGATTGATTTATGCCAAGGTTATCATCAGATCAGAATCAAAGATGATGATATTCCCAAGACAGCCTTTCGAACAAAGTATGGTCACTACGAGTTTTGAGTGATGCCCTTCAGGTTGAGAAACGCACCCGCAACATTTATGACTTTACTGAATCAAGTGCTTAAGCCGTACTTGGGAAATTTTTTTGTAGATTTTCTCGATGATATTCTGATCTACAGTAAAGATCATGAAAGTCACTTAGAGCACTTGGAAAAAGTTTTTCAACTTCTTCACAATAATACACTTTACGGTAAAGAGTCCAAATGTGAATTCTTTACCCCAGAAGTAAAGTATTTAGGCCATATTATTTCCACGGAAGGAATCAAAGTTGACCCTGAAAAGGTCCAAGCGATTCTTGAATGGCTTGAGCCCAAGACGATTCGAGAACTACAAAGTTTTCTCGGATTGGCAGGATATTATCCGAAGTCTGTGGCTGGATATGCCAAGATTGCAATACCTTTGACGGATCAACTCAAAGGGAAGCATCAGGAGATAAATTGGAAAGAGGAACAAGCAAAGAGTTTTCAAGAACTTAAACTTGCTCTAGCTTTGGCCCCGGTTCTACAAATCGTAGATCCTAGCAAGCCTTTCCAATTAGAAACAGATGCAAGTTCATCTTTGGTAGGAGCAGTACTAAGTTAAGATGGTCGACCAATAGCTTTCGAGAGTAGAAAGCTACGTCCTGCTCAGCAAAACTACTCTACCTATGAGCGATAGATGTTCGCTATTATAAATGCTCTAAAGAAATGACGCCATTATATGTATGGATCAAAGCTAACCATATTCTTTGATTAAGAGAGCATAAAGTCGTTTGCAAACCAACCAGATCTGAGAGGTAGAAAAGCAAGATGGGCTGAATAGCTACAAGAGGTCGATTATGAACTAAGGTATAGAAAAGGAAAGTTCAATGCAGTGTAGACGCCTTAAGTCAGATGCCTATGTTGAACAACCTAAGTTTTGTACAAATTCAAAGTGAATTTATTTCAACTTTGAAAGGAAGCTGCAAATAAGATACAAGCTATAGTCAAGCATGGAAAGCATCTGAACAAGCTGAACAGAATGAAGCAAGTACTTTTGAGAGAAAGTTTAAATACTATTCTCTCCAATATGAATATTTGCTTTATATCGGTAAGGTTTGTGTCCCAAGTATGCCGGACATACAAAATCAAGTACTTTTCGAATGCCATGATGCTCCGAGTGCAGGACATCCTAGTATTAACTGAACCGTTGAATTAGTGAAACAACATTTTTATTGGCCTAGTTTACATCGAGATGTGCAAACTTATGTATCAAAGTGCCATAAATGTCAAGTCAATAAGTTTGAATGACTTAAAGTTGGAGGATTGATGCATCCTTTGGAAATTCCCAAAGGAAAGTGGGAAAGTATTTCCATGGATTTCATTTCTGGATTACCCCGCACTCAGAAAGGCTCATTAGGAAAAAAGGTGAACCCTGCATGGGCCTTGTAAGGATCCCTAATTTTCAGGGATTAAGCCTCATTCTGCTGTTGTCTAAGGGGACAAAGTGCATTTAATAGGGCACTTTTTAGTAGGCTGGAGTAGGCTTTTTTTAAGGCTTACTAGGCTCCTCTCTCTCTTCTTTTAGAGAGAGAGAAAGGGAATCTACTTTCCACATCATCAAACTCGAGCATGTATGGGAATAAAAAAATGATTTTTTTTTTAAGTCTCAATTTCAGTGTTTATTTACTTGAAAGGGCTCATTTTTTAATATATATGTCAGAAGTGACCTTTTTTGAGTTTAGTTTTTAATTTTCCTTTTGAAAAAGCAATATTTTTAAAATCCCTCCAAAAGTAGAGTGCCACATCATCAAATCCGTAACTACTCTTCACCCAAAAAATGACTTTTTCAAAATTTCAACATTTTTGGCTATTCTCAGTGGAAAAACACACTGTGACCCATCCTCATCCAAGAAAACAAACTTTTCTTGAGAAAATCATGCTCTAGCATCTCTTCCAAACAAATTTCTGGTCTCTTTCTCAGTATTGTTTAATTGTTGGAAAAGATGGTGTTGACACCTATTACAAACCTCACATTAGGACGTCCTCATGCCCCAGCATCAACAAGTATCCATGTTCGTGTGCCCAGAGAGTTTGCTCCAAATACACAATGCAACAATGATGTGAACTCTCAAAATGAGCGTCGTGAAGCTGGAGAAAAGAATATTGATCTTTGGACTCATGGTTCATTATACCCTCCTGATCCAATGTCTTCTTACCATCCAACATTCCATAACCTCTCAACTTTACTTCAGTTCATCGGTGCCGGTAAAGCTGGGCTCTTAGGTTATTGTCAACGATTATCTACACATTCAACTGCCATTACTAAGTATTGGATTCAACAATATCAACTAAATCATACAAGGTTGGTCACTTTTGAAAGCACAATCATATCTTTACAAGAAAAGCTTGCAGAGCTTGAAAAGCATATGGAAGAAAAGGAGAGAACAATTGAGATATTAAAAAACACTGTCCAACATGGGAGAGAGACTCCACTTGGGATGCGACGTAGGAGACGATCATTAACATCCTTTGACTCTCTTTCAATTGGTGGTGGAGCACGCAAACAACGAGTTTTTGCAATAAGGTTTGTCTTGTATTTGTTTCTCTTTTTGGAAGACTTTTATATGTATATATATATATATATATTTTTTTTTTCTTGTTATGTAGGTCATTCGTTGAAGATGTTAGTGCATCATCAACAACAGAGGATCAATTCAAGTTATTAAATTCTTGTTTGATCAACAAGCAGGTGGTTAGTATTTTGGAGTCACGGATAGGAAACCTTATCAAGAAGAAAGTGATTAAAGATTTCACAAAAAAGTTACAAGATATTATCACTCCTAGAGACGTGCAGATGGTATGTGATGAAGCAGGAATTAGTACTAAAGGATACAGTGCATTGTACAACCTTATGAAGCATTCATTAGAAAGAGAAGGTATTTTACAGAATATGTTTCCATCTCCTTACAAGGTATCGCTAAAGAAGTCAATGTCCAATGAAGATATAACTAGTATTCTTGGAAACTACTTATATATAGAGGATATTATGCCTATGTCTATTTATCATTTATCTACATCCAAAAAAGAGTTGAAAAGCGCAGTTGGAAATGGATTTCCTTACACAAATTACAACAACATATTCGTGGATTTGGAGAGGCTTCAACAGGCAATGGTTCAATTTTACAAATCTACTATACCAGGTATGTGCACTATTGTTACCTTGATATACATTGTATTTTGATGTTATAAAGATTTTGCTAATTTATGCAGATTGTAATACCAAATTACAGTTTATATTGAAGTTAGATGAATGCCAGATCATAAAGGGACGACGAATGGAGAGATTGAGTTTGACACTCATGAATGAAGCTATGAGAAATGCCATATCTGATGAAAGTTGTAACTCTAGCTCTAAGTCTACATATAGTGTTCAATCCGAGAAAGAAATATGGTGGTTAGGTGCTATTGAAGTACCTAAAGAATCCAATGATGTTCTTTCATGGATTTTTAGTAGGACCCCATGGATCACTAAAGTAATACTTTCTCAAATTCATGGTGCAAAGCTCCACATAGAAAACTTTGGTGATTTTGAGATAGATTGGCACTTGGGTGGGGATTTAAAAACTATCAAATGCATGTTAGGTTGCAAGCAAGGTGCATCTGCTCGTTATCCATGTCCATTTTGTACTCGAGGCTACAAAGTAACAAAGGGACAACAAAAAGTACTATCTAGCTTAGATGAATACATAGATGCACCTACTTCCACGGAATGGGATAGACCTTTGTTAAGGTGTCCAATGTTAGAAATACCTAACCGTGACACATTAGATAAAGATTGGAATCCCATTATTCCATTTCCATTAGTTAATGTTCACTTTTGCACATTGCATGCTTTCATGAGAATATTTGATAGATTATTGAAGCTCCACATAGAATATGCATTTTCCATGAAGCCAATTGATAAATCTGTACAAGCAATCAAAAAATTGGAAGAGTTGCTTAATTCGATTGGTTGTCATGGTGGTAATGTAACTCTAGTTGTCAAAAAACCTGGTGAATCGCAAAATAGTTTGCAACAAGTGTCAATGACAGGGAAGAAGGCAAGAAAATTTTTCAGAACAGGTGTAAGCCCTAAGAAAAATGAATGCAGGGAGCTATGGAAAGACTTGTGCATGATCACCACTGATAATGATTCTCAAATTGACCTTAGTAATAGGCGAAAGAAGGTTTGGTCATGCTTAGATAAGTTGGTAGGTTTAATGAGTCTTAATAGCTCCAACAAAAATGACCGTCAGTTGTTTCAAGATACATTAATGGAGTTTGCAAAGTGTTTCATCCTATCTTGGGGAGAGAGCAATATTACACATTACATTGTAAGTTTTCTTATTTTTTCAATTTTCTTGTTGATAAGATTGTGTTATATGTACTTATATCATTTCAGCATATTTTATTTGCACATGGAGCATTTTTTATGCATCGATATGGTTCATTGGAGATTTTTAGTACACAAGGAATGGAGAAGTCACATTACAAGGCTAGAGGTGTTTACTTCAAGAACACACGACATGGTGGTGGTGCAATGCAATCAAACTATATGGAAGAGATGTTTAATTGGTTTTATCGTACTGCATTTTCAAGGACATATGCAATGGAACGAGCCAAGGAGTCGAAAGTTGCAAAACTTGCAAGATTTAATCAACACAACTTAGCTAGTGAAAAATGGAAGTCATCATTGGGACCTTTACGTCATGCTCAATGGCGGGCTACAAGAACACGACAGGGTTCATCATGGAAGTGAAGTCATTTAATACATTCATGGCATTTTCTGAATAATTCATAAGGTTTGCTACACACTAATCTCTTGTTTGCAATTTTTTCAGGTAATTTTTAATTTTTAAACTATTTTTTGTCCATTCAGATGTGAACAGAACCTTTTTAAGTGAAACATTATAAAAGGAGACTCATTGTCTCATTTCAACATTCTAGCACTATAGAGGATGGCACGAACAAAGCAAACTGCAAGGAAGGATCCCATTAACTTTCCTACCTATGTGCAAGGCACTCAGAAGCCACCATGGATGAATCACCACAAAAGGCGACGTAGTGTCTCGCGCTCTGCATCCCATCGCGAAACAGGTGGTGGCCATACCTCTGGGAGTGAACAGTTGCATGAACAAGTGGAACATGGGAAATCCAGGGAAGAGGCCATAAATCAACCCCAATCACCACCATCATCATATGATGAGCCTCCATCACCAAAGAGACCAACAAAGACAAGGGTGAAGGAGCGTGCTCATAGACAGGTAGTTTCTGATGATGATTTTGATGAATCGCATGAGGATGTGTCTCAACAACGTTCACAATCAAGTGATGAGAGTCAAACATTGCCACCATGGGGTAACGAAGAAATACCTACAAATCATAGGGTTACTGTAGCGGGAAAGACAATACCATCAAATCAGGGGGCCATACCCAATGATCAAGAGAGAGAGCAAAGCCAGCAACAACATCCTGAACAAGGAGAAAGCTCAAGACGCGTGAAACGGAAGAAGAAATTATTTCAACCTCGTCGTAGACCACCCCAACCAAGACCACAAGAAAATGTCCAACGAAGACCACCACCACCACAAGCTAGAGCACCACAATGAAGAAGAAGATATACGAAGGCATTTGCAGAGATAAGGCACTATCAAAAGACAGCTGAGCTTCTCATACCTAGAAGACCCTTTGCAAGGGTGGTCAAAGAAGAGTTACAAAGGTATTGTGCAGGGTTAAGGATCCAAGCTCTAGCTTTAGAAGCTTTACAAGAGGCAGCTGAAGCATTTTTGATATCAATGCTAGAGGATTCCAACCTGTGCGCCATCCATGCTAAGCGAGTCACTATACAACCGAAGGACATACAATTAGCTAGGAGAATTAGGGGTGATCGTAGCTAAGTTTTGTAATTGATCTCTATGGACAAGAGATTTTTTGTAAATATTGCCATTTTCAATGAAACATTAGCACTTTTCCTCTATTCCATTTATAATCTCATTATTTAGAATGAAACATGAGCAGTCATTTTACATTTCCATGTGTTTTCTTGTGATAATCTCTCATATATGAATGATTGTTTTCTTATCTTGTCATTTTGATCTAGTGATAATATCCCTGTACTGAAATTTCTTTTTTATTTAAGGTCATGTAGGTCTTGTAGGGCATTGGGAGGCCAAATAAGGCCCTGCCACAGAAACGCGGGAGAAGGCCCTGCAAAACGTTTGCAGGGCCTTCTCCCACGTTTCTGTGGCAGGGCCTTATTTGGCCTCCTAATGCCCTACAAAACCTTTGAAATATGAAAGAAGGATCATGACTAGTAAAGCTAGTTCAGGGGTAGTTAATATGAACAAACTTTGACCTCCCTATACCTTTGAAACATATGAGCAAAGCATTTTGAAACTTAGAACATTTGCATTCTTGAAAATATCCATCTAGTGAAGGTTCAGTCTCATGTAAGGTAACCTTGGGCGTGTCAGGATCTTTAGTTTCATTCTTTTGGACCTTCTTTCTCCCATTTAAGGTCTTCTAGGGCATTGGGAGGCCAAATAAGGCCCTGCCACAGAAACGCGGGAGAAGGCCCTGCAAACGTTTTGCAGGGCCTTCTCCCGCGTTTCTGTGGCAGGGCCTTATTTGGCCTCCCAATGCCCTAGAAGACCTTAATGGGGGCCATACCCAATGATCAAGAGTCCAAAAGAATGAAACTAAAGGTCCTCCCAATGCCCTACATGACATCAATACATCACATGCAGGTCCAAAAGAATTTTAGATAATATATTGAAAAAGAAATACTTAAGATAATTGTAAATAAAGCAAAGTGAAAATTTGATATTAATTCAATTGTTTACATCAATTGGCTTTGAGTTTCTCAATGACTCTCTTTCGACGCTCCAAAGCCATGGGTAGGGTGTAAGTCAAAATTGAGTTTGCTATTTGATCAACATTTCTAACACCTAGACCTAGAGATATACCTATTTGGCCTAAGACCTTTCCACGGAAGTTGGAACCTAAGGTTGTAGTTACAAGGGATTTCTTAACTAAAAAGATACAATTACTCCCCTGTGTAATGGTTGATAAACAAAGCAATTTACTTAAGGCCTTTAGACACCATGTCATGAAGTGGCCCTGAGGACTGAACTCTTTATGGATAATTACAAAATGGTCTTTGGGAAGTTTCCCAATGTAGTTTGCAAGGGATGAGCCACCTCCACGAGCCACTCGATCACCTCCGCTCCTTGCTGCAAACTTGTCGACTTCAATCACCTCCTGCACAAAGTTTTATGATTAGTAGCTGCATGTGTTTGTAAGAATGAATGACATGAATTGAAGATACTTACATCCTGAACTCTATCTTCTTCTTCTCCTCTCTCTTGAAGTTGTAAATTAATGCTGGAGTGGGACATCCCACTCTGCTCGATTACTGGTGAGGCGGGAATTTTTGATTCCAATATCCTTTCTTGTGCATTATTAAATTGTTCTTCTATGATATGTTCATGTTCACTTGTGAGTATGTCATTGCAAACCAATTTTATTGTGTCGGCCACTGAGTCACCAAATGGCAAACACTTTTTCTCCAACAACTCAGAGGTACTCCAAAGGACACTCTGACAAAGTACAAAACAAACTTAGGTATTCATCAAGCCGTAGCCCAAATGCCTTCTCTACATCATTTAAAAACAAATATTCTTGTCCCTCGACAAGAACCACTGAAAAAGTTTCAATCTCCACCTCTGGAATAGTTGCTTCTGGCTCCAAAGAGGTGGATGGCTTAGGCACTTCTTTCAACTTATCATCCACACCAAGAGGATAAGTTTTCTCAATAGCTTCTCTCTCTAATAGGAGATTCAAGGGTTCTTGAGGTGGTTCCTTTTTATCCTCGACAAAACCACCTGTAAGAAGATGAGGGATCTCATGAGGAATTGGTTCTGGTTCATCATTCACAAAGAAAATTGTGGCAGCAATGAATAAAAGATATTTTGCAACCATCTTGCGTTTCCTATTCAATTTCCTTATAAGTGGCACAGTTTCGTCAAGAAGGTGCCCTGCTTCCTCTGCAATTGCCTGGAACCGTTTCAATCGTTTTGCAAAAGCCTCATCACCTTTGTGAATGTAGGTGAGAAGGTCACATGGAACCCAAGTTCCATCATATGGTGGTATTTCAATGGAGAAACGCAATATATGAACTTGCATATATTGAAGTAGCTCCTCCAAAGCATCGGCATTCATTTGCACGGTTCCATGGAGGTCCGGAACCTTGGAGAGAAGATCATATAGGTCATGTTGACCTTTATAATCTGAATCCTCCAAAAATTCTAGAAACTTGTGGCGTGCACTCTTAGTAGGTATAGAGGTGGAAGCCATAGCTTGCAAATGCAGACTGTTCTAACACTCAATGTGGTTGCAAAAGTGAGAAATGAGGAGAGAGGACTCCTATTTATAACTTTTCTATAATTTTTAAGTGATGGGTCCCACTTTTTCATAGAAGTGACTTTTCCTTAAATTAAAACATAAGAGTCTTGAAAAGGAAAACTTTGACATTTGAGATCACATCAAAGGAAATAAACAATAAGAATGCTCTTTCAAGAAAAACCTTGAGAATGTACAGATACAAGTAGAATGTGGCCAAAATATCCTTGAAGCAAATGTGAAAATTTTTTCATTGCAAAAATAGGTTTGTTTACATGTTTCACAGTATCTTTACAAAAAAGAGTTATGACAATGAAATGTCAGTTCCATCCATGCTCCAATCTGCAAGAACCTTGATTTTGTCTTCCAATCTCTTTCCAATCTGTGGACAATTCATAAAAGAGTAAAACATTTTCAAATCATGAACAATAGTGATAGAATAAGATATATATATATATATATCTATATGTATATATGGAATACAACTCTTACCTTGCTCCCTCGTATTCGAAATTTGAAATCATGAAGATCGTCATATCCCATGATAAGTAAGTGCTCTCTCAAGTTGGCCAAGTTCCAATGTTGATTAACTAAAACCACCTCCATATCATTGTTTGGTAACTTCACATTAATTTCAAATGAAGCTAAAGATCCCTCCGAGCTTTGCAAAGGTATCCACTCTCCTAGTTTACACATCCAACGATCATAATAAAATCTGATGTACAATGAGGTGCGATGTTTTAAATAGTGAAACCCTATACCTGTGTCACCAATTCTACAACGATATCTATCCCCTTTTGACAATCCTTCTACATAACCCCAGTTTTCCCCTAACAATCCTTCTACTGCTTCGTATGTAATATCTTTACATAGGAACATTGTAGGAGTTTCTACAAAAGGAATGCCTTGAAATATGAAAACAAAGCAATGGATTGGTAGAGTCCAATGAAGACCTATTGATCTAGATACTCGTGTGAATTTCAAAGAGTTATGTATGTCCATCACCATCTTACGCTTGAAAGATGATATGGACCAAAAATCAGGTTTTGGCCACTCTAAACTAAGAAGAGAGTCAACGTTGATAATCTCCAACCTTCCATATTCACCATCTGTGGAAGGAACAATGTACTTGTGAGTGTAAAAGAAGATCCTTTCACGAATAAGTTTAGCAGGAGGTACATCTGGAAACACTAATGCCCCAATGTCTGCATGTAATGCTTTGAAAGTTCCTGTGAGACTATGAAGTGGTTGCTCTTCCACTAAACTAGAAGGAAATATGACTGTAGCAATGAAAAACATATGAGATGAGTAATTAAGACATTTAACACCATGAAGCATTGAGAAAATAGAAATACTCACAATGGATTGGATATCTAATTCTATTGGAGTTTTCTAACTTCATGGTTGAAACTGTGAAGACATGTTGTACAATAGCAACCATCCCACCATGTGTTTGCTGCTTGAAGTCTAAGAGCTT
>CM035438.1:88663910-88668910 GCA_020310875.1 Ceratopteris richardii | reverse complement strand
GAAGATGACTTGATAGATTTAGAGAAATTGAAGCTATGGAAGAAAAAAGGGAAGGCTATGGTGCACGACCTAGCTCAAGGATCAGATTGCTCTCATCAACCACTTAGAAGATCAATGAGAGACAAGAAGAAACTAGAGAGATATGGATTTGATACCTCTTTGGTCACTAAGCATTCAATTTATATGGCTAAGGATCCAACAATGAAGAACCAACATCATATGAAGAAGCTCAAGGCAAAAAGGAATGGAGAGAAGAGCTGGATGAAGAAATTGAAGCCCTCATGGACAATGACACATGCAAACTTGTTCCTAGCAAGCCATCAACAAAGGTAATTGGATCAAGATGGATCTATAAAGTAAAGAGACCTTCTCACCTGTTGCTAAAATGCCTACCATTAGAGTACTTGTTAGCATTGCTGCATCTAGGAATTGGAAGTTGTATCAACTAGATGTAAGAATGCATTTCTCAATGGTTGGATTTTAGAGGAAGTTTATATGGCACAAACACCTCATTATGAAGATGAACATCATCCAAATTATGTGTATAAATTGAAGAAGGATTTGTATGGTTTGAAGCAAGCTCCAAGAGCTTGGAATCATATATTAGTTACCTAGTTGGAGGATCAAGGACTCAAAGCTAGCAAAGTAGACACATCCTTATTCATCAAGAGGAATGGATCAAAGGTTATATATCTCTGTGTATATGTAGATGATATTATAATTACAAGGAATGATGTCAATGGGATTGAAAAGGTAAAGGCTGAAATGAAGGATGAATTCAAGATCATTGATCTTGGACCTCTCACTTATTTTCTTGGACTTGAACTTGTCTATACAGATTCTGATATCTATATCCCTCAAAGGAAGTATGGATATGACATGATTTCTAACATAAAAATGGAGAATACTAAGTGTGCAGGTACACTCATGGAGTTGAATCATATGCTAAGTGCTTATGAGGGAGAACCTATTGAAGATATCTCAAGCTATCAAAGGTTGGTAGAAAGCTTGAACTATGCAACTCTCACAAAGGTGGACATATGCTATAGTGTTAGCATACTTTGTCAATTTATGCACGAGCCAAGGAGACCACACATGGAAGCAACCAAGAGAGTGCTCAAATACTTTAAGGGAAGCATCAATGAAGGGCTTTTCTACCCCTTCACCTTTGAAATTGATATCAAGCTTTACTCATATGCAGATTGGGCTAGTTCAAAGAAGGATAGGAAGAGTACTTATGGATAATTGTCATTTGCAGGATCAAAAATAATCCCTTACTCTTCAAAGAAGCAAACAACTATTGTTATATTGTCTAGAGTGAAGCTGAATACCGAGGATTGGCAAATGCAACACAAGAAGCTATATGGTTAAAGTTCTTATACTCTGATTTGGGGTTACATTCCTTAACTGCTGACATTTTTGGTGATAATAAAAGTTCACTTCACTTAGCAACTAATCCAATCTACCATGCTAGAAACAAGCATATTGAAGTCCATTATCATTCTGTAAGAGAGAGTCTAATGAGCAATGATATTCGATTGTCCTATGTTTCCACTAATCTTCAATGTGGAGATATGTTGACTAAGTCATTGGATGGTATCAAGCTAAACAAGTTCAAAAGCATGATTGGATTGCTAGAAATCAAGGAGGACTAAAGACTCAAGCATACTAGGCTTGAGGGCGAGCTGTTGTTGTATTTCATCCAAGCCTAATGCTTGATCATTCATAAATGTAAACATTACTTATGCACACTCTCAATGAGAGAGTCATAGAAACATGCTCTTGTAATTCTTGAAGAGTTATTACCTTGAAAAGTAAAAGTCTTTGATAAAACTTGTGGCCATATTAGGCATGATTTATGAGCTGAGTTAAGAGTGATTGTTAGCTAGCCGATTCCGCAACTTTAGGGGAATGTTTAGGTACAATCCCTCCAAGATTAGAATTCAAATGTCACTATACAAACACCAATGTATAGTCGCAGTTACAACAACACTTAGAGCTACATTCTAGAGATATTTTGATCAAGCAGCAAGCCACAAGTGATGCACACATGTGCTCCTCCATCCCAAGCTTCATGTCCATTCATATCATGTACAATATTTTCAATAGAGATTTATTTTCTAGGTATACTTTGAAGTTGTTCTCATCTACTCCTACAAGTTCATATTTAGTCTACTTCAGTGAATGAGTTCTCTGTGTATACTTGATCTTTTGCTGAGTTTTAAATTGGTATAGGTAATTTGATAAGTTTATTTTCATTATACTAATTTTCATCATCATTTGTTCATTACTCTATGAGCTATAATCATCTGAAGCTGACTAGGAATACTGGCAGTTAACTCCTAAAATATCGGTATGATACATGTATATTCCTAAATTGATTTCTCTCAGTATGGTTCATCAAAATTCATCAAATTTGTCTCTTTACATTCATTATCTATCTAATTAAAAGTGTGCAAAAGATATATGTTCAATGTTTAGTAGGTTGTGAGCTCTTAGTTAATTTCTAGAGTGCAATCCATCCCAAAATAGGAAGTTTTACTTCATCTGTTTAGTATCAACTAGTGTGTCTTGATGAGTCAATTTGAGATTGATACTCCAAAGCACTAGGATGGTTTATATGCATCCTTAGCAAGAAAAAGGTCTCTACTTATCATCTTTGAAGTTATCTTGGCAGGTGTAGGGCGTGTTTTTGGAGCACCAAGCACATCTTTGGAGTGTATCAGCCATCTCTCTTCACAAGAGGGTCTCCTAACAAACCATACATTGGATGTGAGCATATCTCTTAGATACTAACCTAGCCTTATATCTATTCATGATCCGATTAGAGTTCTTTCTTTCCTTCCAGATCCATTATAATCCAATAACTTCCATGCTTGAGATCTTCGGCAGTTGTAGTGCTTCAACCTCTTGTAGTGTTTCAATCCTTTCTTGCATGGCATGCTTCCATTCTAATTTCTTCCTAGATTCCTCATGTGATGAGGGTTCTTCAAATTTCATGTCTTGATCCATGTATATATAATGTTGAATGATCAGTGAGGTATCATATCCATATCTTTCTCGCTTCTGGCAAGTTGCTTTTCCTCCAATCACCTTCAAAACAAGATTTAGTCTCATCAAATGTTACAGCTCGACTTATGAGTCCTTCAGTGCTAGGATTATATCATCTTTAACCCTTTTGATTTAGTTCATAGCCTATGAAACCACATTTTTGCACGTTGGGATAAAGCTCCCTCTGAAGGTATGTGTGCATATCGAATGCATCCAAATATCATGCAATGACCCAAGTTTGTTCTTCTTCCATTGAAAGCTTTATAGGGTATCATTCCTTCCAAGGGTTTTGAAGGTAAATTGTTGATAAGGTAAGAGATAATGGACTACCTCAACTCATAGATACTTGGGCAAATTCTTCTCATTAAGCATTGGCCTAGCTACTTCCACAATGGTTCCATTCCTCCGTTCTACTACACGAGTTTGCTCAGGTGTATACCTCACTGTAATCTCTCTTTCTATTCTTCTCTCTTTTACAAAAGAGTGAAAATCATGGGAAAATTATTCTCACCCTGAATCAAAACTTAACCTCTTTATTTTTCTACTTGTTTGATTTTTTGCATGTGCAAGATACTTCTTGGAATTAGAAAACGCTTCATGAAATAGAGTATACTAAAACAACTACAATTATGAATGAAAGACACATAATACTTTGACCCTGAGCTAGATAATTCATTGCTTCATCCTCAAACATTAGTGTGGACCATTGTCAAGATGTATCCATGTATCTATCTCTTTTCTGTGTAAGGTTTCTTGTGAGAGTTTCCGAATTGGAATTTAGTGCATTTGTAAAGCATATCTTGCTTTGTGATATTTGGTAGTCCAACTACAATTTGATCTCTATTAGTTTGTTTCAAGATCCATTCTCCAATTTGAGCTAAACTTTTGTGCCTTGATAGATTTTGTTTGCCATAATTGAATAATGATATGTTCCTTGTGTCCTGGAGTTCAAAGGTGAATAGCCTACCTATATTGGAGTTCAAAGGTGAATAGTTTACCTATATTTTTGCCTTTGGAAATCTTTCTCAATCCTTACTATGGATATTACATATAGGCTCCATAGCTTGTAGGTTAGTCTTTCCTAGAAGGGTTCTAAAGATGAAAGGAGGAGCAATAGTGCTCATAGTAATTCTCTTAAGTATCATAGAAACTTAGGAATTGAGTAACCATACTCTTATGGTTGGAGTGTGGTTAAGATAAGGCTTGAGGGATAACAAGATCAAGATATAACAATTCAAGAATTTTGAGTTCTAAGATCATATAGTTGCATGAATCCATAGATTCTAGAAGGATTTACAAGGCACCTATAGATACACATTTTTAGCCATAATGAGTAATTATCAAGTTGAATTCTAGTAGCAATTTGATCAAAATCAAATTTTAGGTACCACCTAAATGGTATCATTAAATGGAACAACAAATGAATTTAAGAATATGACCAAGGAATGTCTTAATACAAGGACAAATATCACCAAGATGATTAAAATAAGGTTATTACATAGATTATAGTTCTATGGTAGCTAATTAAAACCTAGAACATAGGATAGTGCATCTACAAAGATTCTATTATGAGGAAAAAAAGGAAAGAACCATTGTGATCAAAAGGAACAAAGCTATGATTTAGAAATACAAAAGGTTAAGTTAACATAGTTAGAAAGAATTATGGATGTGGGAACCTTACTAACTACTTCAATAAAGGGATATTTCGCCTTCTTTCGTGAAAGGGCTTTAAGACAAGGGCTAGTAAGTATACCTAACAGTGAGAGGTGTCCAAGTGGTTTAAAGCCTTCAAAGAGAACTCTAAGAACACTTGCATGTTCAAGATACTTAATGATTAAGTATCTAGTTTACAATTAGTTACCACAAGTACATGTTTAGGACATGTACTTGTGCAAGACTATGGCTAGATGGTACTTAAGATTTTTTTTAATGAAACTAGTTGTTTGTTA
>CM035438.1:88538910-88658910 GCA_020310875.1 Ceratopteris richardii | reverse complement strand
TTTGAAGACATGACACATGAGCCTTTGGAATGTTGCAGGTGCATTGGTGAGCCCAAATGGCATCACACGAAATGCAAAGATTCCCCACTCTGTGACAAAAGTTGTTTTGTGTTGATCTTCTGGGGCAATGGCTACTTGATTGTAACCTGAAAATCCATCAAGGAAGCTATAAACTTCCTTGCCTGCAACACGCTCCAATAGGTGTTCCGTGATTGGAAGTGAATAACTATCTCTGATTGTAGCGGCATTAACTTTTTTAAGGTTAATACACACTCGCAACTTCCCGTTCTTCTTGGGCACCACTACAATGGGGGACACCCATTCAGTATGCTCAATCTCATAGATGAATCCAGCTTCAATCAGCCTATCAATTTCTTCTTTTATTTTGGTTGCATATGTATCATTATATGTGTAGGGCTTCTGTTTGGTGGGCTTGGCATCAGCAGTCATGGGGATGGTATGAGAGCAAATTCTTGGATCTACCCCTTTCAAGTCTCTATAGTGCCACGCAAACACATCCCTATATTCCCTTAATAGAGCTACGAGCTCCATTTCTTCTCTTGCACTTAGGTCATCTCCTATATATGTGCATCTCTATTCGTTCTCTTCAATGGTCACCACAATTTTCTTGGTCTTTTCTTTATTATCATATGATTCTCCTATGATGGCCTCTCTCTTAGACATTCGTACCAAAATTTTGCGGTCGTCAACTTCATATTTCTTGAAGTTTTCTGGTACTTCAAACAATGATTCCTCCTCTTCTTGTTTCACTGCTTTTCTTTCCTTTTTCTTTTGACTGCTCTCACTTCCATCCTTTGAATTTATGGTTTTAATACTTGTGAGAGGCTCTTCTTCTTTCTGGGTGAACACTCCTATATCTTCTAGATAGTGCTGCTCTGAGTTAAAGCAACTATCCACCACAATGGACTCTATATCATCGTCATTCTCTTCTTCTTCTATGACATCACTAGGGTCACATTCTTCTAGCAAGGGCTGACACATGAACATTGAGATATCATAACCCTCCTCATCACAATGAGGTGTCCACTGTTCCTCATTGATAGCAATGTCCATGGTGGCTAAGATTTCTGGCCAGCCATGAGGCTCAAATTCCTCATCCGGAGAGATCATCGGTGTGTAAGCCGGGTCTCTAACTGGTCTATCTCCTAGTGAAGTTCCTTCTTCTCTTGCCTTCAAGCGTTTTTCATCTTCCTCTACGACCTTGCACATCCACATATGAGTATCTTCATGCAACCAGGATGGGTCAGGAGAACTTCTAGAATGCACAGAGATTGAATCCTCTTTTGCTTTGTGGATAGGATTCCACTGTAGGGGTGGTACATCTTTGAAGGTGTAATCCTTCAAATTGACCTTGGTGGTGACCCCTAAGTGTTGTAAGTACAAGGAATTGGTTCCCCAATCCTGTACTATTTTCAATTGTCGTAGGAAGGGTCTTCCTAGGATCATCTCATAAATATTATTTCTCTCAAATTCACATATAGCAAATGTGTGCTCAAACTCTATGCCACAAGTGGTTAGAGTTATTCCTTCGAGCAATCCTAGAGGTCTTTCAAAATGACCGTCTGCCATTTGAAGCTTCATTCTAGTTGGTCTTAATGTGGGTTTGCCCCATTGCTTCCACAAGGAGGTGGTTGCAATAGCAACACCAACACCTAAATATATAATTGCTTTGGTTGTGTAACCTTGGTAGGTGATTGGAAGATAAGTATTACCTTCTTCACCCTCACACATGTCTCCTATTTTATCGAGAGGTATCTCTGGAACTTTTTGCTTAGAGCCTATTTTTGGCATATTGGAATCAAGTTCTGGGACCTGATCCTTCAGATGATTCCATAGCTCAGGTTTTGCTTTTAGCAACTCTTCTACAGTGAGATGACACTGAACCTTAGCGTTCTTCACGACATGGGTGTTGCTTGGAACCACTGAGTCTTCATTCCTTACCAATATTGTGGGAGCTCTGATCTGAAGAGATTCAGATTCCTAAGGGCCTGGAAATTGAGGTAGTTCTTCTAAGGTATTAGATTCAAGATCTAATCTTTTGTCTTCTTGTCGTTCTGCTTCATCTTTGTAAATAGATGGAATGTCTTGGGGAAATTGATCATGAAGGTCATCAATCTCACGAATAGGAGGGGATTTACCCTTCTCCGTGGCCCATTTCTCTTCTTGTATTTCCCACAAGAACTCTTGAGAGTACTGTTGATATGAAGGAGGTATGCCAACATTCGTGGAATTAGGAACATAAGCTCCCATCGTGGTGAGCTTCTTCTCTCAATAACTGGTTGAGCCTGTGGAGGTAAAGAATCTTGTGGTTTGTTTACCAACTACTCTAATCTTTCTAGTAAGCCCTAGAAATGCAAATCCGATTTGACAGAGTTTGTCTGATTGAACTTTTGACTAGTCTCAAGTATAGCTTGAGATTGTTCTACCATTTTCATGCAGTGCATTTTCATCCGTTCAATCTCTAAATCCGTTGTAGGGTAACTCTTGTCTAGGTTTGCAGATGTTGGCCCTTCTTGAAGTCAAGCCTGGTAGGCCTTGAACATCATATCCAAGCCTTTTGGGGTTGGATCTGCAAGAACAGACCCTGGTTGTGGTCTATTTACAATGGGTGGTGGGATGGGATGAGGTGGAGTGGATGGAGTTTCGGCATGCGAGGGACTTTGAGATGCAATGTCTTCTATCTTTGTTTTCGCTACTTTCAGGCTTTCTTCTAGTTCTGATAACTTTTTATTCCACTTGCGATTGGCTTTCTCCCTGGTATCCTTCCATGTTCTTGTTTTCCTCTTACTAGGCTCTCCTGATTCACTCGTCTCTGATTGCTCTACTAGTTTATCTTGTTTTAAGGCTTGTGCTCTAGTGACAGCTTGTATAGAAGCCACATTACTGCTACTTGAACTTGAATCCGCCACTAAGCCTACCACATTAATGGGTGTAATCTTGGGTGCACTAGAGGGGTTTCTTGGACAATCTCTGGGGAGATGGTCTTTGCCACATTCAAGACAAAAAGCTTGTATTGTGATAGCCTGACCTTGACTCGGAGATGATGGGTGGGGACAATCACGAATGAAATGGTCACCTTGACATCTGAAACAAGATCCTCTAGGGGCTTGTGGTCTCATTTGTCTCAATTGGGGCCTAGGGTTAGGATTTGTGTACATGACATTGGAGTATTCTGGCTCCTTATTTTGCTCCATAGGTGGTGCCTCATATTGATACGAGTAAATCTCACTATGCTCAGGCAACTGAGTGTAATAAGCATGTGGACTACCTTCATGGGAGTAGTCTGAACTATGAGCATGAGAGTGATTATCTGTTATCACTGGGGTTAGTGGGACCAATGCTCTATTTGGATTTTCCTCTCCCACGGCATACTTGATTGGAATCACGTTGGCAAGAGCTGGTGGTTGGTTTCCCAAGACTGGTTGTGGCCTATATTGTGCCTGATATTGCTGTTGTGGTCAATAATATGGTTGTTGGTATTGGTTCTGATACCTACCTTGTTGGTAAGGTTGCTGATAAGTTTGTCTAATAGCCTGCCTATTGTAGGGACAATCTTGAGCCCTGTGGTTTGTGTATTTTCTCTCAATAGTGCAATATGGAGCATTCCTTTCTCTAATGTTTTGGTTTTGCATTGGGCATATGTTAGCCATGTGGTCCCCTCCGCAGGTATAACATCAGTTCAATGAGGTGACTCTTTGTATTTGTCTATTTTGGACTCCCAGCTTCTTGGAAACTTGCTTAGCTATCTCATCTATTTCCGTGGAGATTTTTGAAGTATGACTAGTATAACTAATCAGAATCCTTATAGAGTTTGGACAATCCTAACTCCTCACCCAAGTTATCTTCTATGTCAATGCACATCCGCACACACTCTTCTATGGATCTGGGCTCTTTCAAGTACACATATGATCTCAACTTTGTGCTCAGTAAGCCATCTAAGAACAAAGCCACTTGTTTGGCTCGTGTGGGTAACTCTGGAGCAGGGCATCTTTCTAGGTATTGTCTAAACCTTCTACCTGGTAGTCGCACTGTTTCTTGGGGTGTCTACTTGAAACTCTGGATCAAAGATGATGTGTTATGCCTGATACCACTCTTGGAAAATTCTACAATGAATTCGTCTAGCAGCTGACCTATATCGTGATAATTGCGACTACTCAGTGGTTGAAACCAAGCTAAGGCAGTGCCCTTAAGAGTCAAACCAAATGCCTCGTACTGGGTGAACAAATCCTCAACCTGTTCAGCTCTTAACACTTGTTTGAACTCGGCCACATGATCATAAGGATCTCCTGTCCCATCAAAATAATTTTTCATTGCCTTGATCACTTGAGTGGGTCTAAGGGTTCTTGTGTGCTCTCGGGGTCTAGGCAATGGAAAATACTGTTCATCTCTTTGTTGCCTATTTGCTTGATGTCTCTCTCTTTTAGGTCTTTCATTTTCAACTCCTGATCTATTCCTACCCACAGGGTGTGCAAAACTTACCTCAAGTCTCTCTCTATTTATTTCTCTCTGGGCTTCTTGAGCTTGGGACGATCCTACTCCTTGGAGGCCATGGGAAACATTGGATCTTGGTGGAGGGAAAATCAATTCACTCTTCCAAGTATATGCATGTCGATCATGTTCTGTTACCAAGAATATCTTCTCTGATGTGTTATCCAGGTAGACAACTTTGCCTGGTATCTCAGGATCTTTGAATTCATAGATGATGACTATGCCCAATTGGTTAGGTTGATCTAGTTTGAATCTCCAAAAGGCTTCCTCTGTTTCTCTATTCAAGAATAGTTCTATGTTTTTGTTGTCTTGAGGGATCCAATCTGGAGTGATCACTCTGGTCAAAACTGACTTACCTCTAGGCATCTGGGGTCCTTGTCCTACATTTCCTTGTTCTAGGTCTCCTATCTCATTCTCATGAATGATATTTCCAAACTCATCAGTCCTATCTGGTAGGTTGGTGACCACATACATGGTTCCTTCCTTATCAATGTATGAACCCTCTTCGAACTTGACCACCGGGTGTTCAAGTCCAAAGGGTTGATCTGGATTTTTGAGTTGGATCACTGATCGCCTCAAGCCATCCTCATAGATGCAAGCACCTAATCGGTTGGTCTGAATATATTCCAATTGTGTCTTATAGGGACCTTCTGGTGTTTGTAGATGGGCAGTTCCTGAGCCACCTACAGGTTTCCCCATGCTAAAAGACATTTCTGAGTCACTTGTGTTAGAGTTTAGTACGTAAGGACAACCACTTGGTTGTTGTGCCCAAGACTTAGCTGTATGGTTGACACTAGACTGAGAAGATCTAATGCTTTGTCTATCCTTGTCTAGGTGTCTACCAGATCATAGGTCCATAAGCTTTGGTTAAGAGTCCAAAATTTCCCCTTGGCATGGTTCAAAATCCTTTGGAGTCCTCTTGGTTCCCTAGTCCCTAGTCCTCTTGGCTCAAAAAATGGACTTTGGATGAAAAAGTTATGTCAAATCAGGCTCCTTGGGGTCAAAACAGGCAAATAGGACCTTTTGGAAAAATCACGATTTTGTGTGAGAATCGCGATTTTATGAAATCATGAGAATCGCGATGCTGTGAAATCAAGAGAATCGCAATGCTGTGAAATCCAGAGAATTGCGATACTGTGAAATCAAGAGAATTGCGATGCTATGAAATCAAGAGAATCGCGATGCTGTGAAATGAAGAGAATCGTGATGTTGTGAAGTCAAGAGAATCGCGATGCTGTGAAGTCAAGAGAATCGCGATGCTGTGAAGTCAAGAGAGTCGCGATGCTGTGAAGTCAAGAGATTCGCGATGCTGTGAAGTCAAGAGAATCGTGTTTTGAAAATCACGATTTTGTCCCTTGGATGAAAATCGTGTTTTTGAGAATCGCGATTGCAAGTAGAGAATCGTGTTTTTTGAGAATCACGATTGCCAGCAGAGAATCATGTTTTTGAGAATCACGATTTTGAGCCCACTGAAAATCGTGTTTTCTCAGAGTCATGTTTTTGACATGAAAATCGTGTTTTTTGAAAATTGTGATTGCCAACAGAGAATCGTGTTTTTGGCTGAAAATCCTGATTTGTGAGAATTGTGATTTTGAGCACATCCAAACAATCCTGTTTTTGAAAAACTTAGAGAATCGCGATTTTGAGCACTGTTGGGAAAGATGGATGGATGCTCCAAGAGACTGAGTAGGTACATAAAATTCCCTATGTACTTTGGAGATGATGGGTGCAATGATTGAACCAAAACAGATAACTATGAAACTATCAAACTCAAGAAAACCTTCTATTTATGTCTTGACACCTGCTGAGTATTTTGATCAATATGACCAGCACAGTAGGAATTGGAAAAATTCCTTTTTTGGGGTATCTAGTTAGCTTAGTAAACTAACTATTCCAAGTGGAATGATGTAAAAAGATAAACTATGCTAAGAGAAATCAATTTAGCAAGTTAAGCTATACCCCCAATTTCTTAGGACTGTAGCAGATATTGACCAGTGATCACCTCGATGCAGATTTCTCTGAAATGGCCAAATAGAATCTCTTCAAACTTTAATAGCATGTAGAAAACTTCAAGCTGAATCCAACAAGCTTTGAATCACTTAATTTGGTGAAGAATTGACCGAGATATGCACTTCACAAGTTGACAGACTTTTGAGTAGTATGATAGAGGTCTTAGAAATGAACAATGTGAAGTATGTATTAATGAACACTTGTATACAAATCCATTGGCATGAAGATCATTGCCTAATGGTGTAGATAGGTGTGAGCTAGAGTGTAGGCCTCACACACTCAGAATCACTGATGAGAAGCTCAAGAGATATAAGTTCTACCCGCGACTTTTCCATGTCCATTTTTATAAGGAATGAGTAAAAATTTGAATTCAAATTCAAACTTTTGGCTCTCTATGATCAAGCTCCTATATCCTAGGAGATATTCCTTCAATCAAATAGCTAATTTTTTCCATGAATCCTTTTGGTAGGTGATTACAAAAGATTCCAAGTCAATTTGACTTTTACAAGGAGATAAAGTGGTAATTAGCCACTAGCAATGGTTCCTATGCTTCTTCATGGGTGTATAGACTTCAATGTATCCATGAAGATAAATGTTTAGGCTTGTGAATTACACCAACAGCTCCCCCTCAAGCCAAACATTTTGGCTTGGTCTTCATCTTCAATCTTCAAGTATATCCTGCAATCCAATCATGGCTTTGAATCTGCAAAGTTTTGTTCCATCCAAAGCTTTAGTCAACAAATCTGCACATTGGATGTTGGTTGATACATAGGTCAGTTGAATATCCTTGCTTATCAACTTCTCTCTCACATAATGGTAATGGACCTCTATATGTTTGGTCCTAGCATGATAGATAGGATTAGCTGCAAGGTGAAGAGAACTTGTATTATCTCCAAAGATTATTGGAGACCTAGTAAATAAACCCAATTTTGTATACAAAAGCTTAATCCAAATAGCTTCTTGTGTGGCATTAGCCAACCCTCTATACTCTACCTCCGTAGAAGACAATGCAATAGTTGGTTGCTTCTTTGCAGACCAAGATATTGGTTTATCACCTGCAAAAGAAATATATCCAGAAGTGCTCCTCCTATCATCCTTGCATCCTGCCGAATCTGCATCTGAATAGATCTTGATATCAATATCTGAAGTGTAAGGGAAATACAAACCATGGTTATGTGTACCCTTGAGATACTTCAAGATTCTCTTGGCAGCCTCTAAGTGAGGTATCCTTGGCTTGTGCATAAATTGACTTAGCACACTAACTCCATATGCAATATCTATCCTTGTTAAGGTAGCATAGTTCAAGCTACCCACCATACTTTGATAACCTGTAATGTCATTGACTTCATCACCTTCATGGGCACTTAGTTTTAGGTTTACCTCCATTGGAGTGCTTGCTACTTTGGCATCCTGCAAATGAAACTTCTTTAACATGTCCTGTATATACTTTTTCTGAGTAATGTATATCCCTGAATTAGTGTAGATTAATTCAAGCCCAAGAAAATACTTCAATAGACCAAGATCATTGATCTTGAATTCCTTCATCATTTGGCTCTTGATATATCTGATTCCATTGACATCATTACCTGTAATGATGATGTCATCAACATAAGCACAAAGGTATATTACCTCTGAATTACTTCTCTTTATGAATAGAGAAGTATCTGCCTTGCTCATAACAAACCCATGGTCTTGGAGGTATGTAGTTAACCTGTAATTCCATGCCCTAGATGCCTGCTTCAATCCATATAAAGCCTTTTTTAATTTGCAAACATATGCTACCTTTGTAGGGTCCTCATAGCCAGGAGGTTGTGACATATATACCTCCTCTGAGATCCATCCATTCAAGAAAGCATTCTTGACATCCAATTGGTACATATTCCAATTTTTTGATGCAGCCACACGTACCAACACTCTGATCATTGGCATCTTGGCCACAGGAGAAAATGTCTCTTCATAGTCTATGCCTTGGGTTTGTGCAAAACCCTTGGCTACCAATCTGGCCTTGTACCTATTAATTTTGCCATCAGAATTTCTTTTAAGCTTATAGATCCATCTGGATCCTATTACCTTCATGGAGTCCTTCTTGGGTACTAACTCCCATGTGTCACTCTCCTTAAGTGCTTCAATCTCCTCATCCATAGCTTCTTTCCATTCTGATTTGGTTATGGCTTCTTCATATGATCTTGGTTCTTCATTTGACAAATTCATATCTAATAGGTTTTTTGCTTTCTCTTTGTGATCTTCTGATTGATTGAGTTGAAGATTCAGGTATGTCTTCAAGCTTCTTCATCTTCATTTTGCCCTTGGACTTCCATGCCTTGAACTCTTCAAGATTAATAGTATCTTCATCATCTGAACTTGAGGGTTCATTCTGAGTAGGTTCCTCCTTTGCAAGATTTGGAAACTCCTCTTCCAAATCATAGGGTAATTTAACCTTCCTGCATTCACTCTCATACCAAGAATCATCTTCATCAAAGACAACATCTCTGCTTACCATGAATCCTTTATTGGTAGGGTTATAAAACCTGTAACCTTTTTGATTTAGATCATACCCAATAAAGATGCATTTTTCAGCCTTTGGGTCTAGCTTACCTCTTATCTGAGAAGGAATGTGTACATATGCTACACATCCAAATATCCTACAATGGTCAAGTGAGGCTCTCTTACCATGCCATGCTTCATAGGGTGTCATGCCATCAAGGGACTTAGATGGTAACTTGTTTATGAGGTAAGTGGCAGTAGAAACACTCTCTGCCCATAGATAGTTAGGAGTAACCTTTTCTCATTCAACATAGATCTAGTTGTCTCAACAATTAACCTATTTCTTCTTTCAGCTACCCCATTCTGTTCAGGAGAATACCTTGTGGTTATTTCTCTTTTGATGCTTCCGTCCTGCAAGAAGTTTTCAAACTCATTGGAGAAGTACTCACCTCCTCCATCTGACCTTAGCCTCTTCAAATTCCTTCCTGTCTGATTTTCAACTAGTGCAAGATATTTTTTAAAGCAATTAAACACTTCATCCTTGTGCTTCATGAAGTACAATACAGTCCTTCTCCTACAATCATCAATAAAAGATACATAGTACCTTGAACCTGAAACTAAGTGGTCTTTGCTTGGTCCCCTTACATCTGTGTGGAGAAGCTCTAGATAGTCTTCATGCATGTATCCTTTCCTTGAGAAGGGTAACCTGTGAGACTTTCCAAATTGACAAGCACCACACTTGTAAATCATATGTTGCTTGGATACATTAGGTATTCCAAGCACACATTGGTCCCTGCATATTTGCTTCAAAGTTATTTCTCCTATATGCCCTAATCTTTTGTGCCAAATCTCAAGTTCTGAAAGTGTTTGATCTTTATAACTGTATAGTGCAATATTCTTTGTGTCTTCTAACTCAAAAGTGAAAAGTCTACCTGATTTTTCTCCTTTAGCAATCCTCTTGAACCCATGTCTTGGATCCTCCACAAATGCTCCATATTGGTTGAATCTAACCTGCAAACCTTTCTCCACAATATGTCCAACACTCATCAATTTTTTGGTAATGGTTGGTACATAGAGTACCCTGCTCAACAAATTCTGATTTCCATCACAAGTCTTAACATTTCCAACTTTAACTACTGAATGCTTGGTGTCATCACCTGTTTGAACTTGATGCGTACCTTTTGGTTCCTCAAGATCAGAGAGTAGTGCTACATTGCCACCCACATGATTTGAGCACCCTGAGTCAATGTAGAATAGGTGATCATCATTTGTACCTGGTTTTGAAGTCATGTTCATGATCAGAAAAGAGTCATCCTGCTCCTCTGTGTAGTTGTTGTAGTCCTTTCTGGATTTGAATCCTCCTTGGTAGTTGCCATTGTAATTATTGTTGTAATTGTTGTTGTAGTTGTTGTTGTAGCCTTGGTGATGGTTGAATCTACCTCTTGACTGTGAGTATCCACCTCTTTGATATCCTCTTCCTCTCTGATTCTTGTAATTCCTGAAACACTCATTTGTAGTATGATTTGATAAACCACAAATGTTACATGGTGAGGAGTTATAGGATCTACCCCTACCTTGCTTACCTCATCTGCCCCTTCCTCTTGATGATCTACCTCTCCCTGCATAGTTGGCTTGGGAGGTAGATCCTTCATCTTCAACCTTCTTGTTCTTGCCTTTATCTTTAGACTTCTTATCAATGTATAGGGCAGAAGAGTTATTACCTTTGGAAGTAACTCCATTCTTATTGAGCTTTGCTTCATGTGTAAACAATTGTCCCATGAGAGTTGTAAGATCTGGTATTTGCATGTCCATGTAGAGGTCCATGGCAGTGGTGAAGCTTTCCCATTTGTCATCAGCCTTGATCCCATTGATCACTTGTCTTACAATCTACTCTTCTTCAATTTCTTCTCCTATGCTGCTAAATGATCTGCTACATCTTTAATCTTGGTCACAAATTCTGAAACAGCTTGCTTAGGTTGCTTCCTTAATGTTGTGAATTCAATCCACAACTGATTTTTCCTAGCCCTTGTGTTGGAGGAAAAATATGATGACAAGGTTTCCCAAGTCTCTTGGGATGTCTTACAATTTCTAATATGTGGCAAAAGAAAATCAGAGATGGAGTTGAGTAAATAAGACCTTGCCAATGCATCCTTAGCACACCATGTGTTAAGCTTTTCATTTTCTTCCTTGGTTGGTAATCCTCTTGTTTTGAATGAGGGCAATTCCTCATCTCCTAAGATGTATCCATAGAGACTCCTTCCTTGTAAGTAGGTCTTCATCCTTAGAGACCATGCTTGATAGTTGTTCCTATCCAATTTATCAATAAATGAAGGAAAACCATCTCCCATTTTACTTTAGTTTGCTTTGATACCACTGTTGGGAAAGATGCATGGATGCTCCAAGAGACTGAGCAGGTACTGCTAAAACCTGCTTTGTACCAGCCCTCTTTTGCTTCTGATTTGATAAGTAGACCTCCTTAGCTTTCCAATGACACCATAAAATGCCCTATGTACTTTGGAAATGATGTGTGGAATGATTGAACCAAAACACATAACTTTGAAACTATCAAACTCAAGAAAACCTTCTATTTATGTCTTGACACCTGCTGGGTATTTTGCTCAGTATGACCAGCACAATAGGAATTGGAAAAATTCCTTTTAGGGGTATCTAACTAGCTTAGTAAGCTAACTATTCCAAGTCGAATGATGTAAAAAGATAAACTATGCTAAGAGAAATCAATTTAGCAAGTTAAGTTATACCGCCGATTTTTTAGGATTGTAGCAGATATTGACCAGTGATCACCTCGACGCAGATTTCTCTGAGATGGCAGAATAGAATCTCTTCAAACTTTATTAGCATGTGGAAAAGTTCAAGCTGAATCCAATAAGATTTGAATCACTGAATTTGGTGAAGAATTGACCGAGATATGCACTTCACAAGTTGACAGACTTTTGAGTAGTATGATAGAGAACTCAGAAATGAACAATGTGAATGTATGTATTAATGCACACTTGTATACAAATCCATTGGCATGAAGATCATTGCCTAATGGTGTAGATAGGTGTGGGCTAGAGTGTAGGCCTCACACACACTCAGAATCATTGATGAGAAGCTCGGGAGATATAAGTTCTACCCATGACTTTTCCATGTCCATTTTTATAAGGAATGAGTAAAAATTTGAATTCAAATTCAAACTTTTGGCTCCCTATGATCAAGCTCCTATATCCTAGGAGATATTCCTTCAATCAAATAGCTAATTTTTTCCACAAATCCTTTTGGTAGGTGATTACAAAAGATTCCAAGTCAATTTGACTTTTACAAGGAGATAAAGTGGTAATTAGCCACTAGCAATAGTTACTATGCTTCTTCATGGGTGTATAGACTTCAATGTATCCATCAAGCTAAATGTTTAGGCTTGTGAATTACACCAACAAGCACAACCAGAGAATCGTGATTCTGAGAATGACCATAGAATCGTGTTTTTGAGAAGCTCAGAGAATCGTGATTTTGAGTGCAACCAGAGAATCGCGATTCTAAGAATGACCACAGAATCGTGTTTCTTTCAGAAAGCTTTTAGGCGGGAAATAGAAAATTATGATTTTCAAAAAATTTGAATTTTTCACAGAATCACGATTTTCATCACAGAATCGTGTTTTTTGGCGGAAACTTCGAATTTCTAAGTGCCGAGAAATGGCGAGCTGCGTATGTGCAAAAAATCATGAAAAAAACATAGGCACTTGCTCTCCCTTGCACTTCGTAACTCCTTCCCACACAATAATGCATGAAAAGTGGTATGAAAATGGTGAAAATGCACTAAAAAACAAGAAATTTCTATGAAGATGATGGAAGAAGATGGAGATGGTGATGATGATGAAGATGAAGAAGAAAAATCAGAAAATGAACAAAAATGACAGATTTCTTACCTTCCAATGTCGCAAATCTATGATCTTACCATCACAACGCTCGTCCTCGAAGCTCTCTCCCCGGCAACGGCGCCAAATTTGGTGTAGCTCAAGCGTAAGCACCACCTTCTTTACTTGTCAATCCGCAGAGACGTGAGGACTGGTATGAAGACCACGAGCAAGTGAAGGCACAATTGTGTGAGTGAAAGCACACAAACATGCACACACATACACACACACACGCACAAGGTAAGATCAAAGAGAGGAACAATGGAAAGCTTCGATTGCAAAAGAGTTCTCTTACAAAAGCTCTCTTCTCTAACCAGCTAACCCCAAAAATGAGCTCTCTAGCTCTTTTTATAGTTTTTGGACTAGTTTTGGCCCTCTCCAGACCTAGTGTTTGGCCTAGTTAAAAATTAGGTTCCAGGGCTTATTTGAGGGCTCAAACAAAGTCTAAAAATTATGAAAATTGGTAGGATGATACTTCTAATACTCCTCCAGCTCAAGGACTCCTCGGCTTGAACAAAATGGAGTTACAAAAATAGAAAATGGTGTTTACAATGGTTTTTAGTGATGAAAATCACTATTTTTGTAGGAGATTCTTCTCAAAATTTGACATGTACTTCTTGGAGCTCCCTACTTGTTCCTTCTTCTTGTATGTCCACTTCTTTGATGCACTTCCATGCTTTGTGCTTGACCTTAAGTTCCAACAGAGGAAATGGTGCCTACTTTTGCTCCCTCGACATCAACTTTCTATTATAGCCAATCCTGCTATCAAAACCTTGACCTGCAGTACATGGTGCTCTAGAGTTTTATAGAGTGCAAGGTAGAATTCTCTTAGCCTGTTCAATAGAGTCTAGAGCAGAGCATATTTTCTCTCTTGCTCTCTCTCTCTCTCTCTCTCTCTCTCTCTCTCTCTCTCTCTCTCTCTCTCTCTCTCTCTCTCTCTCTCTCTCTCTCTCTCTCTCTCTCTCTCTCTCTCTCTCTCTCTCTCTCTCTCTCTCTCTCTCTCTCTCTCTCTCTCTCTCTCTCTCTCTCTCTCTCTTTCTGAGATGAACTTCAACACACATGACGGAGGCAAATGAAAGCTTTGCATAGAGAGAATTGGTTTTCTCTATCTCCCTCACCTTCTCATAGTAATAGAAGATTTTTCTTTTGCTTACTCTCTCATAGAGCAGTCAACCGCAACTGATTGACTGAGCCTAAGTGAAGTTGAAGGATTGTACACTTTTGCACCTATGCTTCAATGAGATTTCTGGAGTAGATGACTTCCCATTTCATTCTCTCGTTCTATCTCTCTCTATAAGAGATTTTGTCTTCATCCCCACGCCGTCGATGAGCTCCACGATCATCAACTATTGGGCCTCTTGCCCTTGACCTGGTCAAGAGGGTGCTGCAGTGCCATCTGAATTAGTACGTACTGGCCTTGAGCATCGAGAATCTAACTAGAAATCTGTACTTTGGTAATCAAAGGTCCAAGTTGGTGACAAATTCTCTATTTAGAATGGGTGGATTGGTTTTCTAGCAGGATAGAAGGTGGCCGTGAAGCTTTGTGCTCACTGTAGACTTTTCTTGATAGCTCCTCTCCTTTTGCTTGACAATTCCTTTCCATCTGCTTCTGCCATAGACCATAATATGGTTCATTATGCAATGGTATTTGTGCAATCATTCATCACTAATCGTTTCAACCTACACAATTGATTGTATGCTAAACAACTATTGTGAGCGTATGTGTGCAGGATCATACAAAAGTCAAGTTGAATAGATGCTTTACGATGGAGAGGTTCACAAGAATGCTCACTCAAAGGGCTCTATGAAGAAACAGAAGCAGAGATGGTTGCAAAAAAACAGTCAATGTTTATGAGTACTATAAGATGAAATCTAAGAGGTTGCATGCACAAAATCTCAGCCAAACAGAGTCAAGAGTGTTGACTAAAACTTACATGACTTTATAATGCATTATCAGCTCCATAAAATATCATCAAATGATCGTATTTTTACCACAGAGCTATTTGATAATGGAGTTATACCAAAAAGTGAATGATGAAGAAGTGGTAGACACTCCAAACAAAGAGATTCATAAAAGTCTTAACACTTAGATAATAACTATTGTTGAGGTTATGTGATGTCATGACAAAAGCTTGTTTACTAACAAGACTGTGGAAAATTGCAACACCTCAACTAGAACTAAGCTAAACTTTATAGAAAGCTTTGCATTTCTTTCAAGCTTTAATTCTGAACTGATTCACTTCAAACTTTACACTACTGTGTTCGCTTACAGTTAGATAATCTTTCCGTTACTTAACTTCCCCAAAACTGTGTTTTAAAACCACCAGAATATCACCGGAACTTCAACGGAATGTTACCAGACTATCACCGTAATCTTATCGGAATCTTGTTGGAATCAACTGCAATTCTGTTTGTGATTACTTCAAACGGTTATAATTGAAGTAAGGAAGTAATACCTGAGCTTCCTTCACTGAATGAACTCTTTCTGAAGTTTGAGAAAAAATTTCATCAGTTCTGGATGTCTTTACGGTCAGACTTTATACTGTGTACATGTCTCGTTTCATAAAACTCTTTTGATCAATTTGTAGTTCAGACTCCTAGCTTCAAGATGAGTTATCACTCATGAAAATCTTTACACTGTGCTGTGAGATCTAACTCTCAGAAGTACCGGAAAATGTTTACTGAGAAAAACTGTGACTGTTAACTAACTTTCACAGTAACATGAAATCACTCAGATTTCTTCACATATGAAGAATGCGCTCAAAATTCCACATGAACATGTGTTTTCTATTAGAGAAGATGTGTACAAAAATAGCTCGGCCTCACTTTGCTCATAGCTATGGAAAACTCTCTTACTCTGAGTAGTTATTCCTTACCATCTCTCTCAGATGAATACCCGACATTTCAGGTTCTATTATTCATCTCTACATATGCAATCTCTAGCGTCTTCTACAGATGCACTTCTAAGCTTTCTATCTGAGCTCACTTGCTTCTATTCTCTACTCTCTCTTATATATATACATTTTTTTCCGAGATTCAAAACTCGTATTTCTCGAAGTTTCTATGAACTATATTACAGTCGTGAATTTGTCCCTTCACTAAGGCTTTGATTTTTCTGAATGCTTTGTTTCTGCTTTTCTTCGTCTTTCTTTATCTTTATGTCAGTCTGTATGTCAAATTTGTGAGTGATTCTTCAACAGCTCCCCCTCAATCACTAATTAGCATCCTCTGATCTTTCATATATTCTTCTTTTCTTTTATTCCTACCATTTCTTTGAATCTGCTTGTCTTTACTCCATCTAAGCTCTTTGTCAGAATATCTGCTATCTGATCTTTCGTAGATGTGTATACTATTTCAATCTCTTTTGCCATTACCTTTTCCCTCAAGAAATGATATTGAATCTCTATGTGTTGTGTTCTTGCATGAAATACTGGATTTGCTGCAAGATACAATGAACTCATATTATCTCCATGTATGATAGGTATACCTTGATCAATACCCATGCTTTTGAACAAGGTCTGCATCCATATCACTTCTTTAGCTGCTTCCACAAGTCCTTTATATTCTGCTTCTGTTGACGATAAATCCACTCTGTGTTGCTTCTTTGAACACCAGCTTACAAGCTTATCTCCCAGGTATATCATATACCCATGTGTTGACTTCTGTCATCTTGACTTCCTGCCCAGTCTGAGTCACTGTATGCTCTCAGTTTTATATCTGATGTAAAAGGATAATATAATCCTTCTTTTATAGTTCTTTTGATATATCTAAGAACTCTTTGTCTTGCAACCCAATGTTGATCCTTCGGACAATGCATGAACTGTGAGAGAACTCCTACTGCATAACTAAGATCTGGTCTTGTTAGCATAGCATAAATCAAGCTTCCCACTAAAGATTGATACTTTCTCATATCTTTAAACTCTGCACCACCATATTTGCTGAGTTTATGATTTACTTCAAGTGGTGTTGAGGCTTCTCTGCAATTCTCCATGTTAAACTTCTTCAGTAAGTTTAGGAGATACCTTTCTTGCGAAACATATACACCATGATCTGTATATGTAACTTCCATTCCAAGAAAGTATGATAACTTTTCTAGATCAGTGATCTTGAATTCTTTTTCAAGCAATCTCTTTACCTCCTTGATTCCTTCATCTGAGGTACCTGTGATTACAATGTCATCTACATAAATACAAATGTAGATCATACCTTCATATGTTCTCTTAACGAGTAGACTTGCATCAGCCTTTGAACTTTGGTATCCAAGGTCATTGAGATACTTCACAAGTCTATAATTCCAAGCTCTTGGAGCTTGCTTCAATCCATAGAGAGCTCTTCTTAATCTGCAAACATGATCTGGGTAACAGGAATTTACAAACCCTTCAGGTTGTTCCATGTAGACATCATCTGATATATATCCATTCAGAAATGCATTCTTTATATCTAGCTGACTTAGCTTCCATCCTTTCGATGCTG
Source organism: Ceratopteris richardii (assembly GCA_020310875.1). Lineage (NCBI taxonomy): Eukaryota > Viridiplantae > Streptophyta > Polypodiopsida > Polypodiales > Pteridaceae > Ceratopteris > Ceratopteris richardii. The sequence goes on along the minus strand of CM035438.1, from coordinate 88,641,523 downwards.
CTATAGCAATCAATGTCCTTATGGTTGACATCTTTGCCACCGGACTAAATGTCTCATCATAATCTATGCCATGCGTCTGAGCATAGCCTTTGACTACCAGTCTAGCTTTGTATCTGGCTATCCTTCCATCTGCATGTTTCTTAACTTTTTAAACCCATTTATTTCCAATCACTTTCTTACCATTTGGTTTTGGAACAAGTTCCCAAGTCTTGTTCTCCTCAAGCGCATTGAACTCCTCCTTCATTGCTTCTTCCCATTTTTTCTTACCTTTTGCTTCACTATAATTCTGAGGTTCTTCATCTTCCTTTACTAAGTAAGCATAGTTCTTCTGAGTCAAATAAGAAGTGTCATGGGAATACCTTGTTGGTTGTTTCCTTACTTTGTTTGACCTTCTTAGCTCATATTCTTCATGTGTATCTGAATACACATCTTCATCAAATCTTGGTCCATCTTCGTTTCTCATACGTGATCCGATCCTAGACGTACTTGCCTGCATATGATCTTCATCTTCATTCACCTGCATATGTGATTTTCCTTTTTCTTTCCTTCTTATCTCTTCTTTAATTGTTTCTTCATTATACTCTACGTATGTATACCAACTTTTTCCTTCATCAAATGTTACATCTCTGGAAACAATAAATTGTTTGGTTAAAGGACTCTATAACCTGTAACCCATCTGCTTTTCATCATATCCGATGAACACGTATTTTTCAGCTTTTGGTTCAAGCTTATGTCTCAGTTGTGATGGTACATAAGCGTAAGTTGTTACCATTAGTATCCTTGTGAAAGGCGAAATGACCATTGGAGACTTTTGTATATGTTCTTTATTAAAAAATGTTTGCATGATCAACCACAGACTGGAAGTTCGACCACATTTGTGTGAATTACAAGATCTATGTTCATGGTCTATGTACTATGTATTTTTTTGTGTATTCTATAACCTTGTGTGGAATATTAAGTGTGGTGCTAGATTTTGATTTTCTACTACAAGGGTATCATTTTGGAGACTCTCCAGAAGGAGATTCCACCACCTTGCATCACTAGATAAATACTTCACTAGTATCAGAGCATTTTGATGCAAAAGATTTTTTCCTTTTGTGCTAGCAAAGTGAGCACCCACCCTCCCACCCAAGGCTTTCTCCAAGGCTTATGAGTAAGGTGGCTATCAAGGCATATACCTTGGCTACCTTTTCATTAGAGTCACCAAATTCACCATTGGAGTTGTTGGCTCCATGTGAGGGAGGACCTCAATGATCAAGGAAGATGGAGGTTCTCGGTACTTCTCGGGAGGTCCCCCATCCCAGTTTGTTCCCCCTAGAGCTTACCAACAGAGCTCTTGCCACTAAGCTACAATCTTGTGGTTCTTGAGGAAGGGAAAATACTAAAGTTCACATTACTTTGAACATGTTTTGGTCCCTCAAAGCTTCATTCTTTGTTTGCAGAGCCTATTTTGAAGCAATTTTGTGTTGATTTCTGGAGCCACTTTGGAGTACTTTCATGCATAGTTCTATTTACACAGGTTCAAGAACATTAAGAACTGTGTTCTTTGTACTTCTATGACAACAAATACTCAAATTTGGGGCTGGATTTTCAGCCACACTAATAAATCTACAGGTTTCTTGATAGGTTTTTAGTTATGGTGGGAGTTGGCAGTGCAAGTTTATGCACTTTTTTTACGCCTAAAGAACAGAGTTGATAGACACTTGGAGGTGTTTTTGGCCGATGTTTGGTATGTGAATTGAGCCTTTTTGTGCCATTTTACTGCATATATTGAGCACATACACTCTACATATGCTTTTGTGGATACCACTTATGTACATCCATGTGGTCATTGATATAGCAGTTATTTTTTTGCATAAAGCCTTTTACATTTTATAAAGAGGGTTGTGGGGACGTTTTCTTAACTCGGAGACACCCAGATGTTGGGATCTCTTTGGTGATGCGGGTGGAATACTTACTCAACCTTTCCATAAGAGATGCATGCTAGTTGTTCAAAAGTGTTTGATAAGCCTAATTGGCTTCTTTTGGGTAACTAATTAGATGCAATGGAGTCAATGATTCACCATGCAGGTTTTCATGTCAATACTTGCAATTTTATGAGAGTTTGATACTAGTCATATGCTCATTTTTGAGAGGAGACCCTTGCAAAATTCTTTCTAAGTTTTTTTCGTTTTTTCAACTACACAATGGCCTATTTACTCCTTGACACACTTATTGATGTGAGCACATTCACTCTCACATAATCCTTCTGGTTAGTCTTTACTGTTCATTAATCCATTTTTTCACAGAGACTATTGATTTTTCCTAGAATCTGACACTTGGTCATCCTTTCTTGAGCCTTATTGGTGTTTGAACTATTCTAGCTCCATTTTCATTCTTGTCAATTCTCTATCATCATGGCATCAAAAATATCAGGCACATTTAGTGGATTCGGGTCTAGTGTCACTATTCCCAAGAGAGCTATAACTTGCAAGGAAAAGTCCATTTCAAGATCCGATAATTTGATGGCACAAACTTTGTTAAATGGAAGAATCAGATTAAAGATGTGTTGATTTAGAGGAGAGAGTAGAAGCCAATAAATGGAATCTCAAACCTATTGATATGAATGATGATGATTGGAATGAGTTGGATGAAACGGCCAGGTTTACCATTCGATTGCACCTGGTAGATAATGTTTACTTTATAGTATTGGACTATGAAAGTGTAGACGAGCTTTGGAAGAGGTTATGCAATACATATGAAAAAGAAATGGCATCAAATAAAGTGTATCTAATGAGAAATTTATATGATCTTTGCATGAAGGACACAGATAGTGTTGCTGCTTATCTAAATGATTTTGAGGGTATATTCTCCCAGTTACAGGCTTCAAAAATGGAGATGGATAATGAAATGAAAAGATTCATTGTTATTCACCTTGCCATCATCATGGGATATGTTTTGCATGGCTATTAGCAATAGTGCATCTAGTGGTAAACAGTCTATGATGACATATGTGGAGCAGTCATGAGTGAAGAGATTCCTAGAAAATCTATGTTTGGCACTCAGAGTGGAGATGCATATAATGTTCATGATTCTTATCTTACCAAGGAAAGAGTCAGTAGCATGGAAGGAGCAAGAACAAGGAAAAGAATGGTCAATGGAATAAGAGTAGAAGTAAATCAAGGAAGAGAGATATCGAATGCCATTATTTTCATAAGAAAGGACACATGAAGAAAGACTGCTATGCATTAAATAATGTTGAAGGTAAAGGGTAGAATGTTGATGGGCATGTTAAACAATTACTTACACCATCTACTTTGAGTGTGAAGATCGAAGAAATCAATGTTCATTTGTGAACATTGATTATTTGGAGTGGAGATGCATATAATGTTCATGATTCTTACCAAGGAAAGAATCAGCAGCATGGCAGGAGCAAGAACAAGGAAAAGAATGGTCAATGGAATAAGAGTAGAAGTAAATCAAGCAAGAGAGATATCGAATGCCAGTATTGTCATAAGAAAGGACACATGAGGAAAGCTTGTTATGCGTTAAATAATGCTAAAGGTAAAGGGTAGAATGTTGATGGGCATATTAAACAACTACTTACACCATCTACTTTAAGTGTGAAGATCCAAGAAATCAATGCTATTTGTGATGATGCTGATGTGTTGACACTTGGGAATACTGTGCCTACTACGGTTTTATCATTGATTCTCTTTCCCACACATGGCTGCTAGATTCTAGTGTTCTTTCCATGTGACACCACATAGAGAATGGTTCTCTACTTATGCAGCAAAGTCTCTTGGTACTATGAGGCTTGGTGACTCTTACCAATGTGATGTTCTTGGGATTTGACATGTGGTTGTGTAGTTCATTGATGGTTCAAAATTTACTATGCATTATGTACACCATGTAACCCATTTATCATGTAGTATGATTTCAGTTGGTCAACTTGATGGCCTTGGTTATAAGGTGGTTTTCCATGCTTAGTGCTTTTGCATATCAAAGGGAAATATGGTTATTTCAAAAGGACGCAAATTTGGCTAACTTTGTCCTTTATTTGTATCATAGAAATAACACTTGTTAGTTGTTATTCAACAACCTATGGCTTGTACTTGGCATGGTTGTTTGGCCCACATATCTCATAGAGGAATGGAAAATCTTTCTCATTCTACTACTTACATATGTTATCTTTCTCTTATTTTTCATTTTGTGAGAATTTTCAACATGAAAAGCAAACTAGGAATGTGCATAAAATGCACATTGATTCTTCAACTCATTCCTTAGATCTAGTTCATACAGATATGTGTGGTCCTATGCCCACAAGGTCATTATGTGGTTCTCTTTACTTTGTCACTTCTGATGCTACTAGAAAATTACGGGTATATCCTATGACACATTCCCTATTTTCAAAAAATGGATTGCTTTAGTTGAGATTGAAAAAGGAAGTAAGCTTAAGGCTTTACATTTAGATAATGGGGGTGAGTATACCTCATATGAATTCAGCCTTTTTTTGTCACTCTAGAGGAATTCGTAGAGAGCTTATAGCTCCAATAGAGTGGTGTAGTTGAAAGGACGAATGGAACTATTTAAGATAGAGTAGTTTCTATGCTACATCATGCAAACCTTTCACAAGGCTTTTGGGTAGAAGCAATATTGATTGTAGTTCACATGAATAACCTTTCACCTATATTTCCAAAGGTCTGAAAGTGGCATAAGAGTTATGGACAGGGAAGCCACCATATTATGATCATCTTCAAGCTTTTGGGTATGAAGCATATGTTCATATACCCAAGAATCTTAGAAAAACGTTTGACCATAAGTCAAAGAAATGCATTTTTCTTGGATATGGTTGAGAAGGATAATTTGGATATGACTAATGGGATCCCAAAACATGATCAATGATCAAAAGTAGTGATGTCATCTTCAATGATTCGAAGATGCATAAATAGCCCATTAAGGAAGTTGAAGTGAGAAGATTGGTGTTTGAGGATACTGTTCCTCCAATTCATATGCATGAAAATGTTGCACAGGGTTTGAGTGTGTATATGTTTGTATAGGTGTGTATATGTGTGAGCATTTACATACATATGATGTGTGTGAACATTTGATTTAATAAATATTAAAAATATGATAACATTTGGCTAATATATCTTATATTATGATTTAACTATCTATCGTAATATGTGAATATTAAAGTATTTAATTACATTGTATTTTAGTATAAGCTCAAATTAAAGAGTATTAAGGAGTTATAAAAAATAAGAACAAATGAAATAGAATGAAAAGTAAAAATGTAAGTATGTGTGTGGTGTGAGTGTGGTGTGTGTGAGTTGTGTGTTAAAGTGTGATGTATGTGAGATGTGTGTTAAAAGTGTGGTGTGTGTAAGTTATCTGATTAAAGTGTGGTGTGTGTGAAAAAGCATGTTGTGTGGATAAGAGTGTCTATATACCTATGTGTGCATGGATACTTAATTACATGAAACTATCTATATACCCTATCTGTGCATATGTGTATTAGGTTTTAACCTAAGTGTCTTTGTATTTGTGTGATGGTGTGTATGATACCTATTTGTGTTTACTACCATTGGGTATGGGTATAAACCTATTTTTCTATCTATATATATGAGTATTTAAGTAAGTGTGTTTGTGCTATGAGAATGTGTTTGAGGGTTTGAGTGTGTATATGTATGTTTAGGTGTGTATGTGTGTGCGCATTTACATATATCTAATGTGTGTGAACATTTGATTTAATAAATATTAAAAATATGATTATATTTGGCTAATATATCTTATATTATGATTTAACTATCTATCGTAATATGTGAATATTAAAGTATTTAATTACATTGTATTTTAGTATAAGCTTAAATTAAAGAGTATTAAAGAATTATAAAAAACAAGAACAAATGAAATACATTAAAAAGTAAAAACCTAAGTATGTGTGTGTGTGTGTGTTGTGTGTGAGTTGTGTGTTAAAGTGTGATGTATGTGAGTTGTGTGTTAAAATGTGGTGTGTGTGAGTTGTGTGATTACAGTGTTTGTGTGTGAAAAAGCATGTTGTGTGGTAAGTTTGGAACATGTGCACTAGAATGTGTGAGTATATAAGTGTGTGCATAATGTCCTAGTTTTCTAATGACTTTTGCAGGTAAACTTTCATCCTTCTTGATTCTTTCTTCTTCACTTCCGACTTCTCTGTGAAATCTACAAAGAGAGAGAGAGAGACTTTTCATCCCCTAGCGGTTGCAAACAACAATAGACGACAGCCAAAACACATAGGGGAGAGAGAGAGAGAGAGAGATAGCGTGGGAGACCTACCACTGTCTGGCAGTGTAGAGAGAGAGAGAGAGCGAGAGATAGCACGAGAGACCTTTCACTCTTTGCCAATGAAAAGAGAGAGAGAGAGAGAGAGAGAGACTATCAATGCATGGGCTGGAGAGAGAGAAAGATGGCAGTACAAACAGCTATGCTGGCGGCACACAGATGATTTTGAGAGAGAAAGAGAGAGAGAGAGAGAGAGAGAGAGAGAGAGAAAGGGATTTATTATCTCCCCTTCCCATAGCTATTGATAGCACACTACACACATGAGAGAGAGGGGGGGGGAGATAGAGGGAGAGAGAAATAAAGGGAGAGACAGAGAGAGAGAGAGAACTAGTTATGAAGAAGCTAAGGACTGCAAGGAATGGCAAGAGGCAATGAAGGAAGAGCTCAAAACACTTGATGAGAACCATACTTGGAGATTGGTACCAGCTCAAGAAGGCATGAAGGTGATAGGTAATAAGTTGGTTTACAAAATTAAAAGAAATTCAGATGTTTCCATTGCTAGGTACAAAGCAAGGTTGGTGGCGAAAGGCTTCTCCCAAAGCTACGAGATAGATTATGATGAAACTTTCAGCCATGTAGCCAAGATGCCAACAATTATGACTTTGATTGCAGTGGCCATATCAAGGAAATGGAGCTTATATCAGTTGGATGTGAAGAATGTCTTCCTCAATGGGGAGCTTGAAGAAGTAGTCTACATAAGCCAACCTCAAGGATTCGCTAGTATGAGGTACCCAAATCATGTTTGCAAGATAAAGAAAGCATTATATGGACTAAAGCAAGCCCCAAGGGCCTAGAATCAGAGGTTAGTGGATTATTTATCAAGTTGTGGATACAAAGAAAGTGTTGTAGATCCATCACTTTACATGAAGAAGCAAGGAGACAAGACGGTATACATATGCATCTATGTGGATGATTTGATCATCAAAGGAAGTGATATTGCAGGTATTGAAGATGTCAAATCAAAGCTAGGAAACGAGTTCAAGATATCTGATCTTGGAACACTAAAATACTCCTTGGGATAGAGGTAATCTATGCACACAATGGCATCTTCTTGATTCAAAGAAAATACTTGTTGGATGTGCTATATAGGTTTGGTACGAGTGGTTGTAAGCCACTTTCTCAGCCCATGGAGCCCAATACAAAGTTGGTTGCAGGTCAAGGAGAGGCTATACAAGATATTACACTATATACAAGCATAATTGGTTCATTAATTTATGCTACATTCACTAGACCTGGTCTTGCATATGTAGTAGGTGTTCTCTCTCAATTTTTGCATGCACCTACTCATGATCATCTTATGGCGGCAAGAAAGGTGCTTTGATACATCAAGCACACCATCAACCAAGGTCTATTTTACTCATATGATGCTTATCTAAGTGTCAAAGGATATAGTGATGCTGATTGGGCAGGTAGCAAGGATGATTGAAGGAGTACATCGGGTTATGTTTTAATGATAGGTACAAAAGTGATCTCTTGGAGCTCTAAGAAGCAACCCACTGTTGCTCTTTCATCCATAGAGGCTGAGCACAGAGGTTTAGCATTGGCTACATGTGAGCTACTATGGCTTAAGAAGCTACTTAAGGACTTGGAAGTGGAAGTGGAGGAGTTTCCTCTTTATGGAGACAACATTTCAAGCATCTACCTAGCTAACAATCCCATGTTTCATGCAAGGAGCAATCACATAGAGGTTCATTACCACTTCATTATAGAGAAGGTGATGGAAAAGGAGCTAGATATAAGGTATGTGAACACTAAAGTGCAAGTTGCAGACATGATGACAAAGTTTCTTGAAGGTACAAAGGTTGGAGGATTCAAGGAAGAAATCAACATAAGAGACATAGGCTAAAGCAACGAAGGAAAAAGACTTGAGCTTGAGGGGAGTGTTGAAATTTTTTCAAGCTCAAGAGTGTGGGAACATGCCCCAAATTGAACTTTCCACATCATCCACAATCAAAGGAGGCTGATTTCCACGAGTTGGAGGCATCAAATTATGCCCATAATGGAAAGAAGTTGATTAGAGAAGATTTAGATCACCTCTTGATATGATTGGACCTCACTTTTGGCATGTATATGCTTTTGATTGGTTAAAGAGATTAGTATGTGGTCTTTTAAACCTCTAATGAGTTGTATTATGACTTAGAGTCGTGGAAATACGTGCCCAAGCTACCCCCTTGCTTAAGCACACCCCCTACTAGCTATTCTTTGCATATTTTGCAGAAATTTCACTTTCACACACTCTATCTATCTATATGATTTTGGCAGGCCCCTCGATCGTGTAATTATTTTTTCTCCTTCATCCAGAATCTATTTTCAATGATTTTTGTCTTTTTAGAAAGGTTATAAGTTCTATTTTGAGTGGTATAAGTCTCAACTTGAGCATCTGCACATGTGTAGAGAAATGTCCAGAATAGTGTCTATCTAGTTAGCTCATACTTTGTGAAGAGATCAAGTTATCTATTTTGTTGTAGCTGGTTGAGGCTTCATCCAGTATTCAAATGGAGTGATTTTACTCTCATTTGAAAGCTCTTAAAGTTTAGTTTAAGCTCGAAAATCTTCATTTTCAGTCTCTTCATATACTCAGAGAAAATCATAAAATACAGAGCCTATGTCTGAAAATTTTTAGGATCCTAGGAGGGTTCATTTGCTTTTATTGTGCACATAGGAGTGTTTATCCTCCAACAACCTTTAGCCTCAAGGGAAATTGTTCGTGGAATTTTGATACAGATAGTTGGTATCACTAGTTGTGGGCATGTTGGGGATGGTTAAGGCGATGGTGAAGTCTTGGTGGGTTGAAGACAAGGTATGGTACCTTGCATTCTTTTTGTTGGGTGTGAAGTGGATCCTCTTCCACTTTTGAATGCTTCTAGTTCTGAACATGCGAGTGCTCACTCCTTTTGGATATCATATGCAAAACACATGTAAACAATCCTCTTTATGGCACAACACGCATTAAGCACCTACGTTCAGGTCCAATTTAGTGTTGGTAGCATACAACTGGTCCATAATCTAGTGAGGTAGATCAATATAGAGCGACATGTTTTGAGCCATGTATAAGCTAAAGCAATTTTTTGTGGGGTCATATAAAACAATCCTAGCCTTGGAAATGGAAGTGCTATATGCACATGCAGAGGACAACAGAGAGATTAGGAGTGATCGCTAACATTTGAGTTAACTTTACTACTTCACTTTTGCTCATTGATTCAAGGATCAAGTTCTCTTTATTAGAAGGAATGTGTTTTGAACATCTTTAAAGTCTTGTGGACTAGCTTGTGGATCAATTTGAACTTCTTCAATGAATGATCTGGAAGCAAGTAAGGAAGGAAAAAAGTGCATGGTGTTGAGATATCAAGCTCAACATGTGATGATCCAAGGTGACACGTATCATTTTTTCATTTCTCAGACATGTATAGTGGTCATGCATGTATATGTCAGGGATACTTCATTAAGCTTTACTAGATTTAATATCGACACTGATGGCACAAATTTCTTTTGCCAGCTCACTCATTTGTGGACATTGGGGTTTTCCTTATGTAGTGTTCCTTACATACTGCACTAATTGTATTGTTGTTTTAGGTCTTCTTGTATATTACTTTTATGTGATAAAAGAAGAAGAAGAAGATCATTCTTCCTTGCCTCAATCTGTGTGCTCGTCTTGAGTGTGAGAGTGTGTGGGTGAGCTCTCTTCCTTATCTCCTTTCTCTTGACATGGTATCAGAGCCCTTTTGAGTGTGTGTGGCTTAGATGCCTTATGGCTCATTTGGGTGTTGGTCAGTCTTCTGCCACCACCATCTTCATTGATAGTTAGAGCACATTGGCAATTGTGAGGAACCCTGTGTTCCACGGTCACACTAAGCACATTGAGGTGCATTATCATTATGTCAAGGAGAGGTTCTCTATTGGAGAGATCAGCTTGGCATATGTGCCCACACAGGAGAACATTGCAGACCTTTTCATGAAGGCTCTACCTAGGGAGAAGTTTGAAGTCTTCTGCAATGCTTTGGGATTACTTCCTTTTGTGGATTGATTCCACATAGCTTGGAACTTCCTTATACATGAGTGCCAGCTCCTTGTTTACCACATCACTCCTAGGGGGGATTTGTTGATATATTTTGGTAGTGATGTGTGTGAACACACTAGGACCACCTGGGCACTTTTTTTCCCTCTTTAGGATTCTTTTTCCCCAGCTTGTATATATGCCTATAGCCCTAACGGGTTACTTATCTTTGTGCATTCTAGTGGTAATTAATTTAGTATTGTGTGTTGTATTGCATACTTCTTCTTCTTCCTTGTGCTATTCGCGTGCTTCTATAGACGTCTAACTCCAACATAGAGAGCATCCCATTGTGGAACATCTGGACACCAATAAAAAAAGCTTGAGATTGCCCAACAACTATTGGATAGGATCTTTCCATTAGTTCCCATAGTGAGGACCTTGGAGGATATAGATCTCATATCACATAACAAAGGTCTAATAATAAGACCTCTAGGACCCACACCTATGGTACACTCAGATCATAGTAAGCTAGGTAATCCAGATGTGTGGATCCTTGATAAACACTTAAAAGAGGAACATAAAAAAGTATGGGATCAAGCACAAAATAATCAAATGATAAAAGAAACGGATCAATGGCCACCATTTACTAAGTTTGAATTTGACTCCCTACCATTCGTAATAGATAAGGACCCACAATCATTTGAGTAGACTAGTCTAAAACCAAACAGTGCAGTGTTAGAAGTCAGGCTCGAACCATAGGAGCATACTAACATTATTTTGTGTGGGCATTTGGAGCATCATAAATCAAGGATAAAAGAAGGACAACTCATACTTTGAAGTTGAATTTTAATGCCCAAAATATTCCACAAGCAATCATCTATCACATTTGGGTGTGAGGAATCCTATTTTCTAGGAAATGAGCATCCTATCTTCTAGGGAATCTTTTCCGAGATATATGTATATGTATATATATATATATATATATATATATATATATATATATATATATATATATATATATATATATATATATATATATATATATATATATATGTGTGTGTGTGTGTGTGTGTGTGTGTGTGTGTATATATATATATATATATATATATATATATATATATATATATATATATATATATATATATATATATATATATATATATGTATATGTATGTATGTATGTATGTATGTATGTATGTATGTATGTATGTATGTATGTATGTATGTATGTATGTATGTATGTATGTATGTATGTATGTATGTATGTATGTATGTATGTATGTATGTATGTATATATATATATATATATATATATATATATATATATATATATATATATATATATATATATATATATATATATATATATGATACATTGAGTACTTTGATTTGAGTTTATCACACATGTGTTATCGATTTAGGAGTTTGAAAAGCCATTAGGCCCCTTGCTAAGAAAGCCCCCTACTTTCTTGAGTGTTTTCTTATTACTTTAGGTACTCATAGCTCTCACTCATTTTTTATAATCAAAGAGCTAAATATCTATGAGTATATAGAAAGATTTCATCTTCATATTTTATCAATTTGTTGTAATCTTTGGCTTGTTTTTATAAGGATAATAGATTCTACTTAAATTTGAACAAAGCTCTGGTCTTAACTCTACATATTGTATTAATGGAACAGATTCCAAGCATATATTGGGGGATAATCCAACTCTTGATTGCTTGAGGATCTTCAAAGAATGGAATGAGAGATGCAAAATGGTTATCTTCATCCTAACTTGGCATATTAATAATGCAATGATAGGGCATATTGAGGATCTAGAAACTTCAATGGAAGTGTGGGAAACCCTAGAGAGATTATACTCTACTTCAATCAAGGCTAGGAAGATCCAATTGAAACATGAATTGAATAATCTGAGGAAGACATTGTTAGTAGTATGTTACGCCATGGTCCAATTAGAGGAAGAGGAAGCAGGCACAAAAGAAGAGGAAGCAAGTGAAGAGACATGTGCATGAGGATATTGGATATTGAGCCTTAACTTTTCCCAAAAGTGTCGAGTCATTAAAGTTCATGAAGAACCCAATAGTGATTTTCATCACTATTTTTTTGTATCATAAATGTTCATTTTTGTAGATTACTACTCCACTTTGTGCAAGCAGAGGAGTTCTCCATCTTGAGGAGCCTAGGTAGAATTTACCCAACCAAATATCATTTTTTTAGAGCTTGTTAGATGTTTCAAAATTAGCCTAGAACCTAATTTCTAATTATGTTGGACAATAAGTATGAAATCAACCAAAGTCAAAGTCACTAAAAAACTATAAAAAGAACGAGAGAGCTTATTTTTGAGGTTGGACTTTTGGAGAAATCAATTTTGTGTACTCTCTGAGAACTATTGTAATAGAGAATCTACTTCCATTGTCTCGTTCTTGTTTCTACCTTGTGTGTATGTATGTGTGTGTACATCTAGTGTGCTTCTCACCTTCACCTCTCCATATATCCATCCTTCATGATCTTCATATCATCCTCACATCTTCAAGGATTGAGAATTAAGGAGGTGGAACTCCTTGACATGGTACTCATTACTTTCTAGAATGATACCAAATTTTGATCCATTTTCGGTGAGTATGCTTGAGGACAAATGTGTGATGATAATAGTTTTGAAGGATTGACGTTGGAAGGAAAAAGTGGCATTTTTTGCTAGTTTTTTCACTATTTTCATGTGTTATTGCCATCATCTTCATCTTCTCCACCTTCCACCACCATAGCAACACTTCATCATCTTCACCAAAAAAGTACTATTTTTGCCATATCTACCTACTACCTTTCACTTTAATGTGTGTGTGTGTGTGAGAGAGAGAGAGAGAGAGAATCTGCATTTTTTTGCTTGTTTTTAGCATTTTCTTGGAGGTTTTAGCTCCATTTTTGTCTCCAAGAATGTACACATGTACATCTATTGACGTTGAGGACATTGTGACAAAAGCTATCTATTATGATAGATAGCCTACACATGAAAATTAGGGTTTTGAATTTTTTACTTAAATTTGTTGTATTTCTAAGGTCTTTTTCTAGATTACATGGAATACGTGGGGTAAACTGCATGTGGTTGAGTATCTAGCTTAGGAGACCTTCCTAGGATACTCAAAGCAAAACATGTGAATTGAGGTTGGAATTTAAAAAAATTCCTTTATCAATTGGGGAACCAATTCTTTGTATTTATATTATTTAGGGGTAACTACCAAGGATAATCTCAAATATTACACACATAGAGATGTAGTGGAACCCTGTCCATAAGACACAAGAAGTGGAACCCTGTCCATAAGATGAACCTTGTAGTGGAATCTTGTCCATAAGACACAAGAAGACACTGAATCGATGCACTCCATAGGGTCAGACCCTTCATGGATGCGTGAGGACACCCAATTATGGATGAGCAATCTTGTGAAGGAAGAGGAGAAGAGACTAGAAGTTGGAGACATAGGAGCATGAAGAAATCACAAATCACTTCAAGACCCAGCCTCTGTGCCTATGGTATTTCTAGATAAAGAGTTTGAACCCCAAAGTGTCATAGGGTTCATGGGAAGGAGGGAGAGAAATGTGAGGGGCGTTCAATTTGAAACCAATAGTTGGGAAAAAATCTTAGCTACAATGGAAAAAGCAATGAATGAAGAACAATGGGCTCCCCATTATGCAAAGCCATAATCAAAGAGTGCAAGCCTACTACAGACACACATGAAGAAGAGCGCGATGAGGATCTAGAATCCATCTTGATGGATCCATTTTGCAAGTCAAAAGAAGAATATCTATACTCGATAGATGCTAAGAGTCACGAACAAAATGAGTGAAAGAACCATATATTATTAGCTATGCAAGCAGATCCTGAAATCAAGAAAAAGAAATGAATAAAGAATCCATTCACACAGGAGGAAGAGCAGCCCTTGTTTGAAGCGATTGAGAACTTCAAGAGATATGAAACTAGAGACAAGAAAATCATGATGATAATTCCAAGATGAGAAGCTCTCATGGGAGAAGCTTATGATAATAAAAAACAAACCAAGAAAGTAGTAATGACAATAGAAGACGAAGAGTAACGAAGCACATACATAGGGAACGACCTAAGTGAGAAAGAAGAGTGAGACTTGACTAATATGTTGAGAGAATATAGAGATCTATTTTCTTGGACTTATAAGGACTTCAAAGGAGTGGGTCTAGACATATGTTCACAAAGGATCCCACGACGCTAGAAGCTAAGCCTACAAAATAGAAACCATACACATATAATGATACATATGCAACAAAAATAAAAGAGGAAATCAATACGTTGATAGACACCATATTTATATATGAGATTGAGCACAAAAAATGGGTATCCCGCATTATTGTTGTGCCCAAGAAGAATGGAAAATTGCATGTGTGTATTAGCTCGAAGAAAATTAACACCACCACAATACAAGGTAGCTATTCCCGTCATATCATAGATCTTCTGTTAGAGCGTGTAGCAATAAAGGAATTTTATACCTTTCTTGATGGATTTTGATGTCACAACCAAGTAGCATTGCCCTTGAAGATCAACATACGACAACTTTTTACACAAAATGAAGAATCTTTGCATTTTGTGTGATGTCATTTGGGCTAAAAAATGCACCTACTACATTTCAAAGGCCATATGTGATGCTTTCAAAGATTTCTTGAATAAGAATTCAAAAGTTTATGTGGATGAATTATGTGCTCATTACCACATAAGACAAACTCACATCTCGCAACTCGGGCACATCTTCGATAAGTGTTGAGAATATCAAGTATGTCTAAACCTAGAAAAGTGTGTGTTCATGGTCAAACAAGGTAAGGTCATCTAGTATCAAAGAATGGAATATCAATGGATGAAGACAAAGTGAGAGCCATAGCAGAATATGCAAGACAAAGAAGAGTTAAGGAAGTCCAAGATTCTATGGGTCATTGTGGATACTACCAATATTTTATTCACATGTATGTGATCAAACCTCTTAATGAATTCTGAGTGGAATGATGAATGTGAGAAATCATTTATAGACTTAAAATGATGTTTGTCCTCATGCCCAATTTTGATAGTGCCAATTGGAATAATCCATTCCATGTCCAACTAGAGGCCTCTAGTTTTTCTATTGGATGTGTGTTAGCACAACCTAAAAGGGAAGCAAAAATAGGCCTACCCATAGAATACATGAGTGGAGATTTGAATGTTGGAGTTAGAAATAATATGAGAACACAAAGAGAGGGATTAGTGTTGGTGCATGGAGAAAGCCTAAGCACTTGACCAATGCACACTAGCCATCTCATGATTAAGAAAGATTAAAAGTATATCTATTTTATCATATGGTTTGAACACATCAAGGGTTAAAATATTATTTCATCTTAGTCAAAGGTAAAGATGAATAATCTCATGATTAAAGGGATGCAAAATCTACGATGATTTTGAATTCAAATTCAAATTTTTCCTAGAAGTTAGGATTACCTTTTAGGTAAAATTTCTAACTACCACCAATCCAAAAGATCTATAAAAACACTATGCACAAAGTCGCAAGTATGAGAGCATAGACAAAGACATTAGAGAAGATCTTCACACTCTCATTGAGTGTATTGTGTAGTACCTCAAAGTGAGAGAAGTGCTCCACAATTCCTTTTTATCACATGTGTATCAGCAATACATATTCTTCTTCGTTTCTATTGATTTGTGAAGCCTTGTCTATTGTTACAATACCTTATGCACCTCCATCTTCTTATAATTAGTCCTCAATGTGTAGGTACTCATTGTCCAATCCATCAATTTGATCACTTAGATAGGATCCTTTTGAGCATGCATACAAAGTTTCATCACCATTGAGTGCATAAAACTCAAGGTATGAGTGATTGCATATGTCAAGTTTCTATCACCTTGTTTCTGAAAAGTTGGGTTTACCCCCCAAAATTCTTAAAATCATTGCTAAGTGTGTGAGAGTCTAAATTCATGAAATAACTTTCATTAGTGAGCTTAATACTTCTATAGAAGTTTTGCAAAAGCTCTCTACATAATTTCTACTAGGTTGTGAGCACTGAACAAAACTTTGAGGGCTTCTCTTCCATGAATAGAAACTTTCTTAGAGATTCTGAACTCATAACTCGTCTGTTTTGATATAGAAGTTTAAGAGTGATGTTATAAAGTAATTTGGTGGTCTAAGTGCATATTTTGGAAGATTAAAGAGTTTAATAAGTGTCTTTGAAGTTACAAAGGGCTGGTCATGAGTAGATTTTTCCAAGACAACCTCATCTCTACAGACTACATCCATCACCTCTTCATAGTGGTATTAGAGCAAAGCTAAAGACTAGGCATTATGGGTGATGCATTCCCCTCATCAATTGACAAGCTGGATCAAAGCAACTACTCAGCATGGTCTCTAAGAATGGAGGCTTATTTACAATAAAGGAATTTGTATGGGTACATCTCAAGAGATGAGATGATGTCTATACTCAGAAGCAAGGGCCAACCAACTTAAGAGGAGCAAGAGAGGTTGAATGCATGGTGTTCAAAGTATGCTTTGGCAAGTTCATATGATTCTCAAATCTATCTCTTATTTTCTACTCCCTCATATTAGGAACTCTAAGAACTCTCAAGAGACATGGAATGCTTTGGAAGCATTCTTCTCCTCAACCACTAAAGCTAGGAAGAATCATCTATGGATGGATTTTACACACTCAAGAAGATGTTGAAGCAAAGTGTGACTGAATTTGTCACCAAGATGAAGGACATTGAAGATCAACCTGTTAAAAAACTTCAATTCATCAACTGAGCACTGAGAAAAAGTTTTAGCAAAATCTAGAACACTCCCACCATTTTCGGGCTCTGCAAAAATAGACTAGTGAGCAGTAAAATGCAGATTTCTCACAAATGGTAAGTCCAATGGACATGAACTCTTGTGATCATAAACTAGACTTAAAAATTTATCCAATGAACTTTAAAATTTTGAAAAAGGTTATGTATAGCACGAGATATGAGCTTCTAAAGTTTACTATTTTGAGTGAGTATAGCAGAGAACAAATCAGAGAAGAAGTAAATGATGAATGTATAGATTTACATATAATTACAACCTCATTGGCAATGAATACTTGCACAATGGGAGTAGAATGATAGAGCTATGGAGTAAGCTCTTCAATCTCTACAAATGGGCATGAAATCGGCATGAATCAAGCACTCCTTTGGCGACTTCCTTCTTGCTCTTTTTATAGCTACTTTGGAAGGTAATTTTGAATTTGAATTCAAATGATTTCACCTAAAAGTGATGCTAAGAATTAGGAAATATTCTCTCAACTGATGGATTCATGGTTTTAGGTAGTTGGAGCCACGAATTTGCTTTTTACATCATGGATGACTTAAGCCATTCTTTCTTTTACAATTACAAGAGATAAAATGTACTTTTTTAAAAGAGTTGTTCATATGTCTACACATTTGACTTCAAATGAGCATCATATCAAGCATATCAAGCATGTAGGCTTGGGTAAAATGCACCAGCAGCTCCCCCTCAAGCCTAACATGCTTGGCCTCCAAATAAGTGTTCAATTGTCCTTGATTTCCCTGCAATCCAATCATCAACTTGAATCTACTCAATTTTGTACCATCAAGAGCTTTAGTCAACATGTCTGCACATTGCATATCTATAGAGACATAGGATAGTTGAATATCCTTGCTCATTAGCTTCTCCCTTACATAATGGTAGTGGACTTCACTATGCTTGGTTCTAGCATGGTATACCAAATTAGCTGCAAGATGTAGTGAGCTTGTGTTGTCATCAAAAATGTGAGGTGTTGAAGAATGAAATACAAGATCTGTATACAAAGATTTTAACCACATGATTTCTTGAGTTGCATTAGCCAAACCTCTATATCCGGCTTCAGTAGAAGATAATGCCATTGTTGGTTCCTTCTTAGATGACCAAGAAATGATTTTTGAACCTGCAAATGATATGTACCCGGATGCGCTTCTTCTATCATCTCTAGATCTGACCCAATCTGCATCTGAGTAGACCTTTAGCTCAATATCTGAAGTAAATGGATAAAACAAACCTTCATTCATGGTCCCCTTTAGGTACTTGAGGACTGTCTTGGCGGCTTCCATATGTGTTCTTCTCGGCTTATGCATAAACTGACTCAATATGCTAACATTATAGCATATATCCACCCTTGTGATTGTTGCATAGTTCAAACTTCCAACCAAGTTTTGATAGCTTGTGATGTCTTCAACTAGCTCTCCTTCATAAGCACTAAGCTTATGATTTTGCTCCATACGTGTACCTACACACTTGGTGTTTTCCATCTTGAACTTGATGAGCATGTCATGCACATACTTTTGTGATATATATACCTGAACCTGTGTAGATTAACTCCAATACAAGAAAATAAGTGAGTGGTCCAAGATCACTTATTTTGAACTTCTCCTTCATTTGACCCTTTACCTAATTGATTCCTTCAAGATCATTCCCTGTGATAATGATATCATTAAGATACACACATAAATAGATCACTTCAGATCCATTCCTCTTTATGAAAAAAGAGGTATCTGCCTTGCTAGCTTTGAATCCTTGGTTTTGCAAATAAGTCACCAATCTGAAATTCCAAGCTCTTGGAGCTTGCTTCAATCCATACAAGGCTTTCTTTGATTTGCATACATAGTTAGGATGATGTGCATCCTCATATCTAGGAGTTTGTGCCATATACACTTCCTCAGAAATCCATCCATTTAAGAAAGCATTCTTTACATCAAGTTCATAGAGCTTCCAATTTCTAGATGCAGCAAGACTAATGAGAACCCTAATTGTAGGCATTTTTGCAACAGGAGAGAAAGTCTCCTCATAATCAATACCATGGGTTTGAGCAAACCCTTTAGCAACTAACCTTGCTTTATGTCTATTTATACTTCCATCTGGATTTCTCTTGATTTTGTATATCCGTCGAGATCCAATTACCTTCATAGATGGCTTGTTAGGTACGAGCTCCCAAGTGTCATTCTCCTTCAAGGCTTCCATTTCTTCATCCATTGCATCTTTCCAAGCTTTCTTGCTATGTGCTTCTTCAAATGTGTTAGGTTCTTCATTGGTTGAATCCTTTGCCATGTAGATTGAGTGCTTGGTGACCAAAGAAGTATCATAACCATACCTCTCTAGTTTCTTCTTCTCCCTTGAAGACCTTCTAAGTGGTTGATGTGAGCTCTCGGGTCCATATGTAGCATCTTGCATCTTTGCTTTACCTTTGCTCTTCCATAGCTTTAGTCTTTCCAAGTCTTCTAGGTCAATCTCCGAATCACTTTCTTCAATTTGTTTTGGCTCCTTTGGTTGAAGTGATGGAAAATCTTCATCCAAGTCACAAGGCAGCTTCACTTTCTTGTCATCATCAAACCATGATTTGTTCTCATAAAAAATTTCATCTCTACTCACAAAAAATCCTTCATTGGTTGGGTTGTACAATCTATATCCTTTTTGGTCTTGGTCATAACCAATAAATATGCACTTCTTTGCCTTGGGATCTAATTTCCCTCTTCCTTGAGAAGGAATGTGAGCATTGGCTAAGCATCCAAAGATTTTACAATGCTCTAGACTAGTTCTTCTTCCATTCCACACTTCATATGGAGTGGTTCCATCTAGTGACTTAGATGGAAGTCTATTTATGATATATGTGGTTGTAGACACAGCCTCTGCCCATAGGTAGTTTGGTAATCCCTTTTCATTGAGCATGGACCTTGCAGCTTCAACAATAGCTCTGTTCCTCCTTTCTGCTGCACCGTTGAGCTCGAGTGTACACCTTGTAGTGACTTCCCTTTTAATGCCTCTTTCATGCAAGTAGGCATCAAATTCATAAGAGAAGTATTCTGCTCCACCGTCTGATCTGAGTCTTTTCAAAGTCCTACCTGTTTGGTTTTCAACAAGAACAAAATACTTCTTAAAACAATTAAAAACTTTATCCTTGTGCTTCATGAAAAACAGAATGGTCCACCTGCTACAATCATCTATGAAAGACACATAATATCTTGAGCCTGATATAGATGGCTCCTTAGTTGGACCCCACACATCCATGTGAACTAGATCCAAAAGATTTTGATACACATATCCCTTCTTATTGAAAGGTTGTCTATGAGCCTTGACGAGTTGACAAGCTTCACACTTATAAATCATGTGTTGCCTTGTGATATTAGGCAAGCCAAGTATGCTTTGGTCCCTGCAAATTTGTTTGAATGTCCAATCACCAATGTGAGCAAGCCTTTTGTGCCATATCTCCAACTTTGTTAGAGTTTGAGATCCATAGCTAAATAAGCCTATGTTCTTTGTATCTTCCACTTCAAAAGTGAAAAATTCTTCCTGTCTTTTCTCCTTTGGCAATCCTTCTAAAGCCTTGGCTTCGGTCTTCAACATATGCTCCAAATCAATTGAATCTAACCTGCAATCCTTTTTCAACAATATGTTCAAAACTTATCAAATTTTTGGTAATTGTAGGGACATACAAGACTTTGCTTAAGAGGTTCATATTCCCATCGGATGTCTTCACATTACCTATCTTCTCCACTGAGTGCTTTGTATCATCTCCTGTTTGCACTTCATGTTTGTTGTGAGGATCTTCCAAATCAGAAAGTAAAGCCACATTTCCTGCTACATGATTTGAGCATCCCAAATCAATGTAAAAGATGTGATCATCATCCTTACCCTTCTTCACTGATAGATTCATAATCAATAATGAATCTTCTTGACTTTGTTCCTCTGCATAGATACTGTAATCTCTTCTTCCGCTATGGCCACTTTGATAGTTGTTGTTGTAATTGTTATTGTAGTTATTGTTCCTCTTTGATAGTTGTTGTTCCTCTGCATAGTTATTGTAATCTCTTCTTCCGCTATGGCCATTTTGATAGTTGTTGTTGTAATTGTTGTAGTAGTAGTTGTTGTTGTTGTTGTTGTTGTAGCCTCCATTGTATCTTCCTCTATTTGATCCATAGCCACCTCTATTGAATCCTCTTCCTTTTGAGTTCCTCGGGTTCCTAAAACATTCTTCAGTAGTATGATTAGATAAGCCACATATGTTGCAAGGTTGAGATGATTGGAATCTCCTCCTGGCTTGCTTTCCACCGCTGCCTCTTCCTCTAGCTCTTCCTCTACCTGCAAAGTTTGCTTGGAAAGAGCTACCTTCATCTTCATTCTTCTTAATCTTGGACTTTTCCTTGATCTTAGCTTTATCAGAATATAAGGCAGAAGTTTGATTACCTCTTGAGGACTCACCACCTTTGCTAATCATTGCTTCATGAGTGAAGATTTGGCCCATGAGTGTGTTGAGGTCGGGTACATGCATATCCATGTACAAATCCATGGTTGTTGTGAGGGACTCCCACTTAACATCTGCTTTGATTCCATTTATGATTTGTCTAAGCATTTGCTCCTCTTCAATTACCTCTCCAATGATTCCAAGTTGATCTAAAATCTCCTTCATCTTTGTGACATAACCAGTCACACTTTGTTTAGGGCTTTTCTTCATTGTTGTGAACTCCATCCACAATTGGTTCTTGCTTGCTCGAGTGTTGGAGGAGAAGAAAGAAGCAAGTGCATCCCACGTCTCTCTTTATGTTTTGCATCCCTTGACATGAGGTAAAAGAAAATGAAAGATTGAGTTTAGAATATAGGACCTTGCAAGTGCATCCTTTGAACACCATTTGAAAGTCTTTCCTCTTCTTCATGTGAGGGTTGCCCTTTGTTCCTCATGGTTGGCATAGCTTCATCTCTAGATGTGTATCCAAATAGATTCCTCCCTTGAAGATAAGCCTCCATCCTTAGAGACCGTGTTGGGTAGTTGTTTCTATCCAATTTGTCAATTGTTGATGGAAATCCATCTCCCATGTTGATTGACTATGCTCTGATACCACTGTGGAGAGAGATGGTGGATGCAACCTGAAGATGAATTGGTGCTGCTACAACCAACTTCACACCAACCAACTGAGACTTCAGATTTGGTTAGTAGACCCTTTGAGCTTCCTAAATCCACAAAAAAAATCATGCAAGTGCTTTGGAGCAAGTATCTCAAAAGTTTGAGTCAAGACAGACTAGTTGCAAAATGACTAGCTCCCAAAACTTGCTATTTTTGTACATACACCTATTGGAAAAAATGAACAGTGCTCTCAACTTGGTAGGAATTAGAAAAATTAATTTTGGACATAGAAAATATATTTAGCAAGCTTCTCAATACAAGTTAAAACACTTCGATTCATGAACTGAGCACTGAGGAAACGTTTTAGCAAAATCTGGAACACTCCCGCCATTTTCGGGCTCTGTAGAAATAGACCAGTGAGTAGTAAAATGAAAATTTCTCACAAATGGTAAATCCAATGGACATGAAATCTTGTCACATAAACTAGATTTAAAGAGCTATCCAATGCACTTTAAAAATCTGAAAAAGGTTACGTATAGCCCGAGATATGAGCTTCTTTATTGTTCTCAGTGAGTATAGCAGAGAACAAATCTGAGAAGAAGTAAATGATGAATGTATAGATTCACATATAATTACAACCTCATTGGCAATCAATACTCGCATAATGGGAGTAGAATGATAGAGATATGGAATAAGCTCTTCAATCTCTCCAAATGGGCATGAAATGGGCATGAATCAAGCACTCTTTTGGCGACTTCCTTCTTGCTCTTTTTATAGCTACTTTTGGAGGTAGTTTCGAATTTGAATTCAAATGATTTCACCTAAAAGTGATGCTAAGAATTAGGAAATATTCTCTGAGCTGATGGATTCATGGTTTTAGGTAGTTGGAGCCATAGATTTACTTTTTACATCATGGATGACTTAAGCCATTCTTTCTTTTACAATTACAAGAGATAAAATGTACTCTTTTACAAGAGGTGTTCATATGTTTACACATATGACTTCAAATGAACATCATATCAAGCATATCAATCATGTAGGCTAGGGTAAAATGAACCAACAATATAACTCCCAAATGGGACCTTCAAGTGATGATTGAGGTTGCCATTTCTAAGCCCATCAAGACATCCCTGATCATCAAAGACTGAGATGGTAAGTGCCTTCATGAGCAAAAATTTGTTTATAGGAATTTACCTTGTTTCGATTGTTATAAGCAAGGCCATATAATTGAGGATTATCCCTTTTTGACTCGAAAAAAGGATCATGAAGTTTCCAATGATAATAAAACCACTATAGGTCCCTCCAATAA
Organism: Ceratopteris richardii; assembly: GCA_020310875.1. NCBI lineage: Eukaryota > Viridiplantae > Streptophyta > Polypodiopsida > Polypodiales > Pteridaceae > Ceratopteris > Ceratopteris richardii. Next base: position 88,618,013 of record CM035438.1, on the reverse strand, counting down.
TACTTCAAGTATCCCTAAGACCTCAATTAAACCCCAAGAAAAGAAGCAAGGTAAGATTAGCAATATCTATGATGTCTTGTTGGAAGAAGTTTCTAACCCATTCAAAGATGGGATGGAGGAAGTCCAAATTGATAAAGAAAATCTGGATCCCAATGCTTCAACAAAGGATGTTAATGGTATTGAAGATGATCAGGTAGTTTTGAATACTCCTTTCATTGATGAGAAAGAAGGTTGGACCCAGGTGCAAAATAAAAAAAGAGCTCTAACATTTCTCCAAACTCATTGGACAAGTCCCTCCATGTAGGTTCCAATAACTATGTGAAAGAAACTGATAATGACTTTTTGCAAGAATCGAATAGCTTTGATCAAAACCTGATCAAAGAGTTGACTCAAAAAGGTGTAACCCTATATGATGTTGAGACGGAAAATTCTAAGGAACTCAAAACCTCTAATCTTGGTAATCTCGAGTCTAAAAGAAAAGACCCCTTGAGGATCTCAGCCTATATGTCCAAGCCCACTCAAAATTATAGAAAATAATGGTTCTTTTTTCTATTATCTCCCTATGAGTAATATGTTTGTGCTTTCCCTTGCTATGTTTGGATTTTTCCTCATTCAAATGTCGAACAAGCAAATTCTTCTATGGATGGTTCCTGTTGAGTATGTTTGTTTTCATGCCCCTATTTTATACCATGCTTCAGGTTATGAAGGGGATCCTTGTGCACTGTCTTATGGATTTGAGAGCCTAATAGGATGAAAATTCTATTGATTTTGCCATCTGGATGTAGGTGCAGGGTGATTCTCTGCATAGTTTCAAAGATTGGTACTCAATTATAGTCTTCATAGATGTCCATGGTATTGTCACCCTCTCTGAGTTTAGTATGCTACAGAAGATGCTCAATCAGGATTATAGTGGCAATGTCATGTGGATAAATTACTACATCTATATTTATTTCTATAGTGTTTTTTATAAGACAATTCTGGTTGAGGCTAGTGGTATTAGAGAGAGACAAGAAAAAGTGTTGTAGAGAATCATGTTTGAAAAAAGAAGGCTGCATCCTTATCTACTTGATCAGGATGTCTGCAGGAAGCTCTTTGTCTTAGGCTGCTAACTGTGGTAATTGTATTATGATTTGCTATTTTTCTCATGAATCACATTAAGTTTTTATCTCTCAATATGAAAGGGTTGATTGACCCTACTAACGGTAAATCATGTAATATGTGGATGAAGGACTTGAGTCTCTATCCTGATTTTCTTTTTTTGCACGAAATCAAAATTAAAGGGTTCAACCTTAGCAAAAATCTTGGCATTTTTTCTTCTTCTCACTCTTGGTACCACAGTAATCATTATTATGGTAAAGGAGGGGCTATGATTGGTGTTCATGTAGGTTTGGTTCATTTAGTTGAGAAAGTTGTCTCTAGCCCTTCTCATCAGTGGATTGGTGTTAAGTGTATGTGTCCTTTGAACTTGACTTTTGTTAGTGTTTATGGTTCCAACAACTATGTGGAAAGAACTAAATGTTGGGAAGAGCTTACTGATCTTGAGGGAGATTTGCTCTTAATGGGGGACTTTAATATGGTTACTTATGCTAAAGATAGGGTTGGGTACAAAAGTAATGTTATTATTGGCAAAGAGAATCTTTTGGACTTCACCATTAGCTCCAATATGACTTGGACCGACATAAGTAGAGACTAGTTTTTGGTTGCTAGAATTGATTGAGGCTACTTGAACACAGATAGAGTTCATGACTTTTGGCATATCAAAAGTGAATGTGATCGATCCTTTAGTTTATCTGATCATGCGCCCCTTATCATCAATTTTCTAATGAATAACCCTAGCTCTAGGACTTGCTAGCCTCACTTGGATGCTTCTCTTTTAAAAATCCCAAATGTGATCTCTATAGCCAAGAATATTTTTTCCCACTGCTTCAACAATTCAGTTTCCCCCCTTCTGGCTTGGGAAAAATCAATTAGAGAGGTCCAAATGCTTTTCACCCATTACAAGAAGCTTGATAAGAAGATTAGGGTTGATATAAGAATGATGATATTAAAAGAGATGAACAAGATTAAAGAATAGTATCCTAACAATTCTAGTTATAGTCAGAGGATCATTGAACTTCAAGACAAGTCGAGACAGGAGGATTATATCTTGGCTATGGATCTCTTGCTACCTCAAGGGAATTTTGGGTAGGGAAAAACATGTTTGAGCTTCTTAAGAAGAAGAAAACTAAAATTTCATCCTCATGTTGAAAAAGAGTTCGGGTGGACATGCTATCAATATTGAGGAGAACTTGTAGGAGGTTGACAGCTTCTTTACTAATGTTTTCTTTGTGCCTCCCAAGTGGGGGGAGGACATCCAGAGAGCCAGAGCTTTAATTGCTCTTACAAGGAAGAAAATGATTCCTATTGGCTTGGCTTCTATTCTGGACCTACCCCTCTCTATCGGTGAGGTCAGAGAAACCATTGGTAAATTGAAACCTTGCAAATCTCTAGGTCTTGATGGTATTTCCAATGAGTTCTTTATTGTTTTGAGAGATTTTTTGACCACCCCGATTCTCTTGGTATGGCAAGATGCTATGAAAAAAGTTCTCTTTCTGCCTTCATAAACACTTGAGTTATTAAAATTATTCACAAAAAGGGATCCAAGGATGACTTGAACAACTGGAGACCCATCTCTTGTCTAAATTCTATATACAAGATTTTATCCTCTACCTTGGCTAGAAGACTTAGCCCCATAATGAACACTATCATCCTCCCTGAGCATAAAGGTTTTATTAGGAGGAGATTCATTTTAGATGCTATCATCTCTTTGTGGTAGGGCATGGATTATGCTAGTGAAACTAAGCAAGACTATTATTTTTTTAAGATTGATTTCGATAAGGCCTGAGACAGTATTGATTGGCATTTTATTTTGTAGTCTTTGCATGATATTGGTCTTGGGAGGGGCTTTATCATATTTGTGAATATCTTGTTCATGAATTCTTACTCTAAGGTTGCGATGAATGGTTATGTTTCTTCTTCTTTCAAACTTCATAGATCCATTAGACAGGGGTGCCCCTTAGCCCCCTTCCTCTTTGCTATCACATGTGATGCTCTTGGTTGGCTTGTCAAAGATTGTATGGAGTGTAAAGAGATATGTGGTATTGATATCCCTAATGCCCCCACTCAACTTCATTTGCAAATGTTTGCTGATGACACAAATATGATCATCAAAGCCAATTATCTGTATGCTTCTAACTTTCTGAACTACCTCGATTTATTATGTATTACTAGTGGATCTCAAGTCAATCATAAAAAAACTTCTTTCAAATCTTCTAACATGATTATTCCTTAGTGTATTGTTGACATTGGTTGTGACATGATTAAGGATGATGATATTTTCAGACTGTTGGGCATTCCTATGGGCTTTCAGGTGACCTTCTCTCAAAGATGGAAATGGGTGGTGTCTAAATTCAAATCCAAGCACTTTAAATGGATTTCTCTACAACAAAGTTTGTTTCACAGAACTTTTGTGTTAAATCATTACATTATTCCCTCTATTATCTATTTCTTATCTTGATGGATGCCCACCAAAAAAGAATTGCATCAAATCATTGCCTTGTCTAGGAGATTCTTGTGGAGTGGTGATTGCCATGGTGCTTGTATCCCTAAAGTTGCTTGGAAATTTTGTTGTATGAAGGATGAGGGGGGTCTTGGGATGGCTCAACAGTTGTCTATTAAGTGGATCCTTAGATCCCTCAATTTCTAATGACTTTTGGGCTTGTCTTATTAAAAGAAATATTGGCAAATTTCATGTGGAAGGACATAAAGCTTGGACTAACTTTGATCTTTGGAACATAGTACTCCTCAAGTCTTTGTGCCCATTGGCAATAGACTCACTTGCAACATGTGGAGATCCTGGATGGCTATAAAAAAAGATTACACTCCTAGTCTTGCTTTTTCTACTAACCTTTTCTTTTACCTATAGGAGTGCCCTTGGGCTAGCTGGATTGCTCATGAACAAATGGAACCCTTAAGAATCATTTAAAACAAGTGTAGAAAAAAGGGAATTCACAAATTTGTTGATCTATATCATAATGGAAGTATTTCGGATAACCATTTGATCTCAAATCTAAACTTCCTTTCTTTGGCTTATAAACAGGCTCTGCTAAAAGTGAAAGCCTGATTGCTAAAAGACATGATGCTTGCTCCGATTTCAAAGATATTTCAATCACTGAAGTAGCGTAGGATATTTACAAGAAATACAAGAAGCATTTTGGAAGTTTTTCTCAACTAGTCAAGACGCTCAATCAAAGATGGATGTTCAACTAGTCCCTGAATCAATGGACATATAGGTTTCAAGCAAATTGGGCCTTTCCCATTGCCTTGAAGCATTGTTTCTTATAGTGGCTTATCATTCACAAAGGCGTGTGGATTGGTAGGAAGACCAAGATCTACAACATTAGTAATGGGGAGTGTTACTTTTGTAGCAAGGAGGAGGATCTCTCCCACCTCTTCATCAACTGTACCCATGCCCAAAGATTTTGGAGCCTTCTCAACAAGTGCTACTCTGTTGTTGGGGTTAACAAACTTGAATCTAAAGAGATTCTACTGGGGTGCTGCAATAACATGGATCTCTTGTTGTGGCAATTATGGAGATCCCAGATCCTCTGGCACATTTGGGTTAGTAGAAACTAGGCCATCTTCCAAAGTGGCAAGAAGGATTATCTTATAAGTTGTAAAAAGGAGCTCAGAGCTACTCTAATCTTTGTATTAACTCTATCAACACTGTTGCTGATAAAAACTGGCACATTTGGGTTAGTAAAAACCAGGCCATCTTCCAAAGTGGCAAGAAGGATTACCTTATAAGTTGTAAAAAGGAGCTCAGAGTTACTCTAATCTTTGTATTAACTCGATCAACACTGTTGTTGATAAAGATTTCAGAGTTAGTGACCTCTTGCTAAAAACTGAAGTTGGTAGGTGGAGAACTTCTCTCCCCTTTTATTCAGCCATGAGATACTACATGTCCTTGTTCATTTGAGTCTGTTTTGGGGGTCCTGATTGTCCTTCCTAGGTAGGGTGATGTCTTGAGGTGGGGGGCTTGCCCCTTGCACATTTGTAACACTCTTTCATTAATTAATTTATCTTGGTCTTCTCAAAAAAAATTTAAACCTTCATGACGGTTTCACAAAGAAAGGAAAGATTGTCGAGCACAACACACCCATGTCCAAGGCATCCCCAATAATTTGTTCCGATTGTACTGAAATTAGTTATAATCCCTCAAACGTCCAAGGGAATAGAACATCAAGAAACTGTGTTAAAGCCGTCTTCAAGAATTCCGCGATGTCGTCCCGTATTTCTCTACTACAAAATTGCGCTATAAAAATCAAATATTTAAAAATTAGAGCGCTTGCCAGCCTGCCAGGCAGAGCTGCTGCCCATGAGTCTGTCTGCCCAGCAACCCACGTCCCAGGTCAGACATCCTTCAAATCTCGGTGGTGGACCGGTGGTGCTGGTGGTGGCAGTAGCAGTATACATTCTTCTGCTGTGGCACGGTCGCCGCAGCGCTGCAGCAGATGCAAAATGGGATGCATCTAGACGTAATCAAAAGAAACATTGCCGAGGGATCCCACGTGCAGAATTCTGTTCGGTACACGGCCTTGTGGCCCGTCACGACTAGAACAGAAACATAACAGTTCTGCATATGCAAAGTTTTGTCTTGTGCGATGGCCCATATTATATGAAACAGCGTTGATATTCCAACATATGTCTTGCGAAAATGAAGAAAAAAAACGATGGCCGTCCGTTATATCAGTGAAGACTAATTTGTTTATTATTTATATTGACCCTAAGTGCATGTGCGTAGACAATACTCGTGGCCGTTAAACTCACTCTCTCTCTCTCTCTCTCTCTCTCTCTCTCTCTCTCTCTCTCTCTCTCTCTCTCTCTCTCTCTCTCTCTCTCTCTCTCTCTCTCATATGCTTGGCTTGCAAGTTGCAGAACCTCCGCGTACTTAACATCACCTCCCCAGATGCAGTCGTCTATTTGGACACAATTTATGCGCATAAATCTGTACGTCACAGCCCTGTCCATAATTGCCGACAATCTTGAGCTCAGAAAAATACACATTACTGAGTTAAGATAATGTGATTCAATACACGTGCTATGTTTGTCTTCCATCAAATGAATGCAATATACAAATATGAATGTTCTGTGTGTTTTATCTCTAGTCCCAACATTCCTGATCTTGCCGTAAATAAACATTTTTACATAAATTCGGCCATAAATAAATTTCCTTTACAAATTGAACTGATCGGTAAGACTATCAAAGCACCCATCCACTTAGAAACTGAAGTACATCGTACTCTGGTACTGCCTGGACTGCTGTTGCCATCGGACCTCATTGCAGATTCAGAGAGCTTATTCATTGTTTGAATTTTCCGAAACTCTTCTTAGTTATCTCCTTCCTTGACCAATAACAATTTCAGGAAAATGTCCACCAGTTTAAAGATTAAAAGTAGAGACCTGGGAATACCGTGCTTATGTGCTGATCCGATATCAAAACACCGTCAATAAGAGTAGAAAATGACGATTATGAATTTCTAAACAGTGTTGTGGTTGAAGCGACCCATAGACTCTAGCAGACATTGAATGCCAATTATCAACATTCATTCACTTTCCCTTATCCTGGACATTTTCACCCTTCAATATAAACTGCGTTTCTATCCTCATACGATACATACAGCATGCTACACTGTGCTTGGTTTCACCTCAGTATTTAACCAATATCAGGTACTCTGTCAGACATCACACCATAAACTTTACACTGCAGTTCTGCAAGACTGTCCACCAAATATGAAGCTTAGGCAAACTTCTATTCAATGCAGCCTCCCGTTTCAAATGTCTTAGCTGCTGCATCATATCGACGTATGAAGGCCTTAAAGTCCTTCATCTTTTGGGTTTATTTGCCCATTGGGCCAGTATCCTTTGCCAAACAAGAGCATCTGCTGAATTGACAGCACATGGAACAGCAAATTCAACATTCATGTAACCGGATGGGAGTGGAGTATGAAGGGATATGAAGTCCAATACTAAGAAATTATTCTAGGAGCAAAAAAGATCCTTTGCCTTCATTCGGTTGCCTGAAAGATCTCATGCATAAATTGCTGAAACCTTTTGGAATAAAGGATAGGATCGACTGCAGATATGGACAGAGAATCGAATTGGAAGGATTTATAAGCATGCTCTAACTTCTTCCCCATGTCATATTCTTGAAGGATATCAATCACACCAAAATAGAGTAGAACATCATATGCTTGTTTCAAGTTGCTATCATCTTTTTTGCTTGTGAGCCTTCGATGTGCCTTTGCGGGCATATTGTAACCAATCTGTGTCTTCCTGCACAGATGCAAATTTTTTTTACACAACGCTCACACTTGTCACAAATTTCTAAAGCTTAAAGAGCTACAGTGGCCAAAGACAATTTACCCATTATTCTCAGGGAAAAGAACAGAAAAACTTCTTGGTCTCTCCGGGGAGTTTTCCAAAGAGCTACATCCATTCAAGATGCTTTTGTCTTCTTCACGTTCTGCCTTCCTCAGAGCTGTCTGACTAGAGAAGACTTCTACTTCTATAAAACCGCCTAAACATACAATGTGGAAAACAGCACTTTCAATACTTCGGCATGTGTCAAGTCCTCATGAGATCAGTGACAGGATAACGTGACAAAATGCTGTCTCAAGGAATCTCAAGAACTCATTTGTATAGGGAGCAACTTACCACTCTCTGCCAAAAACCTTGATAGTACAACATCATGTAAAGGTAGATCAGCAATGGAGCTATCAGTATCGCAGGTGTCCTTGGGAGAGTCCTTGAAATGAAGCCCCAACAATAGGCTGTAATCCATGATGTGCTCTGACTCCAAGAATTTGCAGTCCTTTGATATTTGGCTGTGAAATGGGAGATATGAAAAGCTATCAATGGTTGATTTAGAAGGTAACTACTGCATTCTGTGCAGTATAGACTCATTCTCACTTACTCAAGAACTGCATCCCTCCATGACTTATCTAGTTGAAAGATAAACTCCAAGTCCAAATCCTTGAATGTTGTGCTCTTATTTAGAATCTCTTTCTCTGCAGATCTGCCTTGTGAAGAACCCTTCAGATCAAACCTTTTATGAATCAAGAAATCCGCAGAAACCACATTTCCCATGATAATAAACCGGACCTGCTCCAAACATGGAATGGGTTTTATAGAGCATACCAAGATGCACCATGTGAGATGTTACACATGGGTTTTATAGAGCATACCAAGATGCACCATGTGAGATGTTACACATGCAGTAAAGGACGCTTGAGGATCTTACCTTTTGTCCATGGGAATTCTTGAATCTATGGAGGCCCAAAAACCTTGTAAGGAGCGTGTTCTTATAAGTCTCCACATGATTACAATACCTTGGCAACATCTTCAGAAGGACCTGAGAATAGGAAAAGGATAGTTGAAGGTAAAACTAGTATAAGAAAGTTAAATCAAGATTGCAAAGATCTTTCACCTTCACTTCTGATTTCCTCAGGGTCTTGATTATGAAACGCTCATCCTCAGTGAGATAGAAAACACTCCCGCTCTTTCCAGGAGAAGAAAGCTCTCGCAACCCACTATCACCACAGATGGATAGCATATATTCAGCAGTGTCAACTTTGAATAACTCTCTCAAATGCCTGGAAATTTGCAGATATCTAGAGACATCAACATTTCAGAAGCATAGCTCTCAAAATAACCGATACAAACTAAATAAAGAATGCATAAATGAGGTTATTCTCACCCTAGCGTGCACACGGAGAAGTTTAAAATTTTGGTTGATAGCTCAAATCACAATGTTTGGGATAAACATGCACTTTTATATCATGATGGAAAGTGAAATATATTTGAAGGAAGCATGACTAAAAGTGGGCCTGTAAATAAAGGATGACAGGTTGAAAGAATTTCCATTGCCACCTGAATACTTTTGGACAGTAATCTTTCCACTTGAAATCAGCAGATTGATGAGGAGGAGTCACATGTGAGCCTTCTCGAGGGAAGCTCATCCTTGTCCTGGCCTTTGGACCGAAATCAGCAGCCCCTAATCTCATTTTCTGCCCTGGCATAGCTCTTCCCACCGAACTTCTGAGAAAAGGATCAAAATTCGGCTCAAAATGAAAGCATGGATTGTATATTTGCATGGACCTACCAGCATTGTTATGGCTGTAAATTACGAATTAGATTGTATATTTTGCCGTAAATATGTTTATTCTTTTACGTATCTTTGCTTCTATACAAGATCAAATGATGAGGGATCAGTGCTAGCTGATTACTTATGCGTATGTACCTGATTCCAAGCTGCAAGCTTGTCATCAGATCATAATGCCGATGTCCTTTGTCTATGGTTTCTCCAGGTGTCTTTTTCTCCTCTTTGGTCCATTTATTATGTGTGTAATCAGCCTCAGAAGTGGTCGTGCTCTCATCATAGGAGAAGTTTTCGTCACTATCCTCATATATACACTTGTTGGACTTGGATATGTCAATCGTACTTTGAGGAGACACAGTCAAATCCTCTAACTCCCGTGGTCTCTTGTCAACAAGGCAGTGGCCTTCCCTGACGGCCACCATACCGAGTACAAGTTCATTGGAGCGTGATCCAAGGCCTGGTGGCCGAAGCTCTTCTGACAAATGAGAATCAGAGCAAACCTTCTGCCGTTCAGGACTTTCTGAGTCCGCATTTACGTCCTCATCTTCCTCTATACAGAAAGGGTGAAGATAGCCTAAATTTTCGCTTTCAAGATTCTCTTTACGTGGTCGAATGAACCTACCCTTTCCTTTATTGACTCCCTGATGCCAAATACCAAAGTATGCACTTCCATCTGCCCATGTATAGACTCCATTTCCATCAGCTAGCCCATTTAGCCAGTGACCATCATACTTGTCTCCATTCTTCCATACCAAGATACCTCTTCCAGACATCAGGCCATTCTTCCACTCTCCATAGTATTCACTGCCATTGCTCCAAGTGTATCTGCCCTGCCCTTCAGGGGCATCGTATTTCCACCTGCCTTCATAAATATCCCCATTTGCATACCTTTTCCACCCACATCCATGCTTTCTATTCATTTCCCAGCTACCCTTGTAAACACTCCCATCGACACCATGGTATGTGCCCACCCCATGCAAGCTGCCATTGAGAAGTTCTCCCTCATATGAAGACCCTGATGGCCATGTCATCTTACCTCTACCACTATGTTCACCGAGGACCCATCTACCTACGTACGCACATCCATCAGCCCAAGTCTGTTTGACCATCTCATCTTGATGTCCGATGCTTTTATAACTGTCCCAACGTCGAAGCTTGTCTGTCTTCACTAAAGTTGTCAACTTCTTGTGCACCTTCATATCCTTTTCCCCAGCCTCGTCCGGCTTGCTTTCACCATTATCCGGTAGAAGTTGCTCCTCATTGGAAGATTTTTTTGATACGGTATCTTCATCTTCTTCGTCATCTACATGTGCAACTGGCCCTGACATGCAGAAAAGGCCAGCCTGTGGGATCTTCCGGTGACTCAAAGGCCCCTTTCTCGCCTGAACCTGAAGTTCATTCAAGAAGGTTCTCATTGTATCTACATAGTGGATGAACGTCGGGCCTTTAGGACCCTCGAAGCCATCCTTTGAGGAGCCTGTCATAGACAATGGCCTCAAGAGACAAGAAAGAGAAAATCATAGTTTCGCAAAGCAATCCGCAATCGTGGTCACATGTCGGAAAATGCGAATAGTAGAGCCTGGATAATCATTAATCTCTCTCTCTCTCTCTCTCTCTCTCTCTCTCTCTCTCTCTCTCTCTCTCTCTCTCTCTCTCTCTCTCTCTCTCTCTCTCTCTCTCTCTCTCTCTCTCTCTCTCTCTCTCTCTCTCTCTCTCTCTCTCTCTCTCTCTCTCTCTCTGGAATATAAATGTAAGGTTTTGCAAAGCTGCTTGTAGGAGTGCGGTAAAATTTACCACTTGCACCTAAGGGATATCACTTTTGTCAAAGATTAGCTTGAACATGTAGATCAGAATGAAGGAAAGAAGAATCACATTGCGCTCATGCAAGGGTCTGTGACGTCCAGAGGATTCCGGGCAATCACGTGCGTCAAATGCTTCAACTTAAGGAATAAATTGAAATCCCGCGAAAATGCTCAGAAACAAGATGCTGAGAGAGTGTGTGGTGGAAATACTACGAGTTTTCGTGCAGACTTTCCATTGCAATAGCATGAGCAGAACAATGCAAATGTAGAAATGCTGCGATGCCGTTGTATTTATAGCTGTACTGTCATCGTGAAATCGGAGGTCAGCGACTCGCCACAACTGAATATGATCAATGCAGAGAGGCTCACCTTCCACTGAGCTCTTTCTTCCCATCAACATGGATGCGTATTCCTCCGCAAATCGCTTCCCTGCGGAGTAAAATGGTGGAAAGGAAAGCAAGATGTACATATGAGCTGGAGCCTAATGGATAGTAGTACAGGAATGTTCCTCGTTTCGCAACATACGGTAGAAAAAATGTATGAGCTAATGAGCCTGAAGAAGATGAGGATGGAGAGAGAACTTAGCAATGGAAGATCCCTGAAAAGAAGGCATCTCTAAAGGGTCTGACAGAGGTACGAGAGCACGGAAGCTTTGTATGGAGAGAAAGCTGATGTAACTGCTTCCAGATGTGGAGAGAGAGAGAGAGGCGACATGCGGAAGCAAAAGCCTGCTGGTTGTCTGTAACCGATGGTATGCGAAACAAGAGATATAGGGAGAAAAAGAGGGTGCTCCGTGTCACCGACTCATTGTGTATTCTACTAGGCAGAGTTCGAAGGAAGAAGGCATAGAGAGCTCGTTATAACTGAACTATCACATATTCGGAATGAAGCTCATTAACTTGCAAAACCGCAAGTTATAACAGCAATTGTGATCCGATTCCAAAGACAGAGAGATCGATGAAAGAACAGCAGCGTCGAGCCTAGTGTACCGTATCCTCTGAACTGTCTTACAAACTAATCCATGATACGCATCCAGGCTAGGAAAGAAGGCGACATGAACAGAGATCTTCCCCTTGCTGCGAGCAATGCAGAGCCTCACAGTAAGCTGCAATGCCCAGGGATGAAGAGCCTGCAGTAGAGACTCCTGGCTCTTGTATCGATTAAAGAGATAAAGAAAGGAGAAGGTGACAGTAGAGAGAGACAGGAAAAGAGAAGAGACGTACGAGGGACGGCGATGTAGGCAGTAAGAACTCTAGAATCGTGATCGATACACTGCAAAATTGGCTCTCTCTCTTTCCAGTTTCATCTGTCTACGTGAGTGAAGATTCTCTCCCTGCCTCCTCTTTTCTCTCTGAAAATAGTGATGAGCTCATTGAGGGAGAGTGAGGCCGGCAGTCAGAACTCTAGAATAGAAGATCCGAAGGCGGAGGAAAACGTACAGGACCTCGGGTTTATGCAGATGAGATGCCGGCATGTGTTGACGAAAGAGATGAGACGCGTTTACTTACGACCCTAATCGGCCCACGGTCCAACGTCTTCAACTACAAGAGGGGAGTTGCAGCCCTCAGAAGACGCTGATGACGAAGGTATGCCGACTCATTGGATTCACACATCCATAGACGCAGGCAACGCCTCACATTTGGACCAGTTGAATCATACGGTGACGCTGCAGCTTGCGGGCCTCTCCAACTGAGAGGATTTAGTAAGCAGGAGCCTACTTGCTCGCTGGTGGTTGGGTGAGTGAGAAATCAGAATGGGCAATCTGCAGTTTGACAGTAGGTTCAAAGTCTATAGAGAACTTGATCATGTAACAAGTAGATAGAGCGAATCATGACAAAAATGCTTAGTTCCTGTAATTCTAGAGGGGGAGGCCACTATTACTGTGTGATTTCTGGAGGAAGAAGGTAGATGTGCTCACGGTATGAGTGTGATTGATATTCCGAAGGGACAAATGGAGATTGGAAATTCATCCCATCCGAGCCTTACAGCCATGCACATGGAGCCTGGAGAACAGAGCCTTCGGCCATGAGGCGCTCGTCGCCCGGCTACCAGAAGTCAGGAGGCAAGAGAAACCAAGCTGGCTGGAGCCAAGGTTAGAGTAAGAGCCTGCATATGGGACGGACTGTGGGTGGAGAATGATTCACCATACACGCACAAAAGAAAGCCAAAGTTTTGCACATGGTCATTGGTGACACAGCAAAGCAGAAAGAGCAGATATGGGCCCATCTTAAGGGAACAGATCAAGCTTCAAGAGAGAGAAGAAGGACGATACAGCCTCCGGAAGAAAGCTCTACATGTGAAAGTTCAGACAACTTTTAAGATGTATGTTCCGGAACAAGAGAACGAGAGGACGACCGGGGGCCCTTGTTTGTCTGTCTATACTCTACACGATAAAAGAAAGAACAAGACTTGGATAGGACCAAACGGAGCAGACAAATTTGTTCACCGAGTCCTGTTTTAAAGACTACTCCCAAATGAATAGAGGACCTAAAAGTTTTGTCCACCTTTTTGTCGATGTACATAACACCATATATTTCGAAAGGAGGAAACGAGTCAAAAAAAAAAAACATCTAGGTACCACACAAAGAAGTGGACATTCAATATCACAATGGTAGGTACAATGATCAAGAGTAACATGGATTTAGAGGCTTCTGTATTTTTTAAAGGAGTTCTATTTTAATATCTACATCTCTCAAAGCTTGAATTACTTGAAAGTGTAACTCTGCAATGAAATGAAAAGCATAGTATCCATGGGATCCATTGAATGTCACACAAGCCGAGGTAAAACACCTAACACCTACTAAAAATGTGCAAAACTCAAAAATTTACAAAAGATTAGAATTGAAAAGGCATGGCTCTAAAACTAGATGATGAGATTGGTTTGAACCAAGGAAGAGCTGCCATAAGGGAGCAAACAAACTCTTTCATTAGTCCTATTTTCAATAATTCTCGAAGATGAACAAAAGAGCAAAAATTTTTGTCTACCTCTTTTTCGATGCACATAGCACTATACATTTCGAAAGGAGCAAACGAGTCAAAGAAACATCCAGGTGCCACACAAAGAAGTGGACGTTCAGTATGACATTGGTAGGTATAATGGTCAAGAATAAGATGAATCTTGAAGTTTTTGAGGCTTTAGTAGTTTTTGAAGAATGGGGTTGATTCTACTATGTACATCTCCCAAGGCTTGAATTCATTGAAAGTGTTATTGTGGAGTGAAGCAAATAGTAGTCATGGGATATTCTGAATCCCATGCAACCAGGGGCAAAAGTCTTAGTACCTACTTGGAATGTATAGAACTCAAAAATCCACTAGAGATAGGAACCGGAAAGGTCATAGCTCCAAAGCAAGATGATGAGATTGGTTTGAACGGATGAAGAGTTGCAATAGTTTCATGTGTGGCTCATGCTATAGGAGTTTTCTTTTAAGCTTGATCATCAATATACTTTTTCAATTGTCCTTTAAAAGATTGAAGTGAACAACGCACACATCTTAGAAATCTCCCTTCCTCACTTTTCCAAGGGTTATGCATCACGCCACACTTCAAGTCTGAACCTTAGATTTCAGAGTCAATGTTTACTGTTTTTACCACTACACCATGGATCCTCGCCATGCTTTGGTATTTCAGGATACAAAAATAAGTTATAACATTTATGATTTATCATACTATTACATTCGAATCAAATCCAAATCTAACCAAATGTAAGCTATATTTTTGTGTGATGCATGCAAAAAAAAAAAACACATACACACACACACACACAAAACATGAGCCATCTCTGCTCCTCATGCTTCTCCATTCTCTAGACACGGATAACATTGTTGAAGATGATCTAAGAAGAAACAAGATAATTGCTTGAAAACAACCACTAGATCAAGAAGTTTGTAGACACATTACTAGACTTAATGAAATTTCAAAGTATTTTGTTTATTAGTACATGATTTTTCTAAATAATGAAACTCCAAATTATTTGAAGTTGTGATATCATAAGTGAAGTCTATATATTATAAGGGGCCTAATTTCACATACAAGCTATAGAGGGTGACGTTCCAATGATATATTAAGGAACTTCGAAAAAGAGTATAATCTCTAGCATTGGATTCATCACGAGATAAGCTTGTTGTCTACAAGGTCATCAACATGAATTCAAGTTCCATTACAAAAATATTTCAAATATCAAAATTTATTTTGTTGCATTACAAAAAACTTAGGTTTGAGGAGCATATCTTTTTCTAAGATTGAATACAAAAGAAAAAAAACAAAAGGCACAAGAATTTCCTCGACTTAAACCAAAAAAACATACAGAAGAATTTGCACTAGTTTCTAATGTTTAGGAACTGGTCATCAAAACCTTTGCATGTTATCGGTGCATGTTGGGCTAGCTAGTGGGGCCCTTTGCCTCTTGAGACACGTGTGGGGGGTTGACCCCTCCAATGGTTAAATAGTTTGATGGCCCTTAAGTCCAACATTAACCCAATTGAAACCAGCCGCCTTCCATGTAAGTACTATGTCCGCCTTCACTTGTACTCTCAATCTCAATTGATTTAAATCATATCAAGAGAGTAAGTTTTTGTAGAACTTCCTCTTAATTTATTTATTTTTTACTTGCACGTTCAGTAAATTTGATTTTCGCTTTTAATAAGGTCTCTTATGGAATCAATTGAGTGAAGTATCAATACGTTTTTATGAGATACTCAAGTAATGGTCCCCATAAATTTAAGAACTAGAAGATTTAAGACGATTTTTAGGGTACTTTATTGAAAAACAATCAGGTTGATATATTCAAGGTAGCCATTAAGTGATGGTATGGATATAAATAGGAGAATATTTTTATTAAATAATAGTAGAGGTTCCTACTGAAACAATAAGGTTATGTATTGATCTTGGTTATCCTCTTTCTTTCCAACAAAGTGAACAAATATATAAAAACCACTAGCTCCCAAGTTTCCTGTCTATATAGGCTTTCATTTAATCGTACTTTTTGTATCTAAATATACATTAAAGAACCACTCACAGGACAACCGTGTTCTATCATATGGTAAGGAAATGTATAGTTTATCTTATTCTACACATTTTGTAGTCCTTACTTCATTTTGTATTTCTCTTTCTTTCTTTGATGGATCTTTTTGTCATTGTCTGCTAAATAAAGTAAAGGTGTTTCTTGTATTAGATCCTGCTATGAAAATATCTACATTCTTAAAAAGGGCACACAAAAGGAATTTCAAGATCCCATCACACACAAGAGTACTTTCATAGCCTTTCATAAACAAAACAGCAGAAAGTCCATGGAACATGCTTTCTCATCTCCATTGATTTCTTATTAAAGCATCAGCTTTTTGCATACCTAGTGAATTTTCTTCACATAGCATCCAAACATAGTAGCTGATCATAGTATGATGCTACTGAATTTCTAGATCCCTTACAGTAGTTAATCATAATATGATGGCTCTAACTTTCTAGATTCCTAAGAGTAGTTAATCAAAGCATGATGGTTCTAATAATGGGCCCTTCAATCCTTCATAGAATCCTGGTTAGTTTTATACACGTGTTCTTTTCATTCATGGATACCACAATTCTTAATACACATGAGGGCCCACGTAGGAGTACAATTTTACTTAGTCATGATAAACGTTTGACCATATAAGAGTTGACATTCATGGAGCAAATAGTGGTAATGTCTTCCAAAAGTGCGCATACAAGCAATTTAAGTCATTCACTAATCCCTCTCATGCAAGTGCTTTTTCATATTTTCTTTTTTATTATCAACCAACTTGCTTTTTCATATTTCATGTTCACTTTTTCATATTTTCTTTTTTTATTATCAGCCAACTTGATTACTACTAGCCTGCGAAAAGATTCTTTTAGCATTGGCTTCCAAGATTCTTTTAACATTGTCTTCCATTCTTTTCTACGTACTCATATACGCAACGCACATCCTTAACAAATATTATTGAGACATTTGTTGTATTTAGTTTAAAAGTTCCCTTTGCTTCATACGATACGTTTCAAACTTTCAAATACATATGCATGCCAATGTATTAATAAGTTGTACTTACAAGTTGGAGTAGTTATTGAGTGGGTAGCTTGCATGAGTTTCATGCGAATCCCATTATTTTCCATGGAAGTCTTTCATATTTTCAGAGACTCGTCATGAGAGTCCCACATGTTTCCATGGAAGCCTTTACATCATTAGAGGTTTTCTTCAGGGGCGAACACGGATATACATCCTAGTTTGAATCCATTTATTTTATTGTGACTCAATGAATTTTTTTGGATAAGTTGCGGTACTTTTCTAAAATCTCTTGATATTAATTTATTTTTATATGAGATGAATCTCACTTTCATCATAGCCAGTGCTAGAAACAATCTACAGATCAGCTTCATTAGCGCTCTCCACCGATGATGATGATAAGTTTGTCAAACTGCAACAAAGTTCCATTTCCATCATGCCAATCTACTGTCTGGCAACAAAAGCTTTGAGAATGAACTTTTTGGATCTTCTATGTTTCTTCAACTTCACTTAGTATTCTGCTTTACAAGGGAACTAGTGCAGGCGATTAACTAAATGAAAAAGTGTGGAATCCATGTTACGTCAGCATACATAAAAATCAAAGTTTTTGTACTTCTTTCGCTAAAGTACTTAAGATGTCTTTCCGATAATTTGGGAATTCTCCCATAGTAACCACATATTTGAACAAATACTAAAAGTTCATTAGAGAGAGGGAGAGAGTGTATATATATATATATATATATATATATATATATATGTGTGTGTGTGTGTGTGTGTGTGTGTGTGTGTGTGTGTGAATAAAAACCATCATCTAAAGAAGGATTCAGAAATAGTGATAGGATGGTTCTTAGTATTTGTATAGTCTCAAGAGCGATCTTTTGCTCTATGTCCTCCTTACGTTTTGGACTTCGTTGAGTATCTTTTATTAAAAATCAAGTCATTATTCTCTTTGAATGATGAACTTCTTAAAATCTTCTAAGCTTGTTTATTACAATCTTTTAGCTTGTTTATTACAATCTTTTACTTGGAAACCGCACACAATCGTAGTATAGGACTAGCTCCATTTTAGTCTAGATCATGGATTAGGACTGTTTGATCATTCGTAATGTTTTTTTCTACAAGAAGCACTTGAAGGAAGGAAAATACAAGGGAGGAGTTGGAGAGAATCACAAAGAAGGTTTATAACCTTTGTATCCTCTCATCGGGGACTCACTTATTTTTTAGTTTGTTTTTCTTTGAAATCAACACCCCGTGGTACCTAAAGGGGTGATTTTTTACAATCATGGATCCTTTTACCTAGAGAAAATAAGGATTTTTCAATTGACTAATCTTTGCGAGTCTTATCAAAGTTGATTGAACATCGTTTCTTCCAAATCTTCCAGCTTCACTCCTAATGACATTCCACATAGCATTGGAGTAGACGATCAATTCCCAAAGTAGCACTTCTTTCCAATTAACTTGATAATGTAACCTCATGAAGTTACTGAGGTCTTGCTAGATAAAGATGCTTTTAAGGCGAGAAAAGAAAATATGACCTAGATCTTCCCTACCACTTTGAGAACCTCTTGCACCAAGAGGGGGTGGGGGGACCACAAATTTTACTTGCTTTAACATTGTTCTATATCCCCTTATGGAGGGTTCACCACATCATAACCGCTTTCTTGTATTTGATAAGTGGGTGCCAAATGTCTTGGAAGTTGAATTCCCAACTAATCCAAGACCAAATCAAGCACCAGTTCTTGTTAAGAATGTGATGGAAGTCTAGATTCTTTTTTATTCTTTGGGTTTTCTCAATTTTGTTGCTAATCTGTCATTGAAAACCTTCCAACCATGGAAGATCATTGCCAATCAGGAGATAGGATTTTGAATCATCCCACACATTGATTATGTGTCTTAAAAGGCACCAGTTGTCATAGTCTGCTATGAAATTCATATCTATGTCCTCAAAGATGATCTTCTATCTTGGTTCCTAAATATGCTTTCACTTATAGGATTGTTTGTTCTAGAGCCTCTTGGCCCTATAGAGGTGCTATCCTTCCACAATACTAGCTATTAGGAACCAAATGAAGTCATGTTGTATAATACTCATAGCCCACTTCTTGTCTTGATTGATGGTATAGTAGGGCTTCATCTTGTTCCACCTTTTTCACAAGGAGCACATGAGATCCGAGCCCTTAGGGGTAATCCAGAAAGGGGAGAACAAGAGAGTGATAAGATCAAACTCTTTTCAATCGATGATTCTAGCAAACGAAAGGATGTCACTGTCTTTGAAAATAGGTCTCTTATTCTTGTATTCCTATGTGCCATATGATCCTCCTCAACCATACTGCTTCACATGCTCTTTGTATTCAGCTTCAGTAGAAGATAATTCTACAATCAGTTTCTTCTTACTGATCCAAGAGAAAATCACTGATCCCAAAGAAAAGCAATAACCAAAAATTGATTTTTTGGTATCAATATCTCTTATCCAATCTGAGTCACAGTATCCAACTAAAGATGATCCTTCTTCATAAAGAATAGCATAATCAGTGGTTCCTTTCACATACTTGAATATCCACATGCTTGGCTTCCAATGAGTTTGGCAAGGCTTTAGAGAACCTACTTACAACATAAGAGATAATTGGTCTACTATTGGACAAGCAGATGAGACTTCCAACCTATTTCTTGTATCTTCCAATATCCACTCGAGATGAAGTATCTTTAATAGATAATTTTATGTTGACCTCCATAGGTTTATAAATTTCCTTGCAATCCTCCATGTTGAATGCCGTCAATATCTATTTTTCATACTTTTGTTGAGAGATGAAATATTCCCTAGTTATTTCCAAACTTTAAGGCTTAAGCATAATGCATTAAGTTTCATACTTTTGTTGAGAGATGAAATATTCCCTAGTTATTTCCAAACTTTAAGGCCTAAGCAATAATGCATTAAGTTTCAAATTATGAACTTAGGGCATCTTTTATTTGTTGAAGAAGAACATCATCATTTCCAATAATCACAAGGTCATCTACATAGAGTACAAGCACAATTGTATTCTCTCTACTCTTTAGAGCATACAAGTTAGCATCAGAAGCACACCTTTTGAAACCTATATTCAAGGGGTACTTATCTATTTGCTAGTTCCATGCTCTAAGGGCTTGTTTCAGCCCATCTAATGCCTTCTTCAGCTTACATACCTTGTTCTTTGAATGGGGAGCCTCAAACCCTAGTGGTTGCGACACAGATACCTCCTCCGTGAGGTCTCCATTCAGGAATGAAAAGGAATGCTGATTTGACATCCATGTGATAGATTGTCCATTGTTTATGTGCAGTCATAGCTAGTACTACTCGAACAGTAGTCATCCTTGTAGTTGGGGCAAATGATTCACAAAATTCAATGCCCTCAGCTTGTGAGTGGCCTTGTGCAACAAGTCTTGCTTTGTACTTTTCCAGAGTACCATTAGCCTTTGTACTTTAGCTTCCAGATCCACTAGGTGCCAATGACTTTATGCTTATGTGATCGATGCACTAGCTCCCAAGTTCTATTCTTCATGATATTGTTGTATTCTGTTTGCATGGAAGCCCTCCAATTTTCATCATGGAGTGCCTCCTCCATATTAGTTGGTTGCTTTACATGTTCTTGAATGATCTCAGCCATCAAGGCTTTGTTTACAATATGGGT
Source organism: Ceratopteris richardii (assembly GCA_020310875.1). Lineage (NCBI taxonomy): Eukaryota > Viridiplantae > Streptophyta > Polypodiopsida > Polypodiales > Pteridaceae > Ceratopteris > Ceratopteris richardii. Next base: position 88,597,339 of record CM035438.1, on the reverse strand, counting down.
GCTTACCCATCTCTATTCCTCTATTCTCTATTATTTCCTTGGTCCATCTGTAACCTGTTCTAGTGACTATGAGATGGAGTGTGCTTCCTCACCCAACATGACAATGGCTTTTCGGCTTGGGTGATGACAGGTTGGTGACTTTCAAACTCATCATTTGAAGATGGTGCTTCCTCTAACGGATAGCTCTTGGGCCAGGTTCATACTGGATTCCCCCTTTGCTTGATGACAAATTGGAAGCTCTCTTTTCCTCCTCCATTGCAAGTGGCTACTCCTCTTTAAACACCACATCGCAACTCACTAGGATCTTCTCCGCCTCAGGTTCATAAAGCTTATAAGACTTCTTATCTTTATTATACCCTAGGAAGATACATTTGATGCTTTTTGGTTGAAGCTTGTTTCTCTCCCTATCTAGAACATTTACATAACGTTCACTTCCAAATACTTTGAAATGGGAAACAAATGGCTTTTTACCATCAAGTGCCTTGGTGTAGCTTTGATTGAAGATGTAGATAGTAGTGTTGACAACCTCTTCCCAAAATTGATTAGGCAAACCCTTTCCCCTCAACATGCACCTTGCCATCTCCATGATGGTTTAATTTGGGTGTTCTTCAACACTGTTCTATTGAGGGCTATGTGCCACTATGAGTTGATGCTTGATTCCTTTACTCTTGCAAAAATCTTCAAATTATGTTGATGTGAACTCACCACCACTATCTGTCTTGAATTTCTTCATCTTCTTCCTTATTTCAACTTCAAAAAGTTGAAGCCATTCTTTAAACTTACCAAAAGCTTGAGCTTTATCGTGAAGGAATTACATCCACATCTTCTTGCTATGGTTATTGACAAGTAACATGAAGTAGGAAGATCCACCCAAGGCCTATGTAGGCATTTTTCTGCACAAGTCCATCATGCAAGTCTCACCTGGTTCCTTCATTTCGACAATCGATGGTAGGTGTGCAATCATACTCATATGATGCATATCCTTTAGTACATGGTATCCAATGTGACTAAATCTCTCATTCCATTGCTTACATGTGCCCATACTTGTAGTGGCTATGAGAGCAGACAACTCATACAGGTTGTTGCTCCTTATGCCAATCCCAACAACATTGTTGTTACTATCCATAATCTTAGCTCCTATCTTACTGAAAGATACTTGATGACCTTGATTAGTTATAGAAGCTATTGAAAGTAGATTATGGTTGATTTGTGGAACATACAACACATTTGAAAGCATTCTGACATACCCATTAGAGTTAATGAAAGTAACCATACCTTTGCTCTCTACAAGACATTTTCCACTATTTCCTACCTTTTAAGGGATTGTAAAGGTCATTTTGCTTGTCATGTGACGAGAGGCACCATTGTCCAACACCCATCAGCCATTTGTTCCTGAATCTTCATTCGAGGGGCATACCTCCTCTATTGTGACAAATAAATCAAGCTCTATTTCTACAATGTTGGTAGACTCCTTGCCCTTGCCACCTTTTGAAGAGCCATTCTTCTCTTTTTCCTTCGTGATGCCACACTCTTGGATTTTGTGGCCTTTCTTCTTGTAGTGGAAACAATCTCCCTTCACTTCTTTTTGTTGTTCTTCTTTTTGTCCCCATTTTTTGAAGAGTCCACTTTGCCTCCCTTGGCATTTGCTGTGAATGCAACATCTCCTTTACTGCTTCCACTCCTTGCCTTGAGCTGTAGCTCTGAGTAAGGCATTGAATTCTTTAGAAGTTAGTAGTTGAGGTCTAATTTGAGTATTAAGAGCAGTACCAAACCATAAAACTTTGGTGGACAGATTTGATAACAACACTGAGCTAGCTCCCCCACTTCACTTTTGTACACCTACTCCTGCCATTTGATCCCATAGATTCTTTATGCAAGTGATAAACACATTTGCACTCTCCCCATCAGTAAACCTTTTTATTGCTAGCTGATTCTCCAAGTTCTAAATCCATGTCTGATACGAATTTCATATTGGTTTCTCTTCCATGCTTCACATGCCTTGGTAGCATGTTGAATGAGAGTTAGAACACTATCAATAGTACTTGTAACTAGTGCACAGAGTGCATCTATGTTTCTATTTTTCCAAGCACGTAGAAGATCAACATTAGGAGGAATCATTCAGCCAAGATTATTTGGATCATGTGTTTCTTGGGGCTCATGATCAATCCCAAGAATAGTTTCCAGAAGCTCATATGAATCAAGGATACAAGTGATTTTAAACTTCCACATGGTGTAGTTTGTACCATCAAGTTTACGTTTTGTGAACTGGTGGTCATATCCACAATGCTGGGATGACTCGCATCATTGCTTCTCCTGCTTGTGCTCTACCTACTCCTGTTGACAAACCACCTTGATTCCTAGTTGTCCATGATGGAACACAAGTTGACATCTTCTCTCTTTTGTCATTGAAACCTTTGTAACCTTTGCCTTTTTGCTTTTGCACCACTCAGGGCCTCTTGAGCTCTGATACCATGTAAGAAAATAATAGCACGTTGGAATAGACGAGTAGATAGAGTTGAGAGAAAAAGAAAACAAAGCTAGATGGTACAAATTTCCAAGAGTAATGTAGCTACAATGATGGTGTTGTTCACCCATGCATTCCCAATGTGGATCTTTTGTGGCAATCTAGATAGACTCGAGATGAAGGGTTTACTAGTGTGCAATGCTATGTAAAGTTCAACCTCGGACATGCTTATATAGCGTTTAGAAGGGGAGTCGGTATAGATAAATGTAATCGGGAGATACAAAATAGTCATCAAAGTATACAATCTGACAATATCTCTAGGACTAGAAGTCCTACCATCTTGGCCCTACGGGCCAAGGGGATAAGCCCCTCAAACCCCACAGAAGGAGGCAAGCCCCCCTTTGCACTTTCCCCATTAAGGTTCTATGGTGAAACTGTGTGGCACTATAAGGCCTTTATTTTCACCTTGAATGGCAACCCAATGGCCCATAGTTTTAATCCCTGCCTAACCTAATGGTTAGGCTCACAAACATCATCCATTACCATCAATGGTCACACATAGACCTCATCTAGCTTGGAAGTTAGGGTTCCACAAATGTTCGGGCTCTCACAATGGCTTCTCCTCATAATGGGGGCCTTACAATTTAGAGCACCATGGATCATTTGTGTTCCTTTGAGGGTGGAGTATTGAGTATATCTAACAAGGACAATTTGGGCACTTTTTCCCTCTTTAGGAGGTTTTTCCCCAATGTTGTATATACACCTATAGCCCTAACGGTGTCGTCGAGATTTTCTCTCCTCTCTCACTTGTGAAGGCCTACAAAAAACATATTTGGTGAAGGTAGCCAGAATTCCCCGAGAAGTCCAGGATGCATCAAGGATGTCAAAGGAAGGTCACATACAAAGTTTCAAAGAAATCAAGAAAGTCCATGGTAGCGGTCAAAGCTGGTCAAAGCTAGTCAAAGTTGGGAAATTAGGGCAAAAATTTCATTGTCACCAAATTAGATGAAAATCCATATACTTGTAAAGATTGTCAAAGGCAATCTATAGCCCAAATTTCAGCAGAAAATGGATTTTGTAGCACATTGATATGCTATGTTCATTTTGTAAAAATATATTTTTTCTAGTTTGACCCTACAAATTCTTGTATAGAAATTTATGTTAGCCATATGGTTTGGCATGTATAACGATCATATGTGGCTACATATTTATACAAATTTTCAAGGCTATCAGAGCTTCCTAGAGACCTTAATGCCACCTTGCAAGCTTCCAAATGTAGTCAAACTTGTACAAGGGAGATTCAGATGGGAGTTTTTTCTGCATATTCCTTAAGGAGATCTTTGGAAACATAGTCCTACAAAGTTTCATCTTCATCAAAGCCTATTTGGAGGGTCAAAGAGTACAAAGTCCAGTTTTCAGGATCACCGCAGTTTTCTAGTTTAAGCAAATTGAAGGGTTGAAGGGCCACAGCATGGCGAAAGTTGATTGAGCCATGTTGTACGATCAAGATGAGCTCAAATTCAAGGGTGGAGATGCACTTATGCTTAAAGCAAGGAGGATCCACAAGTTTTTCCATAAAAGAAGATTTTTTTTTACAATCAAAGATCAATAATGCAGTGTTTCTCCAAAAATAATGGCTTATCTTATCCGAATTGATGTCAGCACTGATCCGACGGTCCAGATCATCCCCAGATCCAATGGTGGAGAATGAGGGCGCCTAAATTTCACTCCTTTACACTAGAACAATTCCAAGCCATTGATTTGATTAATCAAATGGTTGTAATAGAAAGTAGTGATCCTAGAGTTGAGAGTTGATTTCTCTAGATCCAAGGGCCCAAATTCATTCAAAAAACTATATAAACCCCCCTCCAAACTCCTAGAGCATCATTGTTAGGCGACCATAGGGCTCATGCTAGCTTACGGTTTCCTTGAGACGATCACCCTCGGTTGAGCGAGTGAGGATCCAAGGTGAGCTAGTATGAGTATAGAACCTAGTTTCAAATTTAAGTTAGAACTCCAATCTAGGATAGGCTCTTGAAACCAGCATCTCTATCTTGACTCACCCTCGGTGGAGCGTGTGAGTGAGTTAGAGCTGATTTTAATGAGTCTTAGACTTCTTTAGTTAGACGTTACGAGCCTAGACAGACATAGGGTCACTGGAGTGGAACTCACCTTCTTACGTGTGACATTCGATTGAACTGTCATGGTTTGAGGGTCGGAACCACCTTTGATCAGTAGACTGCCTAGCTTGACGTACCACGACGATCTTATACATGTATCTTAATTCAAATCCTTTTAATTCATGTCACTTGTCACTTGTCTCTTGTCTCCTCTCTCAGTCTCTTAAGTATTTTTACATGTCTTCTAATTCTTCTGTGTGTGAGAAGACTCCGCAGTATTGCGTTGAACCAGTGAGGATGTTTCTTTGAGCTTGTGAGTAAACTCTATCATCATAGTTCACTTGCATGCATATAATCCATACATACCCATACATATTGATTAGTTTCTGAAAGTGTATAAGAAGCTCCAATATTGCACCATTCTTCCTTTCGAAACTGGTTTATGTGTAAGGGTTCCATCTATTCTCGTCATGCATACATATCATCCAAAGAAGACTATGCATATGGATTGGAATTAGGAAGTGTTTAAGAAGCTCCTTCAATGGACCATTCTTCCTTCCAAATTTCATTCGTATGTATGGTTCTCTTTCACTCTTATCATTCATGTTCATAAATCTAACTTGCACTCCTACATTCCTATTCCCATAATCATTTCAACATCTCTCTCTTCTCCATACTCAACATTAATTTCACTTTCATGTCCTTAAAGCTTCCAACATTCATTAGGTTCATACACCCTGTGTGTGCCACGATCGGACCCGATCCACCCAGATTGCGATCACCTCCACATTTGAACCTGACGTGAAACGCTTCGTGGCATTTGCTTCTGATCTTGTTGGGAGGTTGTGATCCATATCCTTTGTTTCATATTTTTCATCCTCATCATATCATCATCATCAGTCTTGAGTGTTGCACTGGATTTCTCACAGTATCGTGCACATCTTCGTCGTGAAGTAAACGCATTTGTGAGAAATCTAGAGCATCGTGCATCACTTGCTTATTCACATAAGATGGAGGAAGGATTCAAATCCCTTATTGTTGAGAAACAAGGCCAAAGAATAGTCTCTTCTATGTTGAGAGAGAAGGGAAAATTCAATGGCATCAACATAACAAGCTACTTAGATTTGTTTGAAGAGCAAGCTATGATTTTTGGTCTTCCCGAAGATCTTTTGATATCATTCTTTGAACGAATTGTTGATAGCTCTATCATAAACCGTGTCACTCAATATGATACTCTTCCTTGGAGTGATTTTAGAAAGGAGATGCTCAAAGAATTCTATCTTGAAGATTCTAGCCAACATAATCGAGATGGATTTTTACGATGGGTCAATTCCCCAAAGCCTAGTAGCTCTATTACTCACTTACAAAATGAGTATATTAGACGCTATGAGCAACTTCCTGATGAGGATAAGATAACTTTGGAACCTGATCTTGTGATCAATTTTCTTAAGCTTCTTCATCCTGAAACTCGTAGGGAAGTTGAACGGCGATTAGAAGAGCCAGATAAGCGCTATGGTCTTACTGACAATTGGCAAAAAGTGCGTAAAGTAGTAGAGGCTGTAGCCCATAGACATCAAAGGCAATCCATGCTTTATGAGCAAACTAGTCTTCCTCAAGCTAGCCTTCCACAAACTAAGGAGCAAGTTAGAGAACAATCCCATGCTATGCTTTTTGACTCTACTCCTATTCCTCAAATGATGGAGCCTACTCAAGGTTTTAAAGTAGAGCCAAATAAAAGTGTAGTTGAACAATCTCAAGTGGAAATTCTCACTAAGCAAATGGAAAGTCTTATTGCTACACAATCCAATTTGGCCAAGACTATAGATGCTTTAGAATCTAATTACACCAAAACTTTCCAAAATCAAATGAACCCAATGACTTTTCAAGAGCCTAATCAACATGTTATAGCTACCAATCAAAATCCACAAGTAGCTCCTACTCAAGCATATCAAGTTCCTCCAATGCATAATCCTTCAATGCAAAATCCTCATCCTCATGTGCAAAATCCTCAAATTTATCAAAACCTGTATCCTCAAGCTTCTCAAATAGCTTTTCAAAATCCTCAAAATCAAAATTTTCAAAATCATCAACCGTATAATATGGAAGCTCCTCTTGCACCTCAAGTACCACATGTTGCTCCCCAAGCTCCTCAAATACATCAATTGCATTTTCAAAATCCTAATTATCCTGTTCAAGCAATACTTTATCAACAAAATCTTCAATTTCAAAATTTCCCACCACAAGTTAATCAAAATCCTCAAAATCAAAATGGTTTTGTGCGTGGCCCTCGTAGGTGTCCTTGGTGTGATTCGTTAGAGCACTTTTTGAGAGATTGTGAATTATTGAAGGCTGCTAAGGAGCAACGACTATTAATAGACATAGACAAGAAAATCTGTGACTATCGATCTAGGCTACCTTTGCAAGGAAATTATGGTAAGGGAGGAATGAAAAAACATTATGAAAATATAACCATAATGGACGTAGGAACTAGAGGAGTGAAACTAGAAGCTCTTGATGAACAACAAGTAGAATCAAGTAAACCCACAAAGGAAGGTGATTTTTCCATAGAGGCTTTAGTAAGAGCACGGGATGAGATTAGGAGAATAACGGCTTGGGAGTCACCGATAGAAGATCAATCTCTTATTTCTCACATATCCAATGTAGAAGAAAAACGAAAAAGAGATGAAGCTGAGCCTAGTGAAAGAAGAGTGACTCGAAAACAAACCTCAGAGGGAATAGAAACAATCATAGAGCAAGGAGAAACATCACAATCCAAAGATAAAAAACAAGAAGCACAACCCAATGAACAAAAACAAGAGGAGAAACAAAAAGGGAAGAAGACAAAGCAAAGAAAAACAGAACCAAAGCCTTTAGATAAACAAGAACAATCAAAACAAACAGAAGACCAAACACGAGAACATGAACAAAAACAAAATCCTGAGCAAAAACAAAAGAAACCAAAGAGAAAACCTAAAGCCATCTTGATTTCAGAAATTGAGAGAAAAATAGATCCTATGGAGATTTTAGATGACATTTTGCTTAAGAGTCAAGTGACTATGTCTTTAGAACAAGTTTTCTCTATTGCAAAGCCTGTTTTTAAAGATAACTTTATCGGCCTAATTAAAAGGAAGAGGTTTCCGCTTAATCTAGATACTGAGATGCAAGATTCTCTAGATCAAGATCAAGCTATGAATGAAGCCTTAAACTTTGATGAATTTGATGAAGAGGACTTTGATGATGATGAAGTAAATGTTAATAAAAATTTCTTAGGACCTATTCAACCTGACCATGAAAATCATGAAAACAATCCTGAAAGTCACTTTAAAAGAACATTTTGGTCTAGAGGTACATCAGAGATGCATGTTAAAATAGGGAATGATAAGAACACTATCACTGTAAATGCATTAGTAGATTCCGGCTCCGAAATCAATGTGATTTCAAGAGAAGTTTATGATAAGTTTCGATGGCCCATAGATAAAGATTGTGGATGGCGTATGAGAACTGCAGATAATGGTGTAGGTACCCTGTATGGAGCTTGTGCTAGTGTGCCCATATCCATAGGAGGAATCACAGAAGAGTTTCACTTTTTTATTCAAGATAATTGCTCCTATGAAGTTCTCTTAGGTCAACCCTTTATTTGTGAGAGTCGTATGGAAACTAAAGCCATGGATGATGGGTCTACCTATGCTAGATTTAAGTCTAAGGATGGAATGCAATCACTTCAAGTCATGACAGTAGGAGTGAATCATCCTAGGAATCGATTGTCAATTAGAAAGAAACCTATTGTTACTCAGGGTCATGAGCATGCTTGTAGTGATTGTGCACCTCGATTCATGTTTGGAGCTACATATGATCAAAATTTCGGATAGAATCCATTGTTGAGCGGGACAACAATGGATATTGGTTTGACATCTCGCATCCAATCAACATGTACAAATAGTTTGTCACTTTGTTTTCCACATTCTAGATTAGATTTTCTTCATAAGAGTCAATTGTCCAAGTCTTTTATCCAAAAAACCCAAAAAAATTATAAAAACAACAAAATCATGGAACATGATGAGAACATTGAGCATGTGATTGAGACGTCTCATTGTTTCTCTACTCTTGAGGAGTTAGAGTTATGTCTTCAACAAAATTCTAATTCCCATATTATTCTGATTTCTTCCCTTGATGAGTATGCTCTAATCCAAGAGTATGCTCTCAATGGTGACAAGTGCTCAAAATTTAACCAAACACATGATGCCTTAGTTGAAACAAAGTACAAAACTGTAGACAAAAAAATCAAACCCATAGCTCAACCATTACCTCAAGGAAGTAATGAAAAAATTATTGATGTGAAAAATGATCCAATTCTTCGGGATAAGAAAAACATAGGACATACATTCACGGATGAGACAATCAAACAGGTGAAAATTGGTAGAGATGATGACTAACTTTTGCCAGCACAGAGAGATAAATTTGAGGGAGTCATACGTAGCCATGGAAAAGCCTTTACTATGTATCCTCATGAGATTGGTTGTGTAGATCCTAAGCTAGTTGCACCCATGATAATCTTTACTATTCCACATATTCCATGGAATCTTCGTCCTATACCTGTTCCAAAGGCTCACTTACCTGAGCTAATGAAACTACTTAAGGAGAAGATAAACATGAGAATTTTAGAGCCATCTTTTGCACCTTACTCAAACAGATGGTTCACTGTGCCTAAAAAGAATGGGAAACTACGTTTTATTCAAGATCTCCAACCCGTCAATAAAGTCACCATAAGGAATGTAGGAACAGGACCCATTGTAGATGAGTTTGCTGAATCATTTTCAGGACATTCTATCTATTCAATGGGTGATTTATATTCTGGATATGACCAATTCCAGTTAGCAATTGACAGTCATGACATAACCACAATGAAAACTCCTTTAGGCTTAGTGCGAATGTGTACTTTACCTCAAGGAGCGACTAATTCTGTGGCTCATATGATGAGTGCTATGAATATGGTCTTACATGATTTTATCCCTCATATAACTATGCCATTCATTAATGATATTCCAATTAAAGGGAGTGAGGAACGTGTAAAGGACATTACTTTAGATTCATCTGGATGTCGTAAATTTGTTCTTGACCATATCTCTGATTGTGAAAGAATATTTCAACGATTTGAAGAGGTAGGTCTCACATTTTCCATAGAGAAATCTGTTTTTGGTGTCAACGAGGTGCTTATTGTTGGACATTTATGTGGCCATTATGGTCGAAAGCCATACCCACAAAAAGTTGATGCCATTAGCAAGATTTCTGAAACATGTAACAACGTGAGTGAGGTACGTAGATTTCTTGGTGCTTGTATCTTTTATGTTATTTGGATCCCACACTTTGCTCATGTTGCTGATTGTCTTTATGACTTGTTGAGGAAGAAACGAAAATTTATTTGGACTGACAAACACACTCAAGCTATGCGTAAATTGAAGAAATTATTGCTTGAAGCTCCCATCCTTAAGCGTGTAGACTATTCTGCTAACAAACCTATTATATTGACTGTTGATACTAGTCCTATTGGTACAGGTTGGGTCATAAGTCAAGACGATAGTGAAGGGAATAGATATGCAATTAGGTTTGGTGCCAAAATTCTACATGAAACACAACGAAAATATCCACAGATCAAACGAGAACTATGGGGTATGGTAACAGCTTTGAAAATAGACAAAGAATATTTCATTGGTGCAAATGTCAAAGTTGAGACTGATTGTTTGCCTCTCATTGGAATGATAGCCAATTGTTCATCTCCTGATATAGCCATGCTTAGATGGATCTCATATATTATATCATAAATCCTGAGTTAGTTCATATTTCAGGTAAGTCAAACTCAGTTGCTGATATGTTATCGAGAGCTAGATTTGATGATGATCTTGAAAGTGATCTAATAAAGAATGTGAACTTAATTGACTATGTTCCACATATATATGAGTATGAGCAATTTCATGATTCTGAGTACGAAAATGAATGGAGAGACATAGGAAAGTATCTGAGTACACTACAACCATTACCTAACTGGACTACGAATAGATTCCGTAACATTAGGAAACAAGCTTATAACTTTTTCCTATGTAATGGTTATCTTTGGAGACATGCTAAGGGTAAGGTTAAGAATCCACAACGGGTCCTAGGAAAACGAGGTCTTCAATTGCAAGTAATGAAGGAAATGCATGAGACATTATGGACCGGTCATAAAGGATTTTTTAGAACATATGAAAAAATTAGAAGTACCTATTATTGGCCTAGGATGTATGTTGACATTAGTAGCTATGTTTCTACATGTTCTACTTGTCAACTTCATTCATCAGTCAAACATAGAGATCCATTGCATCCTACGTATCCACCTTGTATTCACTACAAGTGGGTAGTAGATCTTGTAACTATGCCTAAAGGTATCGACAAAATGTGTTACATTGTACTTGCAAGAGAAGACTTAAATAATCATGTAGAGGGACGTGCACTACGATCTAAGACCACTTACAATGTTTGCAAATTCTTGCTTGAAGATGTCATAAGTCGCTTTGGGTACATAGAGAAAGTAGTTGCCGATCGTGGAGAGTTAAATGCGAGAGAAGCTAAAGAGTTCTTTGAGTGTCACGGTATTCGTTTGTCTCTCACTACTGCATATAACCCAGAGGCCAATGGTAAAATAGAGAGAGGGCATCCACCTATTGTGAAAGCCCTATCTAAAGCATGTAATGGTGACATCAAACAATGGCCTAAATTCTTACCTTTTGCACTTTGGGCAGATAGAATGACATGCACACGTACTACTGGATATATGCCTGCTGAACTCATGTACTGTCAAAAACCATTGTTTCCAATTCAGTCTCATATTTCTGCATGGTCAAATTTGCCTTGGTCTGAAAACATGTCTACTGATGATTTTTTGAATTTGCGTATTAAACAGTTAGAACAAGGTAAATTAAGACTTGATGATGCTGTTGAAAAATTAAGAGAATCTAGAATGAAGAACAAGCATTATTTTGATAAAACTCATCGATTGCGTCCTAAGCCAATTGAAGTAGGAGATTGGGTGCTCATTTATGATAGTACATTCGACTCTCAATATGATGCACGCAAAAAGCTCACTCAACGGTGGTTTGGGCCATACATAGTATCAAAAGTCAACAACAATGGTACGTATGCTCTGTGAATTAAATGGTGTTGCACTAAAAGCTTTGATTGCAGGTAAAAGGATAAAGTTATTCAAGAAGCGTGATAATGACGAGTACATTTTGGATGAGGACATTGAAGAAGATGACAACAATGAGGCCGATTCATAAACAGGAGTATCCATGTTATTAAAAAAAAAAAACATCATTAATTTTCAAGTTCATGTTGCTTTGTTTTTTTTTCAAGTTCATTCTATTTTTTTTCCATGCTTGTTTCATGCATGTTTTTTTCAGTCTTTGCATTGCATTGCATATCCACATCACTTGAGTAAAAAAAAAAGGCAAATGATGATTTCTCTACTTGTGTAAAATTGTATCTTAAGTAGTAACTTATCTACTAAGAAATTGATTATAATCTAGGATTGTGGAAAGATAGGGCATGTAGATTTGGAGGTTTATTTTGGTGACAAGACTTTCATATATAAGCATGCATATGTATCCTGTATCAAAAGCATAATTGTTGAAATCCTAGCTCCTGCTATTGCATGTTTCTACATCTTTAGTCCACCTCACAGCACTTGTATCGGAGTTTAAACGACTGTTCTCCATCATCAAAAATGGTTGTACCTTGTATCGGGGTTTAATTTTTCCTCGTCAAAAAAAAAAAAAAAAAGCTACATGTTACCAAGAAGTTTACACTTTCTTCCACCCCAAAAAAGTGATCGTAACCATAAAGTTGCCGAATCATCATCATCATCATCATCGAAAAAAAAAAAAAGAGCAAGCCAAAGGAGGATAAAGAGGCATAGTAGAATAAATCACAGGCTATATAAGCAGATTTATGCATTAGTGGAGTTTAGTTAGATTTCCTTGCATGTTATTAGAGAAAGAGCATATTCATATTTATGTAGGAAAGGAGTTGATCTAAAATAAGCTAAAGATGAAAGATGTCTCTTGAAAATCCTAAATCTTTGTTTATAATCATATTTAAGGTAGATTGCTTTATGAAAAATGTACAAAATTTTCTTCAAGATGAGAGGAACTGATGCTTAAAACGACTCAATACATCCACTTCCACTTCATATTGATGCTTGTTTTTTTTCTTTCTTGTTGCCAATGTTGCTTGTTCATTTGCATATATGTTGCCTATTTGTTCATGCATATTCATGTTGCCTGTTTCAATTCTTTCTTTCATGCAAATTTTGCTTCATGTCACGTTACCTACTTATTCATGCATATAATCAATTTTCCTTCCATGTTTCTTATGTTGCCTATAAAAGAATTTGATGCCTGGAACATTTTGTTTTTCACAGATGCTAGAGTGGCGCTTCCGGAGGAATCGCAAGTTTAGTGGGGGCGAATGTCGTCGAGATTTTCTCTCCTCTCTCACTTGTGAAGGCCTACAAAAAACATATTTGGTGAAGGTAGCCAGAATTCCCCGAGAAGTCCAGGATGCATCAAGGATGTCAAAGGAAGGTCACATACAAAGTTTCAAAGAAATCAAGAAAGTCCATGGTAGCGGTCAAAGCTGGTCAAAGCTGGTCAAAGTTGGGAAATTAGGGTAAAAATTTCATTGTCACCAAATTAGATGAAAATCCATATACTTGTAAAGATTGTCAAAGGCAATCTATAGCCCAAATTTCAGCAGAAAATGGATTTTGTAGCACATTGATATGCTATGTTCATTTTGTAAAAATGTATTTTTTCTAGTTTGACCCTACAAATTCTTGTATAGAAATTTATGTTAGCCATATGGTTTTGCATGTATAAAGATCATATGTGGCTACATATTTGTACAAATTTTCAAGGCTATCAGAGCTTCCTAGAGACCTTAATGCCACCTTGCAAGCTTCCAAATGTAGTCAAACTTGTACAAGGGAGATTCAGATGGGAGTTTTTTCTGCATATTCCTGAAGGAGATCTTTGGAAACATAGTCCTACAAAGTTTCATCTTCATCAAAGCCTATTTTGAGGGTCAAAGAGTACAAAGTCCAGTTTTCAGGATCACCGCAGTTTTCTAGTTTAAGCAAATTGAAGGGTTGAAGGGCCACCACATGGCGAAAGCTGATTAAGCCATGTTGTACGATCAAGATGAGCTCAAATTCAAGGGTGGAGATGCACTTATGCTTAAAGCAAGGAGGATCCACGAGTTTTTCCATAAAAGAAGACTTTTTTTTACAATCAAAGATCAATAATGCAGTGTTTCTCCAAAAATAGTGGCTTATCTTATCCGAATTGATGTCAGCACTGATCCGACGGTCCAGATCATCCCCAAATCCAATGGTGGAGAATGAGGGCGCCTAAATTTCACTCCTTTACACTAGATTTGATAGAAAGAACAATTCCAAGCCATTGATTTGATTAATCAAATGGTTGTAATCGAAAGTAGTGATCCTAGAGTTGAGAGTTGATTTCTCTAGATCCAAGGGCCCAAATTCATTCAAAAAACTATATAAACCCCCCTCCAAACTCCTACAGCATCATTGTTAGGCATCCATAGGGCTCATGCTAGCTTACGGTTTCCTTGAGACGATCACCCTCGGTTGAGCGAGTGAGGATCCAAGGTGAGCTAGTATGAGTATAGAACCTAGTTTCAAATTTAAGTTAGAACTCCAATCTAGGATAGGCTCTTGAAACCAGCATCTCTATCTTGACTCACCCTCGGTGGAGCGTGTGAGTGAGTTAGAGCTGATTTTAATGAGTCTTAGACTTCTTTAGTTAGACGTTACGAGCCTAGACAGACATAGGGTCACTGGAGTGGAACTCACCTTCTTACGTGTGACATTCGGTTGAACTGTCATGGTTTGAGGGTCGGAACCACCTTTGATCAGTAGACTGCCTAGCTTGACGTACCACGACGATCTTATACATGTATCTTAATTCAAATCCTTTTAATTCATGTCACTTGTCACTTGTCTCTTGTCTCCTCTCTCAGTCTCTTAAGTATTTTTACATGTCTTCTAATTCTTCTGTGTGTGAGAAGGCTCCGCAGTATTGCGTTGAACCAGTGAGGATGTTTCTTTGAGCTTGTGAGTAAACTCTATCATCATAGTTCACTTGCATGCATATAATCCATACATACCCATACATATTGATTAGTTTCTGAAAGTGTATAAGAAGCTCCAATATTGGACCATTCTTCCTTTCGAAACTGGTTTATGTGTAAGGGTTCCATCTATTCTCGTCATGCATACATATCATCCAAAGAAGACTATGCATATGGATTGGAATTAGGAAGTGTTTAAGAAGCTCCTTCAATGGACCATTCTTCCTTCCAAATTTCATTCGTATGTATGGTTCTCTTTCATTCTTATCATTCATGTTCATAAATCTAACTTGCACTCCTACATTCCTATTCCCATAATCATTTCAACATCTCTCTCTTCTCCATACTCAACATTAATTTCACTTTCATGTCCTTAAAGCTTCCAACATTCATTAGCTTCATACACCCTGTGTGTGCCACGACCGGACCCGATCCACCCGGATTGCGATCACCTCCACAACGGGTTACTTATTTTTATACATTTCACTTGGTATTATATTCATGTTGTGTTGTGCTCCAAGAATCTTCTTCTTCTTCTTCTTCTTCTTCTTCTTCTTCTTCTTCTTCTTCTTCTTCTTCTTCTTCTTCTTCTTCTTCTTCTTCCTTGCAATGTTCGTGTGCTTTGATTGACCTCAAAATCCAACAATTAGTATTAGAGAAGCTTGCCACTTCATCTAGGGCATTGTTGACACCCCTCTAGTCACAATCTCAGGATCACATGCAAATTGGTGATCATACTCGAGGTGATTAGAAGTTCAAAATAGCTTCATTGTATGGCATGAAAATTTTGATCTAAGCTCATTTTTTGCCTCCAGATGCATTTTTATAGTGATTGTGCAAGAAATTTCATCCTTTTGTGCAAAAATATATAAGAGGTTTGTATCTACGACTGAATCTCCTTATCCCTTCGTCTTGTAGACACTCAAATATTTCATTGGAGAAACAATCTCCCCCCTCCATCTAATCTTAGAAAGGTAACAAAGTATCGACTACCTACAAGGGATGGTCTTTTATTGGACCCCATAAATCTATGTGTATGATATCAAGCACATTTTGTGAGATCTAGTTACTCTTCTTGAAAGAGAGTCCAATATAACTACTTAGTTGGCATGCTTCACACAATTCATGACATAATAGTCAAGAATGTGGGAAAACCTCTTACCATTTGCTTCTTTCACATGTCATTGAGTCTTTGGAGGTTAATATGTCAAAATATAAAGATCCATTTATGTTATCCTCTTGTTGCCATAGGAGATAAAACAATCTTTCATGAATTGATTGCTTTATATCAAGTGTAAAAATTATACCTTCCTTCTTTCCTCTTGCAATAATCTCATGACCATTAATGTACCATGGTCACATAGGATACTTGAATCACTTCCATGCCTCATAGATAAAAGAAAATTATTTTCATGTGATGTTGCAAAGTTGGCATAATTACATTGATTACTATTGTTGTAGTTCCCTTCCTTGAATCTTGGTGGTATCACTCATTTGCATAGTGCCCTAGCTTCCCACATATGAATCATCTAGCCTTTATTTTTCTATATCCTCGTCTACCATATCTTCCTCATTTGCTCAAAACATTTCATAAAGTAGCTTGGACAAGGTTCAAAGCTATAATAACATTAGGTGGTTCTAGAGTATTAGATAACTCATAAGGTTCACCTAGTGGTTAGTTCTCAAGGATCGAAAGGAGGAGGTCTTGGATTCAACCCTCATGGGGAGCATGGGTAGAGTATTTTTCCCAAAGATCTCTAGAGGATTTTAAAATCATCCACTTTATTTAAGGTGAGTTGACCTAAGTTGAGAGGCTTTTATCTCAAGTATTGAGTACATCTAACACTAGAAGACTCTAGTGAAAGGTGCTAAAGTAGTGGTTGATATTTCACATGCACATGAGGGCTCCAATTAACTCAAGAGGTTGGGTGGAGATTCAAAGGTCAGTCTGTCATGTGTGGATGCTAGAATCCTATTTGTAACATTGGTAACAAAGCAAAGGTTTCACGAACACCATGGCTTATCACCTTCTTCCTCAAGAACCCATGGAGATCTTGATATCATAATTATCTCAAAGAGATAATTTCTTATCATTTCATTTTTCAACTACACTTGGAAGTGCATGCCTACAAAATTACTATCTTCTTACTCTAGAGGAAGGATCACATGCTAGATTTATCCTCCATCTCTTCTAGAAAAACCCCCCCAAATGAGCCCAAGGGCATAAACACACTCAAGAGAGGCAAAAATTAAATTGATTACCTCTATGAGGCATCCATGCTTTTTAATCAGCCACAAGCCTTGATTGAAAGGAAATTCTGCTTGCAAACTTATGTACTAAGAACTTTCTCTTGAGGTTCACGTGTGAGACGAGGGCTATTGAAGCACTATTTAAGCCAATTTTTCTGTAGGCATCTCTACAAGCAAAAGAAATGAATATTATGGAGCATCAAAGTGCAAAGAAAAGAGTGAATCTCATGCCTTTCTCATGTCCTTTCTCATGTAAGTTCTCATATATCTTCATATGTGTGCATATTGCACCTTTTTTCCTTTAGAATATCTTGTCTCCTCCATATCTATTTCTCATAAATGATCCACGAAATCTATATGGAGGGATATGAAAATAAAATAAAGAAAATCAATGTACTCCACCTCTTTATCTTCCCTATTGAGGAGTAAGGAAAATGTATGATGATGAGAAATGAGAAGAAGAGGATCTAAGATCTTATTTTCCTTATCATGAGCAATGAAAGAAAAAAGAATAGAGAGGATGGGTTTTCTCCACATGGAAATCAAATGATCCAGGGAACAAAGAGGATTAAAATGGAGTAATTACAATACAATTAAAGGAGCATGGAGAAGGATGGTTCTTCCCAAAGCATTTAAGTGAAGATGCAAAGGAGATATCAAGGATGAAGCATACCCAATCTTTATTGGAGAAAGTAAATTGGGGAGGTAACCCTGATCTTTACTTCTTGATTTCCATTCAACGACTTTGTTTTGTTTATTTCAAGCAATTAGAATATGAAGAAATGTTATATGCATAAATCATGGTGAGAAGCATGAAATTACTTCCTAATTGCACGAAATCCATTAGAGTTATGAACTAGAAGATAAACTACATTTGCATACCCGCATGCCTCTAGAAATGTGTAGCTTGAAAAAATGTTCCTTGCATGGTGGAAAGTTTCATATCATATGCTTAGAGATTACATATATAACAAAATTGCAAATCCTACAAAACTGGCATTTTTTCTTGTCATTTTACAATCTCAAAGACTGCTAAAATGAATTATTTTTGGTTCACATATTTTCTAGGGTTTGAAAAATTAGGTACATAGCTTAATAATGAGGAAAGACACACAACAGCTTGAATGACTATAAAACCTTTGTTGCTGGGGTTGTATAGTCCATAAACTTTTTAATTAAGGTCATAGCCTATAGAGATACACTTTTCTACCTTAGGGTCTAATTAACCTCTGATTTGAGATGGTATGTGTGCATATGCAATGCACCTGGATATCCTACAATGATCCAAGCTTCGTCTTATTCCATTCCAAGATTCATAAGGATTCATATAATCCAAGGCTTTTTAGGGTAATCTATTTATCAAGTATGTATGTGGTAGTCTCGAGGCAGTCTCTAGAGTAATGGTCTTTTACGTCTAGACCATTTCAACAAGGGGAAGTTGTTTTTGGTTGGAGACATTTTCTATGTATGTGATTATATTCCCCACACTTATAACACACGAGGGTGATTGTTCCTCAATGTTCTTAGAGTTTTTTTCCCACTATATGTGTCTACATCATAGTAGTCAAGTGTGTTGGGTGCATTTGATTCGGTGCATGTAAAGTGCACAAGGTGCATCATATATATATATATATATATATATATATATATATATATATATATGTGTGTATATATATAAGTTATAGTTATTCAATGCTCATACATACATGCATGATCCACAATACATATATATTTATGATTCATCATTGATTCATTTGTAAATTGTGACTTTGAACTTGAAAGTTTAAACTTCTAGAATCAGCATACCATTATTCATATGAAAAGACTAGACAAGATTATCAATTTGACATAGGCATAATGCACATAGGTGGGTGTAGTATAGTCTATGTAGCAAGAGGGCATAAGAGGAAGTGAAGCTTCACCCTTCAAGATCTCTCACTCAAGTCTCAAGCCAAGAACACTTGCAAAGCAGCCTCAAACTCGGGTGCATAAAATGTGAGAAGAAGAGGGTTCTTGAGCGAACCATTTTTTTCGGGTTCAGCTCAAGAGCAGCATTTGAAACGGTTTGTATCAAATGCACTACACCTAAACATAGCACCGTTTCAAATGGTTTGTGAACCGATGCAACTATGGACTGCATAATAGGTTTCCATAGAAAACGTGGCCAGAGTGTTACTCCATGGGGGGATTTATGTTTGAAATCACCCATGCTTGGTCATTGTTTCCAACTTTTGTTGCTCAAGCAAAAAGCACTATGCATTTAATTTGATCGAGTATGAGATGAGACCATCTAGTAGTCAATCAACTTCAAATGCATATTGCTCTTATGTTTGAACAATAGATTTTTTACTTTTTGGAAATTTCATCTTTCAAGCTTTCCAATGGTCTAAAGATTTACTAAAATCAAAAGAGAATTGACTTCTCTACGCAAGGAAACAAAGCTCAATTGCTATTTTGCTATTGACAACTAATTGGAAATCTTCTTGGCGTTCTTTCACTTTCAAACCTGATGAGAAAGTATTTAGATGATTTCCAAGGCCTACGAACCTTTGACATATATTGATAAGAAGTGAAAATACCTTCTAATTCTAGATAGAATAAGTTTTTATCATTCAAATTGTTGTAATTGTGCAAATGTATTTTTAATATGGGGTTTTGCCCATAGAGGAACCGGACACATTGATTGTATTTGAAAAGGAGGCAAGTAGTGCTCAAAATTTGGTTGTATTCTTGGTGACAAAGAAAAGATGCCTACATCGAACATTATATATGCATAAGGGAGAAAGTGCTTTAGGCACATGCACCATTGATTTCATTGCCATACACGTGAAAATGGAATACGTCTACTTCAATTAGAAAATGAGTAAAAGTAAAAGCAATTATGAGGATGAGTATCTTTTTAATGTTGGATTCAGTCCAAAAGGATTTAACATTAACCATTAAAATAAAACTTGGTAGTGATAGAAAGTATCCAACTTATTTAGAACTCAGCTTAAGGGTCGACACACTTTTAAGGAAAAAATCTAACTCCTTAATGTCAAATAGGAGTAAAAGAGACAAGCCTAGTAATTCCCAAGTAAGCCCTAAACCATGGTTGATGATAATCAAGTCTTTTGGATAGTACAACCAAAAAGTATACCAATCCTTCAAAAGGTTTCTCCAAATTTGGAAATAATAAAGCATTAGTAAATTCTTAAACGTCAATAGGGAAGGAGATCTCTATAAAATACATAGGATAAGTTGTTCTGCTTTGTAAATAGAAATGAAAGATCTTAAAATAAAGAAGAAAATATTTATCGCTATCACCTAATCAATAAGAAATTATCAAGACTTGGCACAAGACTATCCAAGTAATTGTGATTGGAGCTCTTACATGTTTTGCCAAAAAAAGATTATCCAAGTCTCAACAATAAACTCATGAAATTGAAAATGAAAGAAAATTTCTACCTAGTATAACAACTCCAATAAGATTGAATCTCCTATAAGAGTTTTCCAATGTAAAAAAAGGGGTACAAAAGTATCAAGTGATACCCAAGGAATTGAGAGTTTTGGCTAAGACCAATTTTCAACTCAAAGGATCTTAAGTTTGAAGATCAAAGATGCAAACATAAAAGCCAATGTTGAAACCTTGAAGCGAGGTATAATATAGCACATAGACCAAATAATAAATATTTGACACAATGTTCAATATTTTGGTTCAAGGCTTTGAACTTAAAAGTAAATTAAATTTAAGAGGAAGTCATTGCGCAAATGGTGTACAAGTGGACTTGATGCTCAAAAACATCAAGCTTTACATGAGCATCAAAGTGGGTACAGTGATATGGGATGCAATACTTAAAGGTTATAGATGCTCAAGCCCAAGTTCAAGTCTTTGAGAACATATCCTAAGGTTTAGCAATTGTAAAATTCATTTCAAATTTTTATGGGATGCAATACTTAAAGGTTATGGATGCTCAAGCCCAAGTTCAAGTATTTGAGAACATATCCTAAGGTTTAGCAATTGTAAAATTCATTCCAAATTTTTCTTGATTCGATTAAAGTAAGATTGTCCAAAAGTAAAGAAAATATTTCTTTCATACATTCTACCCAAGATCTTAAAGCCAAGATTTGACACAATAGTCCTCTAGTCAAGAAAAAGATCAATGGACATTGGTGAAGAGTGGGACATAGTTGGAACATCTAAGTTAAATGTTTTTGTCAACCATAGCAAAACTACATTTAGCCAAGCCAAGTTCAAGCGGATTAAAAGAGAGTACTCAAGTTCTTGAGATAGTTAGAGAATCCACCTACCTGCTAGGTCCATGCACAAGTAGTGCACAAAAATGGACTAAGATAGCAATTTGGCTGGGGTCATTTCAGATCCATCCATTTCACAAGTTCATGCACTGACAACTCATAAAAAAACTTTAAATTGGGGAAGATGCTTTCTAATCCACTTTATCATTGCTTTTGCATTGTATTTTTGGTTCAATTTATCAAGAGCGAAGCTAGAAAATGCTTAGTATGTTAACATGAAGTTAACATGTGTTATCTTGAGTAGAGGACACATGGCAGACTTAGATGTTAGTGGATTCAAGAGACCTAAAACATGTCACACGTGCGCGCTTTGGAGTTGAGACCCCTCAAAAGTAAACTATGTAATGGATGGTTGGGTGGTGAGTTCAAGATCATTCTCTCGTGCATGGGGAGATTATGTAACAAACCTCTTGAGATTGTAAAGAATCTGAGTGAAAGTGTTTGATTCATAGCAATTGTTATCACTCCACGTTCCCCTCCATGGAAGAATTTAAGATAATAAGCTCTCTTATAGGAGGTTCTTCCAACACCTTACTATAACTAGCCGTGCAATCTCGGCGACTTTCTTGCAACCAGGAAACGAAAAAGATAACACCATTGTACTAACTCACAGAGTCTGTATAACTTAAGATACTTTTTATTTCGAAAAACCAAAACATAATAGGCTGCAGATCAAACATTTGATTTCCGTATGCTAGTCGGATATCCACTTCTGCAGCTTTTAAAGCACAGTTGGCACTCTCTTCAATTCTTCATTCATTTGATTCGAATGCCTAAATGGATGGGACTTCAGGAAGTATGTGGAAAAACTATTATGAAGCATCTGTATGGGTCAGATCAAAGCCCTTTGTGACACTCACTAATAAGTATGACAAAGAAACTCGCCATTAAGACATATGAATGAAAGGAGGAAGGTTGGGGATTACAGAATCCTATCACAAACCTCTAGATAGGGAAAACAAACAACCAATTGCACTTGACAGCGTCAAGTTAAACATCCAAATCAAGACCAAGCTTCCTCAGCATCAGTGACCCCATGCAACTCCTTCCTACCCAGGCAATATAAATATTGGTAATGAAGGAAGTACCATAACAAAAGAAGATGTCCTCATCATAGTAGTTGTACAAAACATCAAATTGCAGAATTAGTCTGATGCACAGGTGACATGAAATACCACATTGTCACTCCCATAGTACTTCAGGAAAAGTAGAGCAACTGAGCAGAAGAAGATCAAGGAATTCTATAAAACAAAGATCTTCTAAATGCAGGCTAAGATGCAGGCCCCAAAGGAATCGTAAGTCACAACCCACATATCATCCACTCTGGCTATTATTTTTTAGTCCTAATAAAGATGGACTAAGTATGCAGACCTTCAAGGGAAATAAAAATCCCACAGATTAAGCCATTCTTGATCTAACATCAATTAGCTAGCACAATATGACAGAAGTTGGTGGTTTGCATCTTTTACCCATGACAGAATAGAAAATCTTGAAATTTCTTGTTATAGAGTGTAAACATGCCACAGAAAAATAACAAGAAGCATCATAAGAAAAAAGTTTATATACTCTTTGCAAAGGAACACATTCAAAAAACATTCCCAAATTGATAACTAACACAGTTTGAAATTTGGGTGGTTTCAGTTCTTCGTCAAACTCAGAAACAGCCAAGTCATGGTTAAGAAAAAAGTATGGAGTGGAATTCAAAATGAATACCATCAACATGATGACACTCTTACAGCCGAGTACTAAGACTGGTTTCACATAGAAGCAAAGGAACTTTGTACTTTGTAAAGGTGGTTCCAGGTGGAACCGATTACAAAACTGTAATGCAGACTTCAGCCTCTTCACACATGAGTAGAACATGAAGCAGATGCGAAATGCTGCCACCTTGTGTGAAGAGATAATAGATGTGGAACATACACTCAAAGCTAAGCATTTTTTATGGACAATGATAAAATAAATACAAATATGTTTTAAAAGTCAGAACTTTAAGGCCTCTAGGATCCAGCACTCCTAGTTGTAGGGTAGAAACTTCAGTTCCTAGGGAGGTACCAGAACATTTTGCTCTCTAGTGTTTCATGAGGTGAAATGAAATCCTTTGAGCTGCCACTGCTCAATGTGAATAGGACATACTGAATAGCAACACCTTGCCGCATCTTCTATATCCAAAAGAGTGTCATCGCTCGATGCAAAATCACCTTAAGATTAATACTATCCCAAGAATTATGTACAAGGTCCAAAATAACGGACACCATAAAATGATGAAATTCTCACAACCGAGTACAAGATCGCTACTATCCGTTTACCCATAAGAGGTGACAATCTCATACATCTTCCACAAATTCAGTTCAAAACAAACTGCTAATATTCTCTCCTGAGTCGATTAAAGAACCACATACTAAAATTACCCAAAGGAGGTTACCCTCTCAAAATTCTTCTTTCGAATCAATTCAACAAGACACTTCGCATTGCATCCAAAAAAAATGCATAAGCTACATGAAAAGATGCCTCTTTTTGATTGCAACTACCATATCTGTTGCAGACCATATAGCAAAATCTTCTGAGTACCTGTAACCATAGTTCAAAGAGTTTTAGAAACATAGTTTTAAAAGCTTAAGTATGGAGCAGGTATTTTAAAATATGAAATAGTACTATATTCAATGGGAAAGTTTTTTCTTTTTAATAAGCAATGAACAATACATATCTAGCACTGCTGAAAACACATCAAAATACTGTTCTACTATCTTACAGACTAACATAGTAAACATGGTGAGTTGTGACTCGTGACTCACATAATCAAGTCAGCTTTATTGAAGCTGAATAATCAACTCTTCCATGATCCCTAGGGATGGCTGAGCATTTTCCAATACCTCCACCTCTCAACCCAAAAAGAAGAGCCTTCTCAAGATGCAAAACCACCATAAATTCCCATGCAATAATTGCATTGTCAAGAGATAGAGCTAATTATCTTCACATGATTATAGATGAGATCGGAAGTCTTACCCTTGAGGAGAGCCTAAAGGATGTGCTCTAAAGGTTAATGGAAACAAGACTCAAGTGGCTAATGGAGTCTACCCATGATGAGAGCCTAGAGAGGTGCCTAAAGCATAATGGAGACTCTCTCTCTCTCTCTCTCTCTCTCTCTCTCTCTCTCTCTCTCTCTCTCTCTCTCTCTCTCTCTCTCTCTCTCTCTCTCTCTCTCTCAATGTGGCCAAATGCTGAAGGACCAAGTTTATGACTAAAGCTCCAGACATATTGGGTTCAGATGTCATGCGAGAGAAAGGGGAACAGATGCACAGCTCATGGGTATACACAGACCTAGAACGGGGTTATGAAGGTGATATATAAAGCTTCTTAATGTTAAAAGGTTCTTAAAAAGTGCTTTTTTCTGAACTAATAAGGCTATGTTATTCCTGACATTTTCCCTCTCTTAAGGGCTTGCAACCCATCAAGGAACATTTATGCTTCACACTAGAGCCAATGCCTAGACCCTTGTAATCAATTCAGTTTAACTTCATCCATACTATCATACGACATCTTAATATGGACACACAAAATGAAGAAGCTGTAAATGCACTCAATCTAAAATGGCTATGAAGAAGCAATGTGTCAACAATTCTCCAAAACAGAAAGTTCAGGCAGTTAGGATATGAACAAGGCCTGATAACAAAGTCATTCCTTGTTTCATTCCCCCAAAGTATTCTAGAACTTTGGGCATGTGAGCACCAACTTTTGCAGAAACAACTCATGTTGGCCTAGTCACAACAATGAACTGTACATCTCAGTGATCTCTCTGCCAAACAGAGACTCCAGAGAAATCCATTCACCAGCCACATAATCTCCGAAATTCCATCCCCTTAATCACCAGAATTCATGACTATCATTCATAACCAGATTTAGGCATATGATACAAAGAGCATAATCTGAAAAATGCAATTAACTGATCTACATTACCGAGTGCACAATCAGAAAGTGCCCTTACATCATTGAGAGATACATTAAGACTGAATGCATTTACAAGCCTTGCAGTGTCTGGATGATTGTGTTATGCCATGGATCTGCCAAGTGTGTGAAAAGATTGTCCACAGGGCTCTTTCCTGTCAAATTGTGCTGGATCAAGAATCCAAGGAAGGCTAGCATGGCAAGCCGACCTGTATACAAACAAAGAAATAGAATTATATATACAACAACAAACATTGAAACATATATGTTACTCTACTCTGGCATGCACAAAGAATGCAGCACATATGCACACCATCACTACCAAAGCAATTTGATAACAATTTGCATCCAGTAGAGCAACAAGAAAATGTATCCTTAATTTATATGAGAAGGCACACGATGCATACCATTAGCAATCTCTTTTTCCTTGTATTCCAGAGATGTTGGGAAGTTGAAAGGATTAAATATGCCTCCTGGGTATCCCACCTCACCAGGTGGCAGGGTGAGTTTTGGGTTGAAAGGATCAGCATTCACACTACCTGGGTACTTTATATCTTGCCATCTTCTAATCTCCACGTAATGGAATAGAATAAACTCAATCACAAAAAGTGTGGATGCTGGTGCAAAGTACTCAACTTTGCCAGCATCATACCACGCAGGAACGTTGATGATGCCGGCCTTAGTCAAAAGATCAGGAATAAGCATGCCTGCAACTCCAAGCATTGCCCATCTCCCATTCTGCAACTCTGCTTGCACATACCATTTGAGGTTGGCCGGATCCTCTCCCAGTCCTAGGGGGTCAAACCCATTGTCACCAGGAAGACTGTCAAGAAAGAAGTTAGATTAATTCAGCATATGTCCCAGGTACACCGGACAAAAAGAATCATACAGCCAACATCATCGGATGACCAGCACTCCATAACATGGGATGCCAAGCACATACATGTAACAATGTAACGACTTAAGATTTGAACCCCTTTGGATACAATAAATTCTTATATATAGTGATCGGGGTAACATCTGCATCTCAGTGAAATTAACTGCATAATTCTTACATCTACCAACATAAAGTCAGTGCACTCAGATTCTAAGGAGAACTTCGCATCATTATGCATCCCCACTACAACAATTGAGGCTGCAAGTGTGCAAAAAATCAAACCTATCATCGAATGCCCCAGTTACTGCCCAGTTTCTCTGAACAATAATAACTTGATCGATCACATGTCGAGATTAATTAAATCATAAAGATTTCCTTACGATGTGTATACATTCCATAGCTCTGCCAAAGTATGCATTACATAAATCTGTTCATTAGAATGGCAGCATTTATTAAATCTATGCCCATTTCCCATGGGTCCTTCCACATCCATATTACTCTCCGTCCGCCAATAACTTAGGTAACAACTACAAATCTACACATTGGATCTGGCAAAAATATACGGTTTCCATGTTTTGACATTCTGGAAAATGCACGCGTGAAGTGAGACTCACTACGAACAGCAGTGTGACACTGTTTCCAACTTTTCCGGCTAGCGTATGCAGAATTGTAGCTTACATTCCTCAACGTATCATACTGATGGAAGGTCCGCAATCAAAGAGCAAAGATAACACATGCATGTACACATGTGAAGTTTCTCTCCTTCCGTTGTTAACGAGTACAAAGTGACAACCATTGCCTACCTTCCATCGAGGTATGCAGGCGATGCAAGGCCGGGAAGCCATTCACCCTTCTTAGCATTCACCTTCACAGTGAAACGCACAGCCGGGGCGGTGATGGAATATCCGCAAGCACGAGAGAGACGAGATGTGTTGCCCGTGAATGTAGACTTGCTCAGAGAACTAGAAGGACAGGACACGCCCAGCGTTGCTTGCATGGCCGCCATTGCTCCCTGAACAGACACAGAGGGAAGAGGAACAATTACCTCTTCTGTCTCCTTCGCCTTCAGACGCCAGTGTACTGTAACTGTTAATCCGGAAATTTATCGATGTACCTCAAAATGAAGCTAGCAGAAGATGACGGGGAGATCGCATGAATATGTTTGCTGTGCCTTCATTCGTCTCGTCCAATCATGTTTTCCCCACCCCTATCCACATTTTCCTTTCTCAAATTCCAAAGGCATTTCGGGCCTGAACTCCCAACTCCTTGAGAACTATCCACTATTTAATTCAATTGGCCTATTGACCTCAAAATTAATCACGAGAAGGAAGTGACAATTTTCAAGTTTTTCCATGAAGTTCATTCGTGGTCATTTTCAACTCATATTTGAGAAGAATGTTTAGGTATCACAACAAAAAATCTCCCATAGGATATGATCAATGTGTCCGAAATGCTAATACATTTTCCCTTGCTAATATGTAAATTCCTTAATCTTAACTCGATCTTGTTTCTACTCTTGCTTAGGGCGTCGTTCTATGTTAGCTAAGACACTTGATTGATATCGGAGCTCCTTGTGAGCACATGTGCGCACGTAAAATCTATTTCATTTTATGTGTTTATGGGAGAGAAGACTCCTTACAGACTTTCCTTCAAAGAGGACTCCAATTGGCTTTCCTTCAACCCAACTCCCATCAATTATATAGCCCATTACATAACATTCTAAAGTCCTGTAAACTTTCCACCATCCATGTGACCATCGTGAATGAAAGATGATCTCCTTAGAATCCATATTTATCTTTGCTATTGCTTAAACTTAAGAAATTGACCTTCTTTGTCCTTTTAATCATAGGAATGTCCACTCGTTCGCTATAAAGAGCCTAAAAGAAAAAATAATGTCTTGGACAAGTGATTTCTTGAACCCATCCTCACAATAGTACAAGTGCTCGTAGAATTGCATTAATTATTTTTAAAGGTGTTACTATTGTTCTTGGATATGTTGCTTCATAATGGTTATCAAAGAAAAATTTACTGATCTACCATTTATTTATGTGTTTCATCGGCCTGAAATAGGTGTGTGTGTGTGTGCGTGTGTGTGTGTGTGTATATATATATATATATATATATATATATATATATATATATATATATATATATATATATATATATATATATATATATATATATATATATATATATATATGTGTGTGTGTGTGTGTGTGTGCACGTTTATGTATGCATGTACATATGTTTGCATACATGTATATACATACATACGTACATATGTATGTATGTATGTATGTATGTATGTACGCATGCATATATGTATGTATGTACGTATGTATGTATGTGTGTGAGTGAATGAATATCTATATGTATATGTGTATCTATATGTGTATGTGTATGTGTATGTGTATGTGTATGCACATGTGCATGCGCATGTGCATGTGCACATGCATGCTCACGTGCACGTGCACGTGCACATGCATGTGCATGTGCATGTGCATGTGCATGTGCATGTGCATGTGCGTGTGCATGTGCATATGCATGTGCATGTGTATGTGTATGTGTATGTGTATTTTGTTGACGACATCATTGCTCCTACATCATCTATATTTATATACGCTCAAGTGCATCTCCATTTTGTATCCAGGAAGCACTCCATTTCCATTTTATATTGTATCTCCTTTGTATTTGGGTACCTTGCCATTTGCTTCTACCATTGTATTCATTCTCCTTTGAGGGGAATTATCCCACATGAGATGTACTTTGGAGAGCCCCTCCCAAATCTATATAAGAAGGGCCTCTCCCCCCATTTGTACTTGGTTAGGAGCTTGAGGAGCCTACTCCATGCTCTTGGCAAGCTCATTTCTGATCCATGTGAGTTTACCCATTTCTTGGTCTATTCACTTTGAGTCTCTCACACTCTTTCTTTTGTGAGTACACTCTTACCCTCTACATGGTATCAGAGCACTAGGTGAAGGTCTGGTGGTGTATTTGGTAATGATTTTGGTGGTGGCGGTGGTGGTGGTGGTGGTGGAGGTGCTTGACTTTAGTGGTTTTGCTTCCTCCTCATTGAGAGAAGCTTTTGCCATTAGTTTTATGCTCTTTGGGGCCTCATTTCGCCAATTTCCCCACCCTCGCACCCTTCTCCCAACCATTATTTTGTACACCTTTCTCCCATTTTCCCACCCTCCCACCCTTGCTCTTTAATTTTGCCGATACATTTTAACATCTTATAGTGCTTCTAAGCACTCTTTATCATGCATATTGGTGATATTTCTCAAGGATTTTGACACGTCCCAAGTTTGTGGCAGACTGTTTAGCAACACTGTTGTGAATCTTCATGGAAGTATTTCAATTTCGTGGCACTAATGTGTCTTCGCAAGTCTGCATAAGTGCATGCCATCGAGCATCTGTGTCCATCACGTTCTTTGAAGACTGCGATATCATCTCTGTACTACAACACCGTGCACGTACTCTGCTCAAGGCAGCGGCCTCAACCTTTGCACTCCATGCCATGCTGCTATATAAATAGCATAGTGATGCCTACGGTCATCCATGAGGAGAAACAAGTGCATGCCCAATCTTTGCAGACTTGAGGGCTTCAGCCGATTGGAGCCTTGAGATGTTCGTCTACAACTTGTTGTAGATGTTCTTCTTCTACAACTTATTGTAGATGCTACCAACATTTCGCAACACCACACTATTACGAAATGCTGACTAACACGCAAAGGTGTTAGGTATCACAGAGTGGAAGTGGACACTGAGAAGCACTTGGGCTACTACTTCTGATGAGCACCTTGAAGAACTCCCTGTAGAAACTTCCTGTAAGCTCTCTGACCTCTTGATCATCGCTTGTTCTGAGCATCTACACTGGTGCAAATCTGAGTTGAGCTAGATCCACGTGCCAAGCGAATGGCTAATTGAGCACACCACTGAGTAAATGACCTCTACAGATTGAGAAAGAACATATCACACTGAGCTACGCCATTTCTCGTGTAGAGACATAGTGTGCGAGAGGAAGAGAGGAAATCTCTTTGCTACAGAGTACTACATAGTGGCACATGACTATAGCTCATTCATTTCATGTCCAACACGTAGCAGGGGTGCACCATCTCTCTGAACAGAGAGAGAGAGAGAGAGAGAGAGAGAGAGAGAGAGAGAGAGAGAATATATCCTACTATGGGGGGGTCTCGGATTCACTATGATCGCAAGAATGCATTCCTTTGTTCTAACTCTCTACAACAATCCGAGAAGTGTGGTGCCATCTCTTCTAGACACGGAGAAAAAGAGACGAAGCCTTCTGCCACTACTGCTCCATTGAGTTTGGCTACTCTCTAAGAGCTCCTCGAGGCTGCAGAGTGAGTGTTAGAGAGTGAAAGAGCAAGGAAGATTATCTCTGGTGTGCTTCTATCGAGGAATCATGCTGACTATAATCAGATTGATGCATGCTGTTTCTAGTGCTATTTCTTCCACAACTCATTCTCCATGGGCAGCTGCACAATGCATCAACCTCGCACCACTTTAGAGAGAGAGAGAGAGAGAGAGAGAGATTCAATGTATGTGCCAAGTTTGGACTCTTCCCCTCTGTATTGGTCGCTCGACTGAGGAGGCATAGCGAGGGGGTAAATTCTTCTCTCTAGATAGGCACACTATCTCCCAACTGTGGAGCCGGATTGACCATGCATCGAGACTCGGGAGGGGGCTGCAAAAATTGTCTCACATTCTTTAATCAGTTGTAGCTCTTTTGTGGGCTTATTTGATAATTCCTATACCATCACAAAAGTGATCGCTCAGTTCGAAGATTATCAACACAAGTTAGCACTGTGTGGATGACAAATTTCAAGTGAAGACATGGCTATAAGATTACTTAACAAGATTCCTAGGTCCTATGAAACATTCGTGACCACTTTGTATAACAGAGGTCAAGTTCTAACTTGGGAAGAGGTCCATCGACGTTTGCTCCTCCATGACTCATGAGCAAAGTGAGCTTCCTCCCAAGAAACAACCATGAAGGCTAAAGGGCCCTTCCACAAAGGTAAACATGCTAGTCATAATACTAGCAATGCACCAAAGCAAGGCTCCAACACTTCGTCGAAGAAATTTAGCTGCAATTTCTATGGAAAAATAGGGCACTTGGAAAAATTTTGCTATAAGAAGCATACATCAAAGTCGTCTAGTTCCAAGAACCCCTCAAAAACATCTCAACATAGGCCTTACTATTCTATTGAAGACCTGTTCATTTCCACAGAGGGCAGTGCTCTAGTAACTTCCAGTTCTTCTCAAGAATGGATCTTTGACAGTGGAGCGACATCACACATGTGTAAGGATCGGGATTCCTTTCAAGAAATTGAAGACCATACTAGAGAAGTTTACCTAGGAAACAACAAGAGCCTACCCATTGAAGGGAAAGGCAAAGTATAAATCATCAATGCCCAAGGCGAGTGCAAATCATTATCAAATGTCTTATTTGTCCCTAACTTATGCATGAAGCTACTATCAGGCAAGGCCATTATCGATCACGATAAATAAGTGTTATTTGATAACACTTCAGTTAAGGGGATTGACCCTCAAACCAAAGACATCATCACACAAGGTGTAGAAGACAAAGGGCTCTACAAAATCTCTTGCTTTCTATCTAAGGATTCGCTTTCTAGTTTATGGCATCAACAATATGGCCACACTTCATATTTACCAAGGATTTCCTCCTCTCAGATAGTTAAAGGATTGCCCAAGATCAGGGCAAGTCAACGATGTCTGCCAAGCTTGCACCCAAGGCAAGCAACACAGGGCTCATGTTCCCAAGGATGCTTCCACAAGATCTAGGAATCCTTTAGCCCTCATCCACATGGAACTTTGTGGACCCATTATTACCCCTTCTCTTAGTGGCTCACTCTACTTCTTTCTTTTAGTAGATGACCACTCCCGATATATTTGGGTATATTTTTTGAATTCAAAGGCAGAAACTTTCTCTAAGTTTCAAGAATGGATCAATCAAGTTGAGAATGAAGCATCAAAGACAATCAAGACTGTTCGATCTGATGGCAGTGGTGAATTTATCAATCATGAATTTGAAAATTTCTTAAAACAAAAGGGGATAAAAAGACAAGTTACTCAACCGCAGATTCCATCCCAAAATGGAGTAGCTAAGAGAAAGATCCGAAGTGTGATGGAAATGGCAAGAACCATGCTTCACAACAAAGATTTACCCTACACGTTTTGGGCAGAAGCAATGCATATTAGTGTACATATACTTAATCAAGGCTTCATTAGTGCATTACACAAGAAGACACCCTTTGAAACTTACTATGGAAGAAAGCCTAATGCCAGTTACTTATCGAATATTTGGAAGTGAAGCATTTATCCATGTACCAAAAGAAGATCGCAACAAGTTACAGTTCAAGTCCAAGAAGCATATATTCATCGGCTATAGTGAACAATCAAAAGCATATAGATTGTACGATCTTGAGAACCACTCCATCACAATTTGAAAAGATGTAATCTTTAATTAAGCTTCAAGATACTCAACCAAAGATCCAAAATATAAGTCTTAGTCCATCCATCTACACTTTAGAGGGGGACACAGTCTTTTCAAAGCCCACATCAGAAGCAAGTACTTCACATCAACCTAGACGATCATAAAGGCTCATTATGTAAATTATGCATTGATGCATCATATCCAACAAATTCGAGAGCCTTTCAACTACAAAGAAGCTCAAGGCCAACTTGACTAGGAAGAAGCTATGCAAGTGGAAATGGATGCAATCGAGAAGAACAAGATTTGCACCCTTGTACCTAAGCCCTCAAATCATCAAGTCATAGGAGTTAAGTGGCTCTATAAAGTTAAGTACAAATCAGATGGCACATTAGACAAGTACAAAGCAAGACTTGTAGCGAAAGGTTATAAGAAACAACATGGCATCGACTATGAAGAAACATTTGCCCCTACTACAAGGTTTACCACCATAAGGATCATTCTAGCACTAAGTGCACATTTCAAGTGGCCCATCTACGAATTGGACGTCAAAAGTGCTTTCCTCAATGGAGATCTTCAAGAAGAAGAATTCAAGATCAAAGGAAAGGAAGATCAAGACTACAAGCTTCACAAAGAACTTTAAGGACTTAAGCAAGCTCCTAGGGCCTGGTATGAAAAGATTCACAAATTCTTCGAAGATAAAGGATTTCAAAGAAGTAGTGTCGATGCAAACTTATACATCTATCATAATGAGTCCTTAGTGGCCCTCATCATCCTCTATGTAGATGACTTGATCTTGACAAGCTTAGATGAAGAATGCATCCAATTCATCATGACACATCTTCACCTTGAGTACTCTATGAACGATCTTGGACTACTTCACTACTTCTTGGGTATGGAAGTATGGCAAACAAAAGAAGGCATATTCCTATCACAGAAGAAGTACTGCTCTGATCTTCTTTCCAGATATAACACGGACCAGTGTCACTTGGTATCTACACCACTTGATCCAAAAATCAAGCTCACACTAGAGGATTCATCATCACTTGTGGATGTGCATACTTATCGACAGCTTGTTGGCTCATTACTCTACCTTGCCAATACTAGACCAGATATTGCCTATGCACTTGGTATACTTGTCAGTTTGCACATCATCCTCATCAGTCTCATTGAGATGCTTCTCAGAGATTGCTTTGATACCTTGCCCTCACCTAACATCATGGTCTTTGGTACAGAGGGGGCATCAAACTCACCGGATGTTCATATTTAGATTGGGCTAGTGATCCTGATTCTCCACGGTCCACTTCAGGGTACATATTCTTGTTTAGGTCAGGACCTATCTCTTGGGCAAGTAAGAAGCAGCCTACAGTTGCTCTGTCATCCACCAAGGTCGAGTATCGAGCATCCAACTTCACAGCATGTGAGGCCGTTTGGCTTTGATGTTTATTATCTGACATTGGTGTTTTGTAGGTTACTCTAACATGCATCCGCATGGACAGCGAGTCAGCCTTGGCCATTGCCAAGAATCCAATGTTCCATGCTCGGACAAAGCACATCGAGATTCAGTACCATTTCATCAACAAGAAGCTCATATCTCACGAGATTACTTTGGAGCAGTGTACCTCTCAAGAGAACCTAGCGGACATGTTCACAAAGGCTCTATCTCTAGTTCTGCTTCAACACTTGGTGGACCTCTACAACATTCAGTCTCTCCAAAATGGAGCTACAGAGGGGGTGTTGATGACATGATTGCTCCTACATCATCTACATTTGTATTTGCATAAGTGCATCTCCATTTTGTATCCAAGAGGCACTCCATTTCTAGTTTATTTCCAGTTTATATTGTATCTCCTTTGTATTTGAATACCTTGCCATTTGCTTCTACCATTGTATTCATTCTCCTTTGAGTGGAATTATCCCACATGAGATGTACTTTGGAGAGCCCCTCCCAAATCTATATAAGGAGGGCCTCTCCCCGATTTGTACTTGGTTAGAAGCTTGAGGAGCTTACTTCATGCTCTTGGCAAGCTCATTTCTAATCCATGTGAGTTTACCCATTTCTTGGTCTACTCACTTGGAGTCTCTCACACTCTTTCTTTTGTAAGTAAACTCTTCTTTTCATTTTGCTTCCACTCGTGTACTCTCTACATATGAATATGTTATGTGTATGTGTATGTGTATGTGTATGTTTGTGTATATATATGTGTATGTAAATGTGTATGTGTATGTGTTTGTGTATATGAATGGGTATGTGTATGTGTATGTGTACGTGTATGTGTATGTGTACGTGTATGTGTATGTGTATGTGTATGTGTATGCATATGTGTATATGTATGTGTATGCGTATGCGTATGCGTATGCGTATGTGTATGTGTATGTATATGTGTATGTGTATGTGTATGTGTATGTGTATGTGTATGTGTGTGTGTGTGTATGTGTATGTGTATGTGCATGTGTATGTGTATGTGTATGTGTATGTGTATGTGTATGTGTATGTGTATGTGTATGTGTATGTGTATGTGCATGTGCATGTGCATGTGCATGTGCATGTGCATGTGCATGTGCATGTGCATGTGCATGTGCATGTGCATGTGCATGTGCATGTGCATGTGCATGTGCATGTGCATGTGCATGTGCATGTGCATGTGCATGTGCATGTGCATGTGTATGTGTATGTGCATGTGTATGTGCATGTGCATGTGTATGTGTATGTGTATGTGTATGTGTATGTGTATGTGTATGTGTATGTGTATGTGTATGTGTATGTGTATGTGTATGTGTATGTGTATGTGTAGGTGTATGTGTATGCATATGTGTAGGTGTGTGTGTATGTGTAGGTGTGTGGTATGTGTAGGTGTGTGTATGTGTAGGTGTGTGTATGTGTATGTGTGTGTATGTGTATGCGTATGCATATGTGTATGCGTATGCGTATGCGTATGCGTATGCGTATGCGTATGCGTATGCGTATGCGTATGCGTATGCGTATGTGTATGCGTATGCGTATGCGTATGCGTATGCGTATGCGTATAGGTGTAGGTGTAGGTGTAGGTGTAGGTGTATGTGTATGTGTAGGTGTATGTGTAGGTGTATGTGTATGTGTCTATGTATGTGTATGTGCATGTGTATGTGTATGGGTATGTATTGTGCATGTGTATGTCCATGTGTATGTGTATGTGATGTGTATTTGTATGTGTATTTCTATGTGTATGTGTATGTGTATGTGAATGTGTATGTGT
This sequence comes from Ceratopteris richardii, assembly GCA_020310875.1. NCBI lineage: Eukaryota > Viridiplantae > Streptophyta > Polypodiopsida > Polypodiales > Pteridaceae > Ceratopteris > Ceratopteris richardii. Next base: position 88,561,494 of record CM035438.1, on the reverse strand, counting down.
ATGTCTATGTGTATGTCTATGTGTATGTATATGTGTCTGTGTATGTGTATGTGTATGTGTATGTGTATGTGTATGTGTATGGGTATGGGTATGGGTATGTGTATGGGTATGGGTATGTGTATGTGTATGTGTATGTGTACGTGTATGTGTACGTGTATGTGTCTATGTATGTGTTTGTGTATGGGTATGGGTATGGGTATGTGTATGTGTATGTGTATGTGTATTTGTATGTGTATGTGTACGTGTATGTGTATGTGTATGTGTATGTGTATGTGTATGTGTATGTGTATGTGTATGTGTATGTGTATGTGTATGTGTATGTGTATGTGTATGTGTATGTGTATGTGTATGTGTATGTGTATGTGTATGTGTATGTGTATGTGTATGTGTATGTGTATGTGTATGTGTATGTGTATGTGTATGTGTATGTGTATGTGTATGTGTATGTGTATGTGTATGTGTATGTGTATGTGTATGTGTATGTGTATGTGTATGTGTATGTGTATGTGTATGTGTATGTGTATGTGTATGTGTATGTGTATGTGTATGTGTATGTGTATGTGTATGTGTATGTGTATGTGTATGTGTATGTGTATGTATGTGTATGTGTATGTGTATGTGTATGTGTATGTGTATGTGTATGTGTATGTGTATGTGTATGTGTATGTGTATGTGTATGTGTATGTGTATGTGTATGTGTATGTGTATGTGTATGTGTATGTGTATGTGTATGTGTATGTGTATGTGTATGTGTATGTGTATGTGTATGTGTATGTGTATGTGTATGTGTATGTGTATGTGTATGTGTATGTGTATGTGTATGTGTATGTGTATGTGTATGTGTATGTGTATGTGTATGTGTATGTGTATGTGTATGTGTATGTGTATGTGTATGTGTATGTGTATGTGTATGTGTATGTGTATGAGTATGTGTATGTGTATGTGTATGTGTATGGGTATCAACATGTGAATGTGTATGTGTATGTGTATGTGTATGCATATGTGTATGTGTATATGTATGTATATGTGTATGTGTGTGTGTGTATGTGTATGTGGATGCATATATGTATGTGTATGTGTATGTGTGTGTATGTTTATGTGTATGTGTGTGTATGTGTATGTGTATGTGTGTGTATGTGTATGTGTCTATGTAAGTGAATGCATATGTATATGTGTATGTGTATGTATATGTGTATGCATTTGTGTATGTGTATGTATATGTGTATGTTGTATGTGTATGTGTATGTGTATGTGTATATGTATGTGTATGTGTATGTGAATGGGTATGTGTATGTGTATGTGTATATGTACGTATTGTTGGTGCAGACCAATCACCAATTGAAGGTTTGGAAGATCAAATGATGAAGGAAGAATCAATTCCTAAAGTGTGGAAGAAGATTACATTCAGAGGACAAGAGAAGTGTACACATATGTACATTAGTATAGTCATAGCTGACTTAGATCTTTTGTTTAGTAAGAATCATGTACAAATTTATCTATAAATACTTTGAGAAAAGTCGGGGCAAGTATGAGAGCATATGTGACAATAGTTAGAAGTCAAGATTGAGGAAGGTAGAAGTCATGAGATAGAGGAAAAGTTAGTTGAGTTAGCTCTCATCACTCAACTGTATTTCTTATGAGTAAATGAAAATTTTTGCGCCCGATGTTTCTGCGTGTTCTCCTTCTACAGTAGATCAATTGTGAAATGCTTTTGTACAAGTCTGAGTTGAGAGTTGCTTGACCTCTGTGCAAAATTTTAGCTTCCAATTGTAATCAGGCTGAGTGAATTAAGTGTAGGAACATTCATATGTGAAGTATGTTCACTGGTTCCTAAAACAGGCACATATTTCGAACTTAATGTTTTGATCATTTCTCCTAGCACAGTTTAAAGTTTTGCATGAGTGAGGGCTTAATCTTTAAGTTGGAAGATAAGCTACTCATGTCTAGAAGCATTTTGGAAAACGGGTTCTATTCAAGGAGAACCAAGTCTTAAAAGTTACAGGTGTAAAGTCGACTGTTCTGAATGACAGTTTCTGACATAGGTAACTTGAGAAGTTGATTTCTCAAGTTATACTTAATCTTTTGAAATAATTCAACTTGGAGTAGATGCGCAATCTCTAGGAGATACTTCGTACAAAGTTTCATCAAAAACTTTACACGTTTGATAGGTCAATGTGGAGAAATAGTGCAGCAGACTTTTCTGTGTTTCATCTTCTTCACAGAATTGTTAATCTTTTGATAGTTAGTAATTGATCCTCTAAATGAGTGAAAGGTTTTGACTTATTCTTGGTATAGAGGTGCTCTAATCACAAGAATAGGTTGTTCTTTTGGAGATTAACACTCTCCATCAGTGGTATCAGAGCAGGAGACATCAATTTTGAAGAAAGGAGGATCCCGACTGCTGCAGATTCAAGAAATTCAACACTTGAAGGACTAAGAAGTGAAAGCTTGGAGTCAAAGCTCGAGGAGAAGACTATTTGACATCAAGAAAGGCAAAAAGAGTCCAATTCGAAGTAAAGGTACATACATTGTTTGTAAAGCTTGAAGATTTCAATACACAGGTGGACACAAGATGGGAGAAAGCTTGCAGATTGATAAGCTAGATAGGGAGAACTATCCAGCATGGTCCATGAGGATGGAAGCACACCTCATGAGCAAAGATCTTATATCATTTATTACAGGAGATGAAGAAAAACCTGAGTTTGCAGATCCAAGTATTCCTACTAGGGAAGAGCTTGCAATGTTGAAGACTTGGATGAGAAAGGATGCTCAAGCAAGGAGTATCATCTACATGGCTGTAAATGATTACCTCTTACCCCACATCAGAGGTTTGGAAAGTGCCACAGATGTTTGGAATGCCTTGGAAGAGCATTTCCAAAATACAACTAAGTCAAGGAAGTCCTCACTATGGGCTGAGTTCACAACCTTCAAGAAGAAGAGCTCACAATCAATTTCAGATTATGTGGCAAGGATGAAAGATATTGCAGATAGCTTGGGAGCAGTGGATGAAGATATTGAAGAAGAAAAGTTGGTAAGACAAATACTTACAGGTTTGAGAGGAGATGAGAAGTGGAAGCCTTTTATATTGTCCATAGAATTGTCACTTGACCACTTTACTCCTGATCTTAATCAATTGCTAGGACACATGCTAACCTTTGAGCAGGATCTTAAAGGAGACAATGATAGAAGTACAAGTCAAGCTATGTACTCCAAGGACAAGAAAAAGAATGGCAAGGGAAAGCAATCAAATGATGATGAAGGGAATTCAAATCAAGCTAATTTCACAAAAGGGAAGATGAATTTCAGAGGTAAAGGAAGAGGAGGTAAGAATAAAGATAATGCTAAAGCTTGTTGGATTTGTGGCAGAACAAATCATTTGGCAAATGATTGCTGGTATAACAATCAAAATGGTGGAAACAATAATCAGAATTATAGTCAAAGAGGTAGAGGAGGCAGAAACCAAAGAGGCAATTTCAGAGGAAGAGGAGGTAGGACATCATATGGTAGAGGAGGTGGAAGAAACTTCCAATCTCAGTCCTACAACAATAATTATTACAATTATGCATCAGATAAGAAGGATGACATGACTCTTATCTTGAATGCAACTCATGAATCAATGGGAGAAGATCAAAGAGTGTTTTATATTGACTCAGGGTGCAGCAACCATCTGAGTGGGAATCTATCTTTGATGACTGATATGGAAGCAAGGGTGAATGGACATACAGTTCAGACAGGTGACAATACCAAACATAAAGTGGAGAGCATTGGATCAGTGAAGATAAAGAGTGGAAGTACACTTCTGAGCAAGGTACTTTATGTTCCTACTATTCCTAAAAATCTGATAAGTGTAGGGCAAATTGTGGAGAAAGGATATGAGGTAAGATTCACAAATGATGGTGTTTATGTACAAGATCCAAATCAGGGATATAGAAACATAATTGCAGGAAAAAAGGAAGGAAGATTGTTTACTCTCAAAGTCCAAGGTAATGTGGGACATGCATTGTTTACCTATGGAGGTCAAAAGGTGTCTGAATTAGACCTATGGCATAAAAGGCTAGGTCATTTCAATGAGAGAGCTATAAAGGAGATGTCAAAGAATCAGATAGTGCTTGGATTGCCAAACATTGAAGGGCAACATATGGTGTACAAGTGTGAAGCTTGTCAATTAGGTAAAGCACATAAGAGTTCTTATAACAAATCAGGGTACAAGTATTCAAATATGCTTGAATTGGTTCATACAGATGTATGGGGTCCCTCAAGGGACTATAGCATAAATGGATCCAGATATTATGTGTTGTTTGTTGATGATGCAACCAGGTGGATTACTTTGTATGTAATCAAGGATAAATCAGAAGTTTTCAAGACATTCAAACATTTTCATGTCTATGCAGAAAGGATCACAGGACAAAAGCTAAAGAGGTTAAGATCAGATGGAGGGGGAGAGTATTTCTCAAAAGAGTTTGATGATTATTTGTGGAATGCAGGTATCAAAAGAGAAGTAACTTGCAGGTACTCCCCTCAACAGAATGGAGTAGCAGAAAGGAGGAATAGGACTCTTGTAGAGTTTGCAAGAGCCATGATGAAGGAAAAGAATTGTCCAAATTACTTATGGGCAGAAGCCATTAACACTGCAACATACCTTGTGAATAGGTTGCCTTGCAAAGCTTTGGATGGAGGAACCCCTTATGAAGCATGGTGGGGTAAGAAGCCTAGTCTTGATCATTGTAAAGTATTTGGATGTATTGCATATGCTTATGTTCCTTCACAATTAAGACATAAGCTAGAACCAAAAGCAGAGAAGTATGTGTTTATTGGATATGATGATAGACAGATGGGTTACAGGTTGTGGAGTCCATCCACAAAGCAATTTCTTGTTACTAAAGATGTGACATTTGATGAGCAAAATATGTGGTATACAGGATCACCAAATGAGTATACAGGTGTTGAAGAAATTCAAAGGAAAGGAAAGGCAAAGGTAAAAGTATGTGAAGAAATTGTTGATGAAATTGACTCTAGAAGTAGAGTGCAGGATCATGTAGAAGAAGGGCCAAGATTTGATCCAGAATCAAATGAGGCTGAAACTTCAAGAAGTGCAGAAATCAGAAGATCTACAAGAGAAAGGAAAGAACCTATAAGGTATAGTTATGATACATCTTTCCTAACAACAAAAGATTATGCCTACATTGTGAAAACAGAAGAAGATCCAACAACTTATGAAGAAGCCAAAGGTAAACAGAATTGGGAGAAGGCAATGCAGGAAGAGTATGATGCTCTACTTGAAAATGAAACTTGGGAACTAGTACCAAGACCAAAGAATCAGAAGGTCATTGGATGTAAGTGGGTATATAAAACAAAGAGGTTTGCAGATGGTAAGGTGTCTAGATATAAGGCTAGACTTGTGGTCAAAGGTTATGCCCAAACTTATGGGGTAGATTATGATGAAACCTTTAGTCCTGTTGCTAAGATGTCTACAATTAGGACATTGATTGCTATTGCTGCTTGCAAGGGATGGAAATTATCACAATTGGATGTGAAGAATGCATTTCTAAATGGATACATTGCAGATGAAGTATATATGGAGCAACCAGAAGGCTTCATGGAATCAATTGGATCAGATTATGTGTGTAAGCTCAAGAGAGCTTTATATGGGTTGAAGCAAGCCCCAAGAGCTTGGAATTACAGATTGGTCAAGTTCTTGAATGAATGTGGATTTCAAGCATCAAAGGCAGATAGTAGCTTGCTAGTGAAGGCAAGTGAAAATGGATACATTTACATGTGCATTTATGTTGATGATATTATTGTTACAGGAACAGATGCTCAAGGAATCAATGAACTCAAAAGACAAATAGAGAAGGAGTTTAAGATAAGTGATTTGGGAAACTTATCTTATTTTCTAGGAATGCAGATTGTGTATACTCAACATGGAGTATATGTTTCACAAGAGAGATACTTGAAGAATCTTCTAGTCAAGTTTAACATGGAAGATTGCAGGACCTCAACTACACCATTGGAAGTAAATCATAAATTAAGCAGGTATGGAGGTGAAGAGTTCAATGATATGAAGAAATATCAGAGTTTGGTAGGTAGTTTAATCTATGCTACCTTGACAAGGCCAGATCTATCATATGCAGTAGGTGTGTTGTCACAATTTATGCATTGTCCAAAGAAGACTCATTGGATTGCAGCCCAAAGGGTACTCAGATATATCAAAGGAACCCTAAGTGAAGGTTTGTATTATGGTTTCACTTCTGACACAAGAATCAAAGTGTTTAGTGATGCAGATTGGGCAGGTGACTCAGATGATAGAAGGTCTACTCATGGATATCTCTGTTATGTTGGAGATAAGTTAGTTTCTTGGTGTTCAAAGAAGCAACATACAGTTGCTTTATCATCCACAGAAGCTGAGTATAAGGGAATGGTAGAAGCTGCAAAGGAAGTGATATGGTTGAAGACTTTGATGAAAAGTTTTGAGATTGATCATAGTACTCCAATAATTTTTGGAGACAATATGAGTTCTTTGTATTTGGCAGCTAACCCTGTTTTTCATGCCAGGACTAAGCATATAGAGATTCAGTATCATTTCTTGAGGGAAAAGGTACTAGATAAAGAGATTGAAGTGATGTACACTCCAACAAAAGAACAAGTGGCAGATATGATGACAAAGAGCTTGGATGGACCTAAGTTACAAAGGTTCAAAGACATGGCAAGTATAAAGAAGACAGAGAAAACCTCAATTGATGATTGAGGGGGAGCTGTTGGTGCAGACCAATCACCAATTGAAGGTTTGGAAGATCAAATGATGAAGGAAGAATCAATTCCTAAAGTGTGGAAGAAGATTACATTCAGAGGACAAGAGAAGTGTACACATATGTACATTAGTATAGTCATAGCTGACTTAGATCTTTTGTTTAGTAAGAATCATGTACAAATTTATCTATAAATACTTTGAGAAAAGTCGGGGCAAGTATGAGAGCATATGTGACAATAGTTAGAAGTCAAGATTGAGGAAGGTAGAAGTCATGAGATAGAGGAAAAGTTAGTTGAGTTAGCTCTCATCACTTAACTGTATTTCTTCTGAGTAAATGAAAATTTTTGCGCCCGATGTTTCTGCGTGTTCTCCTTCTACAGTAGATCAATTGTGAAATGCTTTTGTACAAGTCTAAGTTGAGAGTTGCTTGACCTCTGTGCAAAATTTTAGCTTCCAATTGTAATCAGGCTGAGTGAATTAAGTGTAGGAACATTCATATGTGAAGTATGTTCACTGGTTCCTAAAACAGGCGCAGATTTCGAAGTTAATGTTTTGATCATTTCTCCTAGCACAGTTTAAAGTTTTGCATGAGTGAGGGCTTAATCTTTAAGTTGGAAGATAAGCTACTCATGTCTAGAAGCATTTTGGAAAACGGGTTCTATTCAAGGAGAACCAAGTCTTAAAAGTTACAGGTGTAAAGTCGACTGTTCTGAATGACAGTTTCTGACATAGGTAACTTGAGAAGTTGATTTCTCAAGTTATACTTAATCTTTTGAAATAATTCAACTTGGAGTAGATGCGCAATCTCTAGGAGATACTTCGTACAAAGTTTCATCAAAAACTTTACACGTTTGATAGGTCAATGTGGAGAAATAGTGCAGCAGACTTTTCTGTGTTTCATCTTCTTCACAGAATTGTTAATCTTTTGATAGTTAGTAATTGATCCTCTAAATGAGTGAAAGGTTTTGACTTATTCTTGGTATAGAGGTGCTCTAATCACAAGAATAGGTTGTTCTTTTGGAGATTAACACTCTCCATCACGTATATGAGTGTGTGTATACATATATGTATGTGTATGTGTGTGTGTATTGTATGTGTGTGTGTATTGTATGTGCATGTGTATGCATATGTGTATACATATATGCATATGTATATGTATATGTATATGTATATGTGTATGTATATGTATATGTATATGTATATGTATATGTATATGTATGTGTATATGTATATGTATGTGTATATGTATATGTGTATGTATGTGTATATGTATATGTGTATGTATATGTATGTGTATATGTATATGTATGTGTATATGTATATGTGTATGTATGTGTATATGTGTATATGTGTATATGTATATGTATATGTATGTGTATATGTATATGTGTATGTATGTGTATATGTATATGTGTATGTATATGTATATGTATATGTATATGTATGTGTATATGTATATGTGTATGTATGTGTATATGTATATGTGTATGTATATGTATATGTATATGTATATGTATATTTATATGTATATGTATATGTATATGTATATGTATATGTATATGTATATGTTTATGTATGAATGCATGGAAGAAATCTTCAAACGTGACATATTTAAGTTAACAAGGAAGTATTGAGTAGAAGGAAAAGAAATGCTAATAGTTGCACTTATATTATGTGAGGATAAAAATAGATTCAAGCAAGAAGTTCGAAGGAAAAACTATGCTTTGGACTATGAAAGTTCATTAATGCAACTACAAAAGTCATATTGAAGTAATATGAAGCTTATTTTAATGAAGACACTAGATTTGAAGATATGAGAAGAATTCTCATTTCTTTTGCTTTTAGCTTCATGAGGATATAGTGGCCGACAGAGTTTAATTGTTGAAGAGGGCAAAGATCGTGGCCACTTAGCTTCTGGCATGTTTCTGCTCTTGCACTGTGCAAGGAGGACACAGCTTTGAGAGTTGAAAGGAAGACATTCAAGGCTGCTAATCTTCTATGAAAAGAAGACATGCTATATTTTGAGCACTACTTTCAATCTTTGCATATGAGTATAGAGTTTGTTGCTACAATTTAGTAATGAGGAATTGTACCAACACACTTTGTTGGAAGTTTTGATGCTTTTCCAGCTTTCACTTGATGAGAATGACTACTAATTGTACGAAAGTTTCAAACACATATGGCTGAGCTTCCAGATGAAATATGAAGAAAGGATCAGATCTCAGTAGGAACTGAAATATTTGGATAGAATCGATGAACTATGTGTATAAGCGGTTCATTCTTCTATGCCCTCTTTCTGGTGACTATACCTTTAATGCTATATGGTTCATGTCAAAATTTTCTTTCATGAATGTGATCTTTGCATATCCCTTAAATCTGCTATTGACATTGCCATGATCAACATATATAAATTGAGCATATTTTTCCCCTTTCCCCTTATTACATAAGAGTTTTCATGAAAGAAATTCATTGTGAACGAATCATGAGCAGATCAAGTTCGAGATGCATCCTTATGACATTAGAGCAGGTTTGGAGAATGATTTGATGTTAGGTGGTAGTGATGCATCTACCAGAACACATGAAAAAGATATAATTTATGAGGAGACTCCAAGTGAGCATGATGTTAATCAGGAGGACATGCAAATGATGAGACCTCTAGATAGTGATATGTATGCCGATGGAGATAAGCATGATGCTAAGCTTATGGAAAGTCTTAATCAAGATCAAGATTGTGAAATACTCTTGAGTGATGCCATATTGAATGAGCATTCAAAGATGCAAGAAAAGGACCACAATCATAGGAATGGGGACAAGTTATTGCATGGTGTTCAAAACAATGATATGTATGTAAATGATGTTGCACTCCATGAAGAAGGTCATATGAATGATCATGAGCACGATGAGGATATACCACTGATTGCTCCTCTATATACTGATATGTATGTCAAAGATTTTCATGTTGAGTTGAGTCCATATGCTGAAGAAATCAAGCATGAAATGGTAGATGTAATGCTTATTGAGATGTATGATAAATGTGATGTGCATATAGCATCGAAAGATATTCAATGTGAAACTATTGAGTCAAGTGGTTATATTGATGGAGTTAGATATAAATATTACCAAATGGATGAAGTTTCAGTTGATTCGAGTGTATGTGGTGAGATATTTAAGCATGATGAAGTATTTGAGCAAGATTCAATGATTGAAGAAATGTATGAAGAGTGTGGCAAAAACACATCCTCTAAAGAGAATGATCAAGAAACAAGTGAGATAGATAAGGAATTTGATGATGGCATCTTGAATAGGGAAACTAATTTGACATCAAACAAACATGTATATTTTTGGAAAGGATCCCGAGAATATGGATAAATGTAGAGGTTACAATGAATCTTACTTGGAGAAGCAAGAATTTAGTGATTTGGATGATCAAAGTTTTCTTGATTGTGGTGATACCGAGAGTCTTCATGATAATGGGAAAATGAATTTGGGAAAAGATGAAGATGAACAATTTTTGGATAGATTAGAGATAGAAGCAGATTCTATAATTGGTGGCACTCAAGTAAGAAGGAATCATGATAGATTGAATGACAAAAATGATCATAAATTGCAATCAGAGAATGATGAACCTTCCCATTTAGAGTATAAATCCTATGAGTGTATTAAAAAACTCAACTGCAATAAATATGAAAGTTTGGGTAGCCATAATGGAAATGATGAAATCCTTTTAAACAATTTCAAGCCTGAAATGAATCAAAATTCATGCTTGAAGGGACTTTTTGAAGATGGTTTAAGAACATTAAAAATCAAAACTCTATATTTATGTGCGTTTAATTTATCAAGAGTAACCTCATATGATGCTTGTGAGAGGATCATGAATAAAGGTAACTATGCTTGAGTGATTGCATCATGGATTTTCAAATTTTCCAAGAGCTATGTCTACCAATCAGGCCATCAAGGGATGGACGAACAAATGAAATGGCTTGTCCACATATCTAATTTGTTTAAGAATGCTTTCTTGATTGATGCGATCCAGATGTGGCTTCTTTTCAAGCACAGCTTCTTTGGTGAGCATGTATCAGAGAAGGTGAGGTTGAAGGGATAATCTCATTCAATAAGGTCCCATAAAGCTTAATTTTCTTTAAAAATATAAATGTATATAACTGATGTTTCTTGCTTTGATTTTAAGGAAGAAACAAGAAACCCAAATCATCAAGTGAAGAGTGATGACTCAAAATGAAGAAACAAAGATGATCAGGAATGGAGATTCAGAAGGGCTATTGACACTATAAAGGTGATATGTTTTTTGTTTCAGTTTCCTTTTTCTCTTGTGTGTGTATATATATACACACACACACACATATATATATATATATATATATATATATATATATATATATATATATATATATATATATATATATATATATATATATATATATATATATATATATATATATATATATATATATATATATATATATTGCATGATTGAGCATATGATGCACAAAGAAATGCATAAACATTAAAAGGTTTAAATAGGCCAAAAGTCTCGTGCATTTATTGAGACTACATGTGATACATGAAGAACCGAAATTATGTGAGTAGCATTAGAAAGTGGACTAGAACTTTCGGGAACAAGACCTAGGAAGGTGAAGGGAAGACCTAAATTGAGTAGCTGTATATAATAGTGTTCATAAACGCTTGATGAGTGAGATGCTTTGACTTTTGCTTTTGATATCTCATCTAGTCTTACCTCCTCGCAGATTATGTTAGAGGAAAAGTCTTCATACACTAGCCAACTACCTATGTGTATATGTATGTGCTGTTGGGCATTGTGATGAGCCAGTAGGTGGGTGGAACTACCCTATTCAGGTGATCAGGGCCACAAACCAATGCTACTTTCATCGTATGGCCTGACCTGTATGTTGTCATGCACTCGTATGGGTTGGTAGGTGGGTGGAGTCACTTTGACCGGGTGGTGAGAGCCATAAGTTGATATCGATTTTGTATGAGGCTGACATTGTGCATCATGCACTATGCCGAGTCAATAGACGGTTGGGCTAAACCTGGTTGGGTGGACAAGTCCATGCATTACACCCAATTTTGACATAGGCCGACCTATGTAATCAAAGAATAAATGAATAAAAATAAAAACAAAAACAAAAAGGTTGAGCTGGGATGAAGCACAAATGAAAAGAAAAATAAAATAAAAGTAGAAGAAAAATAAGAAAAGGTCTGATGAGGGTTTGGGCAGTGGGAGATCGATAGGGAAGACATATTATAGTTTCATAAATCAAGTTAGTAAGAACCGGTATATGCATATGCTTAGGACGGACTACTAGATCTAACCAGGCCAAGTTAACGAAAGAGCTAAGAAGTTTTCAATTCAGTCATGTGATTGCTAGTCTGAATGCATTAGTGTATCTTGATAGGTTGTATGCGATGCTTTTGTCTATCTTCTTCTCTTAATTTATGCCAAGTTTAATGCATTTTTTAAATTTCATGCATCTAGTTGAATTTTCTTTAAGTTGTATTTATCTACCATGATTACATGATGCTCATTTGTGTTTATTAATGTGCATGCAGGTTGGCACATCCAAAGGATGCATAGGTCCAGAGGGGGTGGATGTGGTGGAGATTCAAAAGCCAAGCTTGAAAATCAAATGAGTATCAATATGAAGCTAAACTAAAGTTTGATTTAGTGACTGACAACACAATCCATTGATATTTTCATATCATGTATACTTGCATATAATGTTATTACATGTGCACACACCATGTGAATATGTGTATCGAGACTCATTCACATTATGAATATGTGTTATAAATTCAAATAGATATGAGTGTGAATAGAGAGCATCACGTTGAATGTGGGTTTATACATTCATACACGATCATGATTTCTATTTCCATACGTAAGCTATAGTATATATGTATATGTGTGTTTTTGTGTATATTCGTATGAAAGCATGGACATGACCATGTGTATGCACCCATTTGTGAGTGTGTATAATCTTCTTTTCCATGAAGAATATTTGTAAGATTTATGGGAATTTAAGTAGAAATCAAGTACGACTCAATGTAATTAGTATGCTTTGTTTGTTTTTTGTATGCAAAATATGTGGCATTCACGAGAATGGCAGGAGCCGCATGGAGAAGGGGAAGGATAGTCGAAAGAATCACAAAGTGATTACTATGGGGGAGCAGGATGTGTATGTGTATGTGCATGTGCATGAGTATGTGTGTGTATGCATGTGTATATGTATGCATATGTGTGTGTATTTGTATTTGTATGTGTATGTGTATATGTGTGTGTGTATGTGTATGTGTATGTGCATGGGTATGTGTATGGGTATAAGTGTATGGGTATGGGTAGCAATATGCGTATTGACATGCATATGTGTATGCATATGCATATGCGTATGCATGTGTATGCATATGCATATACATATGTGTATGTATATGCATATTTGTACATGTATGCCTCTGCATATGCGTATGCATCTACGTATGCGTATGCATATGTGTATGTGTATGCATATGCATATGCATATGCATATGAGTATGTATATGGGTATGCGTATATGCATGTGTATGTGTATGCGTATGACATGTGTATGCATATTTGTATGCATATGTGTGTGCATATGCATATGCATGTGCATGTGCATGTACATGTGTATGTGTATGTGTATGTGTATGTGTATGTGTATGTGTATGTGTATGTGTATGTGTATGTGTATGTGTATGTGTATGTGTATGTGTATGTGTATGTGCACGTGCACGCGCACGTGTAGGTGTACGTGTATGTGTATGTGTATGTATGCGTACGCGCATGCGCACGTATGCGTATGGGTATGTGTATGTGTATGTGTATGCGTATGTGTATGTGTATGTGTATGTATGTATGCGTATGTGTATGCATATGCGTATGTGTATGCATATGCGTATGCGTAAATGTATGTGTATGTGTATCTGTATGTTTATGTGTATGTGTATGAGTATTTGTACACATATGTGTATGTGTATGTGTATGTGTATGCGTAAATGTATGTGTATGTGTATGTGAATGGGTATGTTTATGTGTATGTGTATTTGTATGTTTATGTGTATGTGTATAAGTATGTGTATGAGTATTTGTACACATATGTGTATGTTATGTGTATGTGTATGTGTATGTGTATGTGTGTGTGGATGTGTATGCGTATGTATATGTGTATGTGTATGTGTATGTGTATGTGTATGTGTGTATGTGTATATGTATATATATGTGTATGTGTATGTGTATGTCCGTATGTGTATATGTATATATGTGTATGTGCATGTGTATGTATATCTCTATTTAGGTATATGTATATGTGTATGTGTATGTGTATGGGTATGTGTATATGTATGGGTATGCATATGTGTATGTGTATGGGTATGCGTATGCGTATGGGTATAGGTATGCATATGCATATGTGTATGCATATGGCTATGTGTATGCCTATGAGTATGGGTATGTGTATCCATATGCATATGTGTATGCCTATGTGTATGCATATGCATATGCATATGCATATGCATAAGCATATGGGTATGCGTATGCGTATGGCTATGGGTATGTATATGCATATGCATATGTGTATGCATTTGCATATACGTATGCGTAGGTGTACGTGTACATGTACGTGTAGCTATACATATACTTGCAAGTCTACGTGTATGTGTAGGTGTACGTGTATGTGTATGTGTGTGTATGTATATGTGTATTTGAATGTGCATTTGTATGTGTATGTGTGTGTGTGTATTTGTATGTGCATGTGTATTTGTATGTGCATGTGTATGTGTATGTGTATGTGTATGTGTATGTGTATGTGTATGTGTATGTGTATGTGTATGTGTATGTGTATGTGTATGTGTATGTGTATGTGTATGTGTATGTGTATGTGTATGTGTATGTGTATGTGTATGTGTATGTGTATGTGATGTGTATGTGTATGTGTATGTGTATGTGTTTGTGTTTGTGTATGTGTATGTGTATGTGTATGATTGACCAATAATTGCAATCATTTGGAAGAAGACAAGTTTTTTTTTCTGCTACATTTTTCTACATGTATAGTTGCATCGAGTGCTGGAGTCTTCAAGGAGTCCAATTCGAGGGGGGGGGGGGTGCAATCATTTTGGCAGACATTGCTTCTTGTTGTGTTTGAACTATGCAGGTATGCAAGGGGAGTACGAGAGAACATGACAACATGAGGGACCTCTATTGCATTTTCCAAGAACAGCGTGGGGGGATTTCCCTGTATCAATCAACATTGAGAAGATAAAAAATAGAAGGCTAGGAGATGAGCATCAGGTTTGTTTCAGGAGAAATAGGGCATCACTTCTTTTTCTAGTTTTTTCATGAATCTTTGGGGGGACAAAAATTGAACTGCATAGGGAATTCCAATACAGAAAAAGTGGGAACTGATGATGGTGGGGAAAGTAGTCCTCTGGTGATCGTGAATGGACATTGAGAGAGGGGTTCGAGATGGGAGGACTGACAAAAGTTGATGAATAAAGTAAGAGTAGAGCATCAGGTGAAATGTCCTACTAGGCATCACTGACAGAGGTGCTTCGGGTTTGCCTCCTTGCTCTGCATTCCCCCCCATACATAATTGAAGGATTGCGCATTCATTTTGAAGGCAAAGAAATTCCCAAATACAACAGGTTTCTGGAGCATGTTGATTGTGCTCGGAGCAACTAAACGGAGTTGAAGATGAAGGCTGAAAGGTTATGCAACAATAGAGCATCAAAGAAGAATATTAGGAAGGCAATAGGAATAGCAGCCATGATAGGAATTTCAAAAAAAATCAGCCAAGGTTCCTTCTTCTTGCTCATAGCAGGAATTGGGGGTTACTACTGAGAGAAGAGTAGGTCTGATGGGGAAGATGAAAGGATCATCTCTATGTTTTACCCTTGTATAGAGAACGAGAGTTGGTTGTCATCCCAAATGTGATACTCTCTAATTAAGTTGTGCATTTGGCTGGAGTGGCGAGTATGCAAGCAGATCGATGCATGAGATGTACGACTTTGACAAGCATAAGTGGAGGAGAGATCATCAAACTGTGAGTTTTTTGGATCTTTTTCTCCATGTGTATGCATGCATGTAGGGGTGGTATTCACCATGGTTTGTGTTATCTGCCCGAGCAAGGACAATAGGGAACTAGCTTCTACCCGTTTTGTTTATGAGCTTCATATGATGAATAACTTATGGATGATGTCTCTTCAACTAAGCTAGACTATGGTTTCGTCACCGATGTCCAAAAGACCTTTGCATAACAACTGTATTGGCAAGGAAAGGGAGGGTGAAACAATTCAAGTGCTCTGTTTGGTCCTATGCACAGGTCTTTTTTTCTTTTCGAGTGTTTTTTTTGTGTATAGGTTGGTGTCCAAGGTGAAGGGGGAGCAAAATCAGAAGGAAATCTTCAACAGAGAGAACTTCAACCACTATTGAAAAAAGGGGGATTGCTTCAGTGCCTTCTTCTTTGTGTTTTAGTTCACGGCCGCTCTGTGGAGAGGGAGGTCCTTGCTGTTGTGGGCACTGAGCATATCAAAAGGGGGAGCAAGTGTGGTCTTAGAAAATCTACTCCGGATGAGATCGGCATGCTCCAGTATATGTACAACGCAATGTACAATCCTCAGGGTGCACTATTGAAGGCACTAAGGTACTTGCTGAGGTGTTGAAGCTACATGTTGAACATAGAATTACCACCTGGAGAGCTCCAAAGTCTTCTCAGCTTGGAGGGAGTCCTTTTTGGGTGCCTGAAAACAAGGAGGATAGGGAGAGCAGTGGAGGGAAGAGAAGAAAGGAGCATGGTTTCACAGAAGAAGAAACAAGGGGGGGTAGCACATCTGTGTAATGAACTTGGTTTGAACCTCTATCTAGGGAGGTTTGTGGTCGGGTAGCAAGAGCGGGGAAGATTTCTAATAATCTTGAGGTAGCAAGAGAGGAGCAAGACAACAGGAGGTCTATTTGAGGACCAGGTACCTTTGTTTTTGGTGTGCATCATACACTTTTGAAGGAGGAAGATAGAAGAAGGCGAGCAAGGGGCATCAAGAAGAAAGGGAAGCGAATCGGCATGAGCTGATCGGGGAGATAGATGTGCATTGTAGAAGCAGAGGAGGAGATTTTCTAGAGGAGAAAGGCCGATGTGTGGCCATTGTACCGAGCTTTGATGTGTCGTTACGGAGGAGAATGGCTCTGATGAACGCCTATGAGGAGGAGAGTAGCATACTCATCTCCATTGAATGAGGAAACAAGGACTGACTCCACTTTGTCTTAGGTATGGAACTCAGTTCAATTCTGCAGGTGTGATGGAACTTTTTGCTAAGTGAAAAAGGCACTACATTGAACCAATAGGGGACACCATCTGTTAAGGGGGTTTTCCCCACTTGAAACATGCTAAAGTGTTATTTAAATATTTTTTTACTATGGTCCCCAGACATGTATCCATCAAAATTGAAACTATGCTTGTGAATCGATTTGACCAAGTGTGAGCTTGCTGGCTTTTGTCTCTTGATTGGTGCTCGTTGGATAGAGAAATCATACGGAGGAGAAGTAGGAGGGAGAGAAAGGGGAAAGTACAAAAGGCTGCTGTCTTCCTAAGATTGCTAGCTATTCAGAAAGTCAAGGGGAGGTTGGCATCTGTTGGAGTGCCCAATTCTGTAGCCAAACTTTATTTCTTATTCAAGGAAAGGGGAATTGACCTTGGTTAGCCAAGTGGAGATTTCTACATGATGTCTTCAACACTCCAAGTGTGAATGTGACTGTTGTGGAGTTTTTGGCGCATGTGCAAAAATTGATTTCCTTTAAGACTTATGCTGGAGTGCATAGTGTTGAGGCCACATTTATCAGCTTGGGGAGCTACATAACTTTGTGCTTGATGTCGAGCTTTGTATGTGGGAGTGGCCTTGTTTGAACAATTTTATGTGTGTAATACAAGATTGAAAATATGAGGTGTTAATCCAGGAATCCATGTATTATGCATGAATGATTGGCGCATGGATATGTGAAAATTTGTGTGTGTGTGCATGTGTTCTTGGATATTTGCATGTGTTGATATGTATGTGTGTGTGTGGAACTCATCATGATTGTTTGTGAGTGTATGAATGAATTGGTATGTTTGACTCGGTGTGTTTGTGCAAGTGGGTGAGAATGTGGGAAAAGAAAGTGAGAGTGTGCATGAATATAGGTGTGTGAGTGTGTATGTGTAATTCTGTAACCAAACTTTATTTCTTATTTAAGGAAAGGGGAATTGACCTTGGTTAGCTAGCTAGAGATTTTGACATGATGTCTTCAACACTCCGAGTGTGAATGGGACTATTGTGGAGGTTCTAGCACATGTGCAAAAGTTGATTTCCTTTAAGACTTATGATGGAGTGCATAGTGTTGAGGCCACATTTATCAGCTTGGGGAGCTACATATACCTTTTTGCTTGATGTCAAACTGTGTATGTGGGAGTGGCCTTGTTTGAAAAGTTTTATGTGTGTAATATAAGATCGCAAATATGAGGTGTTAATACAGGAATCCACATATTATGCATGAATGATTGGCACATGCATATGTGCAAATGTGTGTGTGTGTGTGCATGTGTTCTTGGATATTTGCATGTGTTGATATGTATGTGTGTGTGGAACTCATCATGATTGTTTGCAAGTGTATGAATGAATTTGTGTGTTTGGCTCTGTGTTTTTGTGCAAGTGAATGAGAATGCAGGAAAAGAAAGTGAGAGTGTGCATGAATATAGGTGTGTGAGTGTGTATGTGTAAGTGTATGAGTGTGTGCGTGCATGCAAGTGGGAGTAAGTGAGAGCCTAAGTAAGAGATAGAGAGAAGGTGAGGAGTGGAGGCAAGAGTAAAAGAGGAGGGAGAGTAGAAATGTGGGGTTGAGTGCATGAGGGGGTGTGTAAGGATGTGAGGGCTGGTCTGAGAATGAGCATGAGAGGGAGAGTGTGCGTGAATGTATGTGTACAAGAGTATGAGTGTGTGTGCATGAGTGCATATGTGAGCATGAGTGTGAAGGGTGCTTGGGATTGTGAGGTGTGTGGAAGAAGAAGAAAGCCCAAAAGTGCATGGCTATGTGTCTTTAGGTGTGAGCATATGTGTGAGTGTGTGAGAAGGAAAGAAGTGGGGAAGAGGTAAAGTAAGGAGTGAGGAAAGAGAGAGAAAGTGAAAAAGAGTAAGGAAGAGAGAAGAAAAGTGAGTTACAATGTCGGAAAGAAAGCAATAAAGTAAGAAAGAAAAGGGAAAGTGAGAAAGAGCGAAAAAGGTGAGTAGGGAGAGAGTGAGATAGCAAAAGTAAATCATTAAAATTAAGTCTTGGGTTGCATCCATACTTGCATCTTTATTCCTTTCTCGTAGGGCGGATCTATTTGAGTATTATTTGGTGACTCAGAGTAGGACAAGCCACTGATTTCAAGTATTTTTGGAGCAAGACGCAAATGTATTTTTGTAACTTTCCCTTGGGCATAGGAGCCTATCACAAAGCAGTCAAGGCAATGGTAGGGAAGGAAATAGGTACATATATCAAGAAGCGAAGGTCCAATGGAGGGGGAGAATATTTCTCCAATCAGTTTCTTGATTTAATATGGGATCAAGGAATAAAGATGCAAGTAACATGCAAGTACACACCCCCAGGGTAGTATAGAGAAAGAAAAGATACATTGTGGAGATCGCTAAAGCAATGCTTAATGATATGAATGTACGTAACATGTTTTGGAGTGATGCAACAAAGATTATCATGTATCTTATGAATAGAGCTCCTACCTCAGGGATCCATGGATTGACACCATATCAAGCTTATTATGGTAAGAAATCTATTCTCTCCCACTTGAAGATATTTGGATGTACTTGTTGTGTACATGTGCCAAGCAAATTGAGGCACAAGCTACAACCAAAGGCAGAAAAGTGTGTGTTTCTAGGATATTCAAATGATCATAAAGGTTACATGTGCTTCAAACCAAACAAAAAGGACTTGAGGATATCAAGGGATGGAGCATTTGATGAGCTACTCCCTTGGTATAAGAAGTATGATTGTATGCATTGAATATGAAGAAGAAAAGCATGGATATGGTGAAGAACAAATTGACTTAGAGCTAAGTGGCCTAAGGAGTTCCATCAATGAAGATACTTCAAGCATGACCTCACCATGGAGGGGGAGATCTTCATCAAGCTATGAAGCACAATCAATTAACAAAGGCAAAGCAACATTGGTGTAGTTGGATGAAAAAGGTAATGAAGTTCAAGATGATGAGGGACACATGATGGAGAAAGAAGCTATATCAAAGAAAGAGATCAAGTGTCATGGACACAAAGAAAACCATCTTAAACCTTAGATTCCATGTCGATTTCATATATCTCATGTTTGGTTAGAACTTTGGAGAAACTGATACTACCATTGTGTCTAGA
Organism: Ceratopteris richardii; assembly: GCA_020310875.1. NCBI lineage: Eukaryota > Viridiplantae > Streptophyta > Polypodiopsida > Polypodiales > Pteridaceae > Ceratopteris > Ceratopteris richardii. The sequence continues at coordinate 88,541,315 of CM035438.1, read as the reverse complement.
ATGTGCCAAAACCCCAAGATCGACGGCCTATTTGTTGAATTCTGACACCCGAAGGTCCTGTAAGTCGATGATATCATGATGATATCATCAACTCGCAACCGTCCTTGGGAACCGCCCTTGAAAACCTATATAAGGAGGGGTTGGCCACATTCATAATCACTCTTGCCAATGCCAGTCTTGGGAGCTCAAGGGGCTGTGACCACCAAGTAAGTACTTTCAAGTTCTTTTGGAGTTCTAGTCTTGTCTCTTGCTCTAGTCTTGTCTAGTCTAGTATTGTGGACATCCTTTCTTGTCTTATTGTAATCTCATAACAGGAGATCCCTTCTAGTTATTTCTTGTATCTAGTTCATATGCCTAAAGGGAATTCTTGTAATCCAGATATCTTGTTCCATACTTACGATCTTGGGTTGTGGGATTTCCTGTATCATCTCTAGTCCAGTTTTCCATACCTATCGGTCTCAGGTTGTGGGACATCTTGTGTCAGTCACGTATTCTTGTATCGTTTCCCTTCGTGGGTGTTCTTGTAATTAGAAGTGTATTTTTGAAATCTTGTCTATTGTAGTCAGAGAGCACAATCTAGTGCTCCCCTGACATTTTGGCAAGACTATCTTCATCAAGACCAGGCACCATGGATTCCCTATGCAAGGAGATTCAATCTACCATAAAGGATTTGATTGAACATGTATAAGAGATGAAAAGATTGCTATGACAAGATGATCGATCAGTTTCAAGCTATGCCTTGAATATCAAGATGTTGTTTCATGGAACTACATATCAAGAAGACTACATGGTTAATCAGTTTCAAAGTGGCCTCAATCTTGAAGTCAAATATCTCTTGCTATCCATGCCTCAAGCAAATACCTTAGAGGAGGCTATCAATCAAGCAATTCAATGTGAGAATCAGTTCTTAAAAGAAAGCCAAGTCCAAGAGTCAAAAGTCTTGAATAATGAAGACATTATTCCTCACGAATCTGAATCAAGAATCTTTGAAGCCCAAAAAGTCATTACAAATGATATGGAGTATACATATTATGAAGATATCAAGAAGGTAAAGGATAAGGAGGAGTTCATTTTCAATCAAGGAGGTGTGCTTACTCAACACTCTTCATCAAAGATCTTGGAAACACAACATTCCACTAGAAGCTCAAAGGATCTATCGCATGAAGAACCCAAGGAAGCTCAAGAGATACCCAGTCCTTCACCACTGATCAAGATTAAGGATCATGAACAATTCGAGGTCATGCATGTATTCGATTCAAGGATCTCTGAAGGAAGATTGGAATGCCTTATTCATTGGAAAGCGTATGACATCATTGATCGTACTTGGTAACTTACAGAAAATATTCTTAAAGCTCGTTGACCTCCCCGCCTGGATTTTCCTTTAAGAGGTTGTTGCATAACAAGTGCATAGGGACCACTAGACCGTGCATGAATTTTATCATCAACCTGATGAATAAGTTTCATTATATAAGCTTTTCCAGTCGTAATAGGTTGTCCAAAGGGATCTCGTGTTCGTCCATCAATCAGTCGGCTTTTTCCAGGATGATTGGGTTCAAATAACCATGAATTACCAGTTTTTTGACCAGCTGAATAGAGTTCAGAAAAATTCAAGGTTCATGAATTCCATAGGAAGAATCCAATGAAACCTAAGCTAGAGAAATGGCCGCTCCTCGTGGAACTTGTCGCTTGAGGGGGATGTGATGTCATGGACACAAAGAAAACCATCTTAAACCTTAGATTCCATGTTAATTTCTTGTATCTCATGTTTGTTTAGGAATTTGGAGAAACTAATACTACCATTGTGTCCGGAATGTGCCAAAACCCCAAGATCGACTGCCTATTTGCTGAATTCTGACACCGGAAGGTCTTGTTACAAGTCGATGATATCATGATGATATCATCAACTCGCAACCGTCCTTGGGAACCGCCCTTGAAAACCTATATAAGGAGGGGTTGGCCACATTCATAATCAGTCTTGCCAATGCCAGTCTTGGGAGCTCAAGGGGCCGTGACCACCAAGTAAGTACTTTCAAGTTCTAGTTCGAGTTCTAGTCTTGTCTCTTGCTCTAGTCTTGTCTAGTCTTGTATTGTGGACATCCTTTCTTGTCCTATTGTAATCTCACAGTACGAGATCCCTTCTAGTTATTCCTTGTATCTAGTTCATATCCGTGAAGGGAATTCTCGTAATCCAGATATCTTGTTCCATACTTACGATCCTGGGTTGTGGGATTTCCTGAATCATCTCTAGTCTAGTTTTCCATACCTATCAGTCTCGGGTTGTGGGACATCTTGTGTCAGTCACATATTCTTGTATCGTTTCCCTTCGTGGGTGTTCTTGTAATCAGAAGTGTATTTCCAAAATCTTGTCTATTGTAGTTAGAGAGCACAATCTAGTGCTCCCCTGA
>CM035438.1:88496410-88533910 GCA_020310875.1 Ceratopteris richardii | reverse complement strand
TCTCTAAGTGTAGGAATCCATTTACAGTGAACTGTTTTTTTGGAAAACTCTTTGTTTCTAATAGGGGTCCGCAAAAGCTCACCAGAGTTCTCCATATATGCTTGGAGAAAGAGCAATTTTTGTGTGCAAAGGTCAAAGAAGAGTATTTATTGAGGTCATTCGTGCTTCATCGTCGCATAGGGGTTGAGATACTTCCCCCAACATTGGTACCAGAAGATTTTGGTATCTTTGAGATATCCAATAGAAGCAAAAAGACCTCTTGCAGCTAGTGGTTGAAAATTTACATCAACAAAATCTTGTTGGAGGTAGCTCACATCAAGAGGGAGTTATTCTACTCAAAATTTCAAGTGTGTAAGGTTTCCATCTAAGGAAAGCTTTGGATTAAGGTAACTTTAGAGCCTCATTTACATTTTACACACACTAGACCATTAGGCAAGGGATAGATCAACTAGAAAAAACTAGAGATGGGAGACTTTTGGACAAGGGGAACTATCAACCATGGAAATTTAGGTTCTCCAACTACCTTATGGGCAAGGGCCATTGGGGATTGATTAGTGTAAGTGATCCAAGACCTACGATGGATGAAAATACAACCAATAATCAGATAAGGGACTTTAGGGAATGGAATGAAAGAGACAAGAGGGTGATCTTTATCCTTTCCAAACACATAAGCAATAGCATGATCAATCACATCTAGAATTTGGATTCAAGCATGAAGGTATGGGAGAAACTTGATAGGTTTTATTCAACAAGCACCAAAGGAAGGAAGATCCATCTCAAGAATGAACTCAAAAGCCTTAGGAAAAGCTCAAGGAGTAGCATATGACTACATACTTAAGGTCAAGGGATTGTCAGATGCATTGGGATACATTTGAAGCCATGTACATGATGACAATCTTGTGGCATATACTCTCAATGGTTTGAGGGATGATGAGAAGTGGAAACCCTTTACCACTTCAGTATATGTAAGTAATCTCCCTGATTTTTAGCAATTGATTGCTCTCATGTTCATAGAAGAGATGAACATAGGTGGAGTCTTAAGTAAAAGCAAGGATGCACAAGTCTTTTATGGAGGTAATCAAAGGGGCAAAGGAAGATAAGGACAAAGCAAGGGCAAAAGAAGGTTTGGAGGAAGGCAAGGCAACTCAAGCAATCAAGGAAATGACCAAGGCACCTCATCACAAAGAGGTAGAGGAAGAACAAGAGGAAGAGGAGGAAGGCATAAAAAAAATAGGAATCAAGATGGAGAAGGGTGTTACATATGTGGAAAGTTTGGCCACTATGAGAGAGATTGCTACTAAGGAGGAAACCAAAGCATCTATAATCAAAGTTCTTCATACAAAGGCCAAGGTAATTATGCTTCTACAAGTTAAGAAAATGATAGTTTCTTGATGATGCACATGAATGGGAATTTAAGCAAAGTGGATTGCACTTGGTATATCGATAGTGGATGTAGCAACCATATGAGTTGCAATGCTTCTTGGTTTACTATTCTACATGCTCCCAAAGGTAAAGGACATGTAGAAATAGGTGATGATATAGCCCATTGTTGGAGATGTAGCTTTGAATGACAAGGAGGAAGGAAGACATCTCAAGGATGTCTTACATGTACCTACCATCACAAAGAACTTGGTGTTCATAAGGCAAATGGTTGAAAAAGGGTATCACGTAAGGTTCAAAAAAGGCGGATGATTTGTGGAGAACCCTAAGCACAATTACAATAGTGAGAGGAAGGAAGTAAGGAAGAATCTTCACTCTGGAAGTAAACTCTCATTCCATTAAACATGTCTACTTCACATATGGCAACAAGAAAATTTCGGAGTTGGAATTGTGGCACAAGAGGATAATTCACATGAACATACAAAGAATGAAGGAAATGCAACTCAAGAGGCTAGTTTAAGGGCTCCCCAACTTCCAAGGTCAAGGTATGATGCATTCATGTGAATCTTGTCAATTAACCCTTCCCTTTCCCATTTGAGTTCAAGAACTCTTAAAATTGTTTTCACATATATAGAAAAGGGGTTTCTTCTTCTATACATCCATGGTCCCTACACATACCATGGAGGACTTTAGTGAATCACCTCTACTCGGGGTACCACTCGAACAACAATTGGAGCTCTTGCAGTAGGAACTTTGAGGCACCCAAAAGGAGATCCAAGAACTTGATGAAATACTTCAAAAGGTGCAGTCTACAGAGGAAAACTTTACAAGGATGGTAAAGCCATTATTACTGCTCAAGTTGATGGCACACATTCCAAGATCAGCATCAAGAACTTCAAATTCTCATGATTCGATGGCCATAAGGATGGCCAAATTTTTTTATCATGGTTATATGAATTTGATGTTTTTTATTCAAATGAATCCTACTCCAAAAATGATAAAAAAAATCTTTCTACTAGTTATTTGGTAGGGAGGATCCAACTATTGTGGAATGTTTTACGACATAGTGCAAATCATCCCACAACATGAAAGGCCTTTCAAGAGAAGTTTAATGAGTCTTTTATTTCCCCTCACTTCCATCTTCATATTTGTCGTTCATGAAGAACATTCACATGGAAGGAGGGTGATATCATTACAAATTACATCGAGCGAGTTTGGAAAAGTCTTTTACTTGTTTGTATGCTTGAAGAGGTTCCTAAAGATATCTTGCAAAGGAAGTATGAAGACGGCTTGGAGACGGGGATCCAAGTCAAGCTTCACACACTCCAATGTACAACACTTTATGAAGTTATTTCTTTTTCTCATGATGCGAAGAAGGAGTTTCAATTGATTACCAAATCAACCTGTTTGCAACAACTGCATCAAAAACAACCTTTCAAAAAGCCTAATTTTCCTTCATTATCAAATTTTTGTTCTTGTTTTCTTTGATAATATACTTGTTTATAGTAGGAATAAAATCAAGCACGAGAAGCATTTAGAAATAGATTTTAGTATGTTAAGTAAGAACACACTTTAGTTACTTTTTCCAAAGTAAAACTAGAATATTTAGTGCTTATAATTTCTAGTAAAAGAAGTTCATGTAGAACCAATGAAAATCAAAGTAATTATAGAAAGGTTTGTACCTCAATGAATTAATGAAGTACATTCTTTTCTTGAGTTAGCCAGTTTCTATAGGAAGTTTGTTAAAAATTTTTCCTATTTACTACTTTCCCTTACTTTATTATTAAAGAATAGATCCATAAGATTTCATTAATGCCTTATTATGATCCCTTAATTTTTGCATATCATCCACAATCACAATAATTTAACTCCTCCAAGATACATCTCCATGCATGTGTTTTTACGTGGGACATGCTTATTTCTGTTTAGTGATGGGACATGTGACTGGCCATCCATGTCTATTCTTTTAATCAATTGAGATCAATTGATTTTTCAAATGGGAGGCATGTTATCATTTATGGAATGTTAAAATTTTGGAGTTTAATTTATTGAGATATTGATGTGATTTTTGTTTTGATATAACAATTGAAGGTTCATGAGGGCATGGATGGACATGGACATTTTGGATGTGAGGCTAGACATGGATAAGAGAACTTATATTTTCTATATTTTGTAAATAAAGACCCACATAAAGGTTTTTTTCTAAAAACTCATTAAAGTATTGATTAAGATAAGGATCATTGTAGATCATAATTTTTGTGAATAAAAGATAAGGCCCTCATTGTAATCTCTATTTTCAACATAATAAAAACAACTATAAATATAGGTAATCTAGAGACTCATCAAAGAGAGTATGTGGGGGGGGATTGCACCTTGTGTAATATCATGTCTAGTGTGTAAATCTATTTTTATGTGTGTTTTCACTTTTTGTACTCTCTACATATGCATGCCCATAAGATCCTACAACAAAGCGTGTGCAAATGTGAGAAAAATTAAACTATCCCATGAGCATGTGACTCCACAAGAATTCCAAGCATTGTAGTAAGAGGCGAGATACATAGCTAAGGCCCATTTTGTTGTTATCATCTCTACAAATTAGTTTAGTTTTTGCATGCCATCACTTTCTGTCTTTCTCAAAGGTGGCACAGACTATAGGCACCTTCACCTACTATTGTGAGGACTCCATGTCTCTTTCTCTCTCCTCTTTCTATCTCTCTTTACTTAATGAAGATGCCACCTAAGTGCCTTTAGCTTGAGTCTATCCAAATGCGCATTGTTGCCTTGAAGAAGATGGTTCAATGCTAGGTAGTTACCTGCTCTCTTTTCAACAATTGCACGCATCACAAATGGTGTTAACAGAAGCACTTAACTACAAAAGAAGATCAATGAGGAATCAAGCTTCAATTTTTTCTACACATTCTTTGTTCTTCTACATTCCTTCATCCATAGTTTAATAGATGCATAAAACATAGGCAACAAACATATGGATGGAGAGATGAATTGGATATTCTAGAGATGAATTAGAGGTTGCACTCAAAGAGAGCCAACATGAAGGGAGTTGAATGTTGTGTGGGTTATGCTCCTATCATTTGTGGAATTCTTAGCGGCTATAGAGTATCCTTGCGTGCAACATAGGCAAGCTTTGTTCTCCTTATGGATAGAGGATGAAAGGCAAAAAACATTAAACGTATTGTGTTATGTTAATCTTCAAATTCAAGCATGGAATGTGAGATATGTTGGTTGTGTGAGCTAGCCATTGTAACATCACAAGGAGACTCAAAACATGCAATATCAGACATCCAAAGTTATCTACAAATGCATGTGCACATAGTGCCCCTTCAAAGGTTACAAAATAGTGTCAAGAAAAAACACTATAGAAATTGGTGGAGAGGCACTCCTTATATAGATTTGGGAGAGGATCTCCAAAGTACATCACATGTGGGATAATTCCCGTTAAAGAAAATCAATACAATGGTAGAAGAAAACGACAAATTACCCAAATACAATGAGATACAAATAAATTATATGAAATGGAGTGTCGCATATATGCAAAATGGATATTCACTCATGTGGATACAAATGGAAATGAAGTAGATGAACTCATGTCATCAACATGAAGAGCTAGAGCATTAGACCACCACACACTAGAGAGATGGATCTCCTCCCAACTTTTTGCATCTATGTATAGCTCTCTCCAAGATACTTCCCTCTCTCGTAGGTTGATATTATCCATCCAACTGTCCTCCATGTAACTATACATGCTCCAAGTGTTCACGTTAACTAGAGTTAATATAACGAGATGCTTCTAGAAGGCTATAGGCCTCTTGGGGCTAAATACTCCCCCATGAATCTTGTAGGAATTGAACCCAAGACTTTCTCCTTCCCATCTATTTGACTTAACTAGTAGGCCAAGCCATTTGCTTGCTTTAGGCAACACATAAATCTATGTTTACATATAATGTGAAGGCTTTGATCCTGCGAATAATGAAATGATGTCTGATTTCCAATTTGTTTGGATCATTTGGATGCTCATGTCATAAACTCACTTTATAACATCTTGCTTCTAAGATATGAATGTATGTGTACACAGGAAGCACATCCAAATATTTTACAATGTTCTAGACTTGTTCTCTTACCATACCAAGCCTCATATGGAATCTAGCTTGAAATCCCTTTGAAGGAAGCCCATTGACAAGGTAAACTATAGTAGATACTACCTTTACCCATAAGTAGTTGCATAAACTCTTCTCATTTAGAATGAACCTAGCTACCTCTACAAAGTTCCTATTTCTTCTCTATCCCATATCAATTTTTTGAGTTGTATCTTATTTTTAATTCCCTCTTGATACCTTTATATTTCAAGAATATATTGAAGTCATGGGAGAAATACTCTCCCACTCCATTTGACCCTAGTCTCTTCAATCTTCTACATGTTTGTGTTTAACCATTATAAGGTATCTTTGAAAACAAGAGAAAACGCCTTCGTTGGTTTTGAGAAAGTACACTATTGTCCATGAGAAATCATCAATATAAGATAACTAGTACCTTGATCTACAGAGTGAAGCTCCATTACTTGGACTCCATGTAGGTATATGGACTAGCTCTAGAAGATCTTTATGCATATACTCTTTCTTTCTGAAAGCATGTCTTTATGACTTCTTAAATTAACATGCATTGCACTTGTATATCATGTAATGCTTGGTGATATTGAGAATCATAAGCACACGATATTTACAAAGTCCTTTCATTGACATCCCTCTATGCCATATCCCTAACTCTGATAGTGTTTGAGATCCATACATGAACAAAGCAATATTCTTTGTCTCTAAAAGTTCGAAGGTGAATAACTTACCTTTATTTTCTACTTTTGAAATCATTTGAAGATTTGAGATGGTCCTCCACAAAATTTCCAATTTTTTTTAATCTATTCTACAATTCATATTAGAAATCTATCCAACTCTGATCAAATTCTTTGTAATTATGGGTACATAAATAAATCTACTCAATAGGTTTGTGTAGTATCCATTTGAGGTCTTCAAATTACCTATCTTTTCCACAAAATTATTAGTATCATTACCTTTTTGGATTCCATGTTTGGATATTGGGTCCTCTAGATTGGACATAATAATTACATTCCTTGCTACATGATTTTAGCAACCATAATCACTATATTATAGATTTTCATCTCCTCCATCCTCATTCATGTTGAGGTTCATGAGTGGAAAAACGTCCTCTTGATTTTGATCTTTTGAATTGTTGTAGTCTCTTTTTCCTTTATATCCACCTTGGTATCCACTTTGATAGTACTTGTAGTTATTGTATCCATAATTTGCATCATATCTACGTCTAGGTGCACCATACCTACCTCTTGGAGTGCCTCTTCCTCTTTGATTCCTTGGATTCTTGTGGAATCCCTTATGTGTGGTTGTTAAGCCCACAAATGATAAAAGGACAAGGGATTTGACTTGTGCCACCCCTTCCTTGTTCATCTCCTCTACCCATTTATCTTCCAATATCTTCTTCTACCTACACATTTCACTTGAGAGGAAGTGCCTTCTTCATCCTCATTCTTATTACCTTTACCTTTGGTATTCTTATTTTTACTTTTATCAATATAGAGGGTAGATATTTGATTACCTTTGAGTGCATCTCCACTTGGATTGAAGGAGGCTTCATGATTTAGTTGGTGTTTCCTAAAGGTGTTGAAATCAGGTACTTTTATATCTAGATATTTCTCCAATTTGTTTGTTCATTGTAGACCCCGAGCATGACACATACAACACCAACATCAAGCAATGAATACTTGACCACAAATTGTCAATCTAAGAGAGGATCTTAGTTCTATGGAGACCTTCACCACACACATTAAAAGATAGACAAGAAGAATCACACACACATGCATGTGTATACACACATACAAGCATGTAAGCAAGCTTAACTAATGAAAAATAAGATGCCAAGAAACTCGCCCTCTCAATTATGAAGAATGAGAAGAAAGAAAAGCCCCCTATAAGTGAGTACAAGTTCACTTTTATAGGACCTCTAAAAAGTGACCCTATTCACACTCTTATGTTCATCCTAGTTAAGAATAGGATTTAAACCCTCATTGGTGTCCAATTCGAGTGGAAAAAAAAATCCAATGAGAATTTAAAAGAGTTGGCAAATCCATCCATAAAATCAAGGACTCCTTCACTTGCACAAATGTGGATTATTATACATGAATTGGCATAAGTACATATTTGCCGAGGCTGGATTGAGATATGCAAATGGGAAAATTTGAAGGTAATTTTGGGCATTTTTGGTAGCTCACTCACCTCTTACTTTGCTTGCACATGCCCAGATTTCCTTCTTTCCTCAAATCATCACAACCCTAGTGGTCTTCTCTCTCTTTATCCTTGAAAATCCAACTAGTGAGTTTCCACCTCCAACACTCACCCCTAATAGTGTTTTTCATCCTTGAGAAACAATTGTTACGTGTGTAGGTTTGTGGGAAGTGTGGGCATTGAAGGGCATTGGGATTCTTGAGTTCTTGTAGAAGAGGATGTTCACGATAGTACATATGATATTTCTTAGTTTGTTTTTATAGCACTTGTGTACTACTTAGTGCAGTTCATGGGAAAGAATGAAAGAAATGTGCCTTATGCATGGCCTTGTAGGGATTCCTTATGCATGCCTACTCTAGAGATGCAAAATTAAGAAAAAAATATGCTAAAGAAAAAGAGGTTTGGAGTGGATATTGTAGAACTAGCTACTAACAAAGCATCCTAAAAAAAAAATTGGAAAGATTTCATCTAAGGAAAAATTGGTGTTGACTTGGACCTAATGAGAGTGGCTCCATTGAGTATGTTGTAGAGTTTGATATTAGAGAGAACGATAGCTGGTTCTTGGACATCATTTCTTGACACACTTGCAATGTGTAGGATGAGAGTTACGATCTCTAGGTGTTCTTGGATAATAGCCATAAAATATCTCAATGTCTTCATGATGTAGAAAGTGGACATGTAAAACAACAACATCACCAAATACGCATTGAAGAGAAATCTTTGATGTATTCAAAGAATGGACTAATGACATGCCATAACCCTTTTGAGTCAATTATTCCATGAAAAGCAATGTGTTTGCCTTTCCTTCATGGCCTAGGTGTCCTACTAATTAACCAATACAATCACTAATCTCACTTGGCATCATGTATTTGACTTTGGCCTAAAGTATCTGTATCAAGGGGCTAAGTCCACATGCTCTTTCAATATAATTTCATTAATTTCTATTCTCTAGACCCTTTAATGCATGAAAAAAAAAATTATTACCTTCACCTGAAAGAAAAAATTAATTAACAAAAATTAAAGTATACAAGTGATTTTTATATCACATTCAATGTATCACTCTCTTGCATGGGATACACAATGATATCTAATGCAAGGCCATGTAAAGGTGGCCCTAATTGGATGCACACTTGAAGTTAAAATAAGATTAAAATATGTGTAAAAGAAAAGTTTTTACAATGATCACATGGATGCTACACAAAGAAGCTAGTCCAAAAATATTATGGATTCTTAAAGTGTGATAGAAAATCATTTTCTAGTGTAAATTTTTTAGTATCAATGGTACCATTAGTGAGAATGAGTTTCGCTTAGAAACCCATCTCTATTGATTCACTATGTGTGACATAGCATGTCTTGGCATTGGTTTACCACTTTAGAGTTTGTTTCTATTTTGGATCTACATTTCATTGTTGTGGTCTTTCTCTTGGTTGAATAGTGGAAGCCTTAGGCCCAGATAACCTTTTTTTCTATGTTTTGGGCTTCAAAAATTATGGAGATCCTTATTTGCATAGAATTTGGGACTTAGGTGTCCAAATTTTCTTGATGTTCCTCATAGCTTCATGATGGAAGTGGTGGACCAAGGGAACCCACTTTACATACGGGCTATGATTTTATGATTTTGGGTCTGCCTATGTACCTGATGCCTTTAGATGAATGAATATGGGACCTTGGTACCCAAAAGTGTGTGGTTTTTTTAGGATTTTATGCCAATGGTTGTGGTGCATGTGGTCTAGCTCCATGGGATGGTTACTTTGGCCTATGCTATGGATGTGGTTGTCAATGTGGTGCCTTTAGCATTATTCAACTCGGTGTTGGCCTCCTTATGTGTATATAGTGGAGTAAGCTTTAAGAATCTAAATTTGAGCTTGACCATACTGATCTTTGAGAAGTTGTTTTGGAAACCATATTTGCATGACTGATGGAGCTAGATGTCAAGATGCCTCCAAGACCTATTTGGACCTTTTGATATGTGGAGATTTTCTTCATTTTTGTAGCCTTTGTGGTGGGTGACTATGCTTGTGCCTTTGAGGATATGTACCGACCTACATTGCAGTGGTAGAAGAGATTTTGATATCCCTATTGATCTATGATGTTGTTGATGGAGGTATCCATTTGTTATCCAAATGTGAGTGGTTCCTTGTGGATTGATGTTGCATCCTCATTGATTCCTTGGCTTTTCCTTGGGCTTTAATGTTGAAATCCCCCTTCTTGAACTTGAGAATCTTTGAAACATAACTCTAGGGGAGTTTTATTATGTATGCATCACTCAATCTAAATGTGAATGCATAAGTTGAAGCATATGATGAGTTTTATTTGTGATCCATATAATCAAACTCTACATCAAGATTGGAATCTTCTATAGCACAACAGAGACCATTACTAACTGATTTTCCTAGAACTATATGCTCATAAAGATTAGTGTGGAGTAATGTATATCCTTTGGTTAATTCCATACTTTATACTTTGTGATGTGGGGACCTTGGAGAGGAATCAAGAGCAAGAGAAACATTCACTATCGTTTATGCATTTTCAATACTGTCATTGACCACTTCGAGATGGCATGTGATCATTCTATTGGTCACGTGAATAGTCAATGTGCATGCCAAGAGAGGTTGCGTGACCAATCATGGTTGTGGAAATCCAAGAATGTAGTATGTATGGGGTATTTATCAATTACTATGAAAATACCAATTTTTGTACATAATGGATATGTGTGCCCCCAACACCAAGAAGTGAAGTATGTGTCTCTCAAGCAAGAAAGACCATGTAGAAACTAGTGATTGCCTAATGGTATTACATGAAGATCTTGTATCTAGTAATGATAAAAAAACATTGGTTGTGAGAAAGCCTACTTGGAGCTTTTTAATGGGTATGGACAAATGGATGGTCCATTCTAACTGTATATAGGAACTTGATATACCTCATCATATATTTGTGTCATTGGTTAGTTGTCTCTTTTTCATATCCGTACTAGAAATATATTCAAGTGACTCTCTTTGTGCTTCTTCTCTACTAACTTTACCCTCTATTTTTATATTCTTTGCTTTTCAAAGTAAAAAAAACATTTTTGGCTAAGGGGTTCTAGATAGAGCCTCACTTTGAAATTACTTATGTAGGTTGGAAAGAGGTCATCATCAAGTGTGGCCAAAGTGATTGCTCCACTTGATGACAAATGCTTGAATATGAGTGGCCCATGACCGCTCTTGTGGAACTTCTTTCCATGTTGCTTTCGTGCATGCAGTAGGACCAAATCACCTACTTGCAATTCTTTCTTATGTATGGATTTTGTAGCTTCTTTGAAGCATACATGCTTGCAATTTTATTGAGACAAGTCATTTATAATTTCTCAAGTTTCCCCACTAATAAAGAGAGTTCATGGTTATTCCACTAGCAGTTGTTTGAAACTCTTAGAGTAGGAACTAGAAAGATGATGGGAAGAATGAAATTCTATCCATAGACAAGATTGAAGGGTGTGAACCTAAAGTTATCTTGTATGCCACATTGTATGCCCAAATAACATGATGTAATTATTTGTTCCAACGAAACAATCCATTGTTAACCATCTTTGTAAGCACAATGCAAAAAAATTTGTAAGAGCTCTCTACTTGTCCATTCACTTGTGGATGGTATGTATCATAGTCTAGAGCTTTCAATATTGGTGCTTAACTTAGGTGAGCCTTCAAGTCAAAGAAAGACTTTCTACATTCATCCGTCCATTCAAATTAGTTCAAAAGTCCAAAGAAAGCTTTGACAATAACAATTCACATATGAATGATACATCAATAGTAACCATAGTGGCCCATAAAAGATGGAACTTCCTTCATTTCTAGGCCTGAGTAAGTCTACAAAGAATCTAATTTTGTCATCGTCATTGAAATATCATTTTTGGAGACAACGTGTCTCAAATTTTTGCCTTAATACACCATGAGTACACATTTTTCAATGTCTAGACACACATGATATTTTGTGCATTCTCTGAAGTTCTTGTTCAAATTGGGATGTGATTAATGCATTGTTTCGAGTATGTGCATAGGTCATCCAAGTACACTTTTAAGAAAAATCTTTAGAACTCTTTTAACACATGGAATTCTAAGTGTTGGAAGGTAGTTGGGGCATTCCATACGCCAAATGTCATGACACAAAATGCATCAATACCCCATTAAGTGGACAAAGCTATTTTATGTTGGTCTTCATAAGTTATTGCTACCTGATTATAATGTGAAAATCCATATAAGAAACTATAAACTTCTTGGCCGACCATTTTTTTAGAAAATGATCAATGATAGGTAAAAGGTAATTATCACAGAACATTGCTGCATTGAGCTTGTTTAGGTTTATGAATAATCATAGCTTTCCATTCGTCTTAGGTACTACCATAATGTGTGACACATGCCGTGTATGTTTGATCTCATAGATGAATCCTAATTCCGTAGGTTTGTCAATTACTTCTTTGATTTTGGAAAAGTACCATTTTGGCTTATTCATAGTTATTGTAGGTTATGGATGATATGGCCTCTTACTTGGTCTTTTGAATAAATATCTTTCTATTTTCCACTTCATATTGTTTTAATTTCTCACACACTCCAAAGAAAATACTATCAAACTTGCTACTCCTAGTTTCTTCTTCTTCTTCTTCTTCTTCTTCTTCTTCTTCTTCTTCTTCTTCTTCTTCTTCCTTCTCCTCCTCCTCTTCCTCTTCTTCTTCTTCTTCTTCTTCTTCTTCTTCTTCTTCTTCTTCTTCTTCTTCTTCTTCTTCTTCCTTCTCCTCCTCCTCCTCCTGTTCTTCTTCTTCTTCTTCTTCTTCTTCTTCTTCTTCTTCACCTTTCCTTTTCTCTTATTTCTTCTCTTCCACTTGTACTTGATACACACTAGAGGTGTGAGAATGATCAATCATATTCACACCCTTTCCTTATAGGAAATATTCTTTCGAGTTAAAATATTGATATTTTTGAAGGGTCTTTCTGTTTTTTTCACCTATATTTTTTTCTCCCTAGGCTGGATTATTCCTCATACTAACCTTTGCTCCATTTCTATGGACACATAGACTTTGTATGGCCAATAGGGCTCATCAAGGATTTTTTCTAGGAATGTATCTTCTACCATTAGGATGTCAATCACGAATAGGTCATACCCATCTTCATCATAAAATTGTTCTTCTACTTTCTCATTGATACACACATCCATTGTAGCTAATATTTGGTCCCATGACTAGGCTGTAAATTCCTTGTCATTCAGTGATTGCCTAACATATACATGATCCTTTATATCTCATAGGTTCTTTTTGAGGATACCAATTTCATTATTACTTGCATATTCACATTCATATGCATCATCGTGGCATAGCCAATGTTGCAACGTAATGAAAAATTAAAGATTTGGTAGCTGGCAAACTAGGAAATGATGCAAGTTGAAGCAATGTGAAGCCAAGGACTCGAATAAAAAAATTTGGAATCCCCATTCTTCTTTTGTAATATTCACACTTAGCGTAGAACCTTAAATTTTAACAAATGTAATTAATTTTGTAATTCCCAAGAGTCTAGGAAACCTCACCAATGGAACTGTAATTACCTCACTTAGCATTGTTAGATAGATCAATAAACTAGTTGGAATAGATCTATAGGTAGCGTGGGACTATTTTAACTAGAGTGGCCACTTTTGGGTGTGCACAAGGTGAATCATTTTTGTATAAAGCTCAACCAAAACTCAATTTTATAGACTTTTGCCATTTGGTGAATAGACTCTTATTGGAAATCTTAAAACTCTCTCTTCTCATGCAGTTCTCTCTTCTTCTTGCTCAATGGAGGTCGATATGGTGAGAAATGAGTGTCCCAAGGGGGTATACATCCTTGAGAGATCTTTGCATGCATTGGTAGCTCTGTAAATGCATGATGAGATTTTGTATGAGGTATGGTCGATTCCACCAAAGTTTCAAAGCCTATTTTCTCTCTATATATGAGTGTTTTGCAAGTTTGAGTATAATAACATGTAGAAACTTCAATTCCACACAAATTGATATGTGAAAAGGGGGGATATCTTTGATGTAAAAGGAGATATCTTTTCAATAAGCTCTATAGTATTTTCAACTTTGACTTCTGTTCTAGTTGTCTCATTTCTCTCTCCTTCATAGCTTTCTATCTTGGTTTCCATGCCCCCAATCAGATAAGGTACTCGGATTGATAATTTAAGATGTTTCAATTGCCCACTTGACCTACAATGCACAATACCTTTTTAGAACAAGGCAGAGGTGTTCTCATATATGCAAGATCAAGCTTCTTCGACATAGAGAACTACCCTCGTTATATTTTATATAGTTAGCTTCAAGCTTGGGAACCTTGATCTTAAAAAACAAAAGGAACTCTTTGTGCTCAAGGGATTCCGTTGCAACCCGCGCTCAAGGGATTCAAACCCTGACCTTTGGGGTACCAAACTCATAAGATATTCACATCACCCATGCCATGTTATATGTAATCTCATTGGAACTCAGAGACTCCTATGCATATGCTCGGCCAAGGTGATTGATGACAAGAGGATGCATAATAGAAATTGAACCTTTAACATCACATAAGAGATGGTTTTTGAACCCGGGTCACAAAGCAAGGATACGAAGTTTTCTTTTAAGCAAAGGACAATGCTTGGAAGAGGGAAATCATGGCTATGGTGGTTGGCTCTTCTTTAAGAAGATTGAATTGATGAGGTGGAAAATAGCTCTTCGGAAGGATCAATGGAAGGACGTAGCTTAATTGGGAGATAAGTATTTTTTAAGTTGATGTTTTCATTTCAATACTTGCTTTATTCATTGCTTTCATGTAGCTTGCATCTAAATATTATTGAAGCATGGTAGTAGCCTTCATTTTTTATAATGATTATGCAAATGCTAAGAATTCAATGAAAGCTAAACGGACATAGAAGTATTGGGATATACATGAAGCACTTGCATGCATCTAAAAGTTCATGCCAAAAAAATAATGATTGTTGGTGCATTTCTCCGAGTTGTGAGGCAAAACTAGATGAGATCCTATGGATTACCTATGATCCTTTTTTTTTACTTTTTTGTAACTTATTTGCATGTTACTTGAGCATATATACTAAGACCGATTCCCCTTCTTATAATTGCTTATCTTTGATGTGAGCATCAAATTATGCCTTTTGTGACTTCTTCTCCACATAAATGCCTACTACAACTCTGAAGCATGTTTCTTGGAGGTTTTTAAAAATATTTGTTAAGTCAAAGAGTTCATGGTGCTTGAAGACTTTTTTATCACTTCATTGATGAAGTGATTTCCTCTATCACTCACAATCTCTATGGGTAGTCCAAAGTGAGTAAATACATGCTCAAAAAGAACTTGGATGTATTTTGATCACCATTCTTAATAGTAGCTTTGACTTCCACTAACTTTGTGAAATCATCAATAGCCACTATGATATATTCCATATGTGAGCCTTTTGCTAGTCACGGATGAATCAATTGTATGAAGTCTATGCCCCACTTGGAAAAAGCTATTCCTACCATCGTGGGTCTTAATGGCATTTTTTATTGTCAAAAGGGATGCTTTGTCCCCTTTGACATACATCAAATCTCTTTAAAATCTCTCGACATACATTTCCATGGCTGGCCACCATAAGCCTACAAACATAAACATTTGGATTTTTCTTTCACGAGAGAAGTCTCCACTTGCCACAATTGAGTGGGCAAACTCTAGCAGAGGTGAGTACTCCAATTCATGGACAGAAATTTGAATGAAATAAATTAAATTCATCTGTAAAATTGATTTTCGATAATTGTGTCTCCCTTTGAAGTCTCTTCAAATGATCTTTGGCATGTCTGTGACATATTCATAGGTAGGTTGTCTGTTTTGAGGAAGGCTACTATGAAAAGTCTCCATCCGATATTGGTCACTATTCTATATAGTGTAGCATTCTCGATTGGTTGCTTAAGTTTGCACTCATTGCACTCTCATACATGATGAGTAGCTACATCCTTCTCCATTGTAGAACAATGTACTCGATATCGTTTTAAGTCCTACAATGTGCACAAACTAGGGGCCTCCAGAAATTCTCAAGTCAACAAAGAGACACTGAATCACATGATGAACGAAGAGGAAGTCAAGGGCCCCCATTACCCAAAAGCCGATGCAGTTGGGTTCACGGAAGTCAGAAGAAGAAGAAGGAAAAGAAGCCCTAGGGCAACATCTGAGTGAAACAACATGCAAGATACCCCCCCAAACAACTTGTATTGCAATCTGGAAAAGGAGATTAATGAGCTTGATTACCCAGGTAGGAACCAGTTTGAGGTGGACACCAGAGACAAAGCCCTCGAGATTCCTAACTATAAAGAAACCTACAAAGAGGGTTACACTACAAGCAAAGAAGACGGCTTTACCACCAACAACGAAGATAACTTGGATAGTGAAAGTTCCATCATTGGATCGACTATTCCAGAAACAGTTTCCTATTCAGCCCAACAGGAGACATCCCCCTAAGGGAAACAACCTATTGAGCTACCCTGGAAAAGCCCCCACAAGAACAAATTGCTAAGTCGGGACCCCCTCCCGGTGAAAAAGAAAGATGAATCCAAGAAGAGAAAGGATAAGGCCCGCTCCCACAAAGAGGGTAACATACAACAATGATCATCATCTCATTAAATGCTAGAAGGCTAACCGACCCCTCAAGAGAGACCATCATTGGTCAATGGCTTCGTGACATTAGCCTAAACCCAGAATTTATCTATATTCAAGAGACTAAAATGAGCAGACCTCCAGAAACATTAGACATGTCTCCTCGACCCATGTTTGGATTTCGACATCACACCCATGGGGGTTCGGTGGGATGGTAATCGGTATTAATCAATTCTGGTTCTAAAAGCTTGAGAACTCCATTGAAGACGAGAGCCATCGATGGATTGCCATTTCCTCCCCCTTTTGCTTCACTTTAGTTTCTATGTATGCCCCTAACGGGGAGTTGGAGAGACTGAACACCTGGGCCTCCTTGGACTCGCTCCCCCAAAACGTGCTAATTTGTGGTGACTTCAATATGGTGGAGGACCCTATGGACAGATGGAACGGCAAGGGCCAGATCATCAACAATCGAGAGAAAGAAATGTGGGACAGAACCAAACTACTCTTGGATTTGGTCGAATTCAAAGATTCGAGTGGCTATTCATGGTCAAATCTCCAAGCGGGTGAGGACCTGAGGAAAGCCAGATCGGATAGATGCTACATTGCTCAAAACATTATACATCAGTGGGGCCGTCCTTCCCTCTTGCAATGCACTGACCTTGCCATCTTTGATCACTACCCGATTATTATCGCTTTTCAACCTTTCACCAAATCCCATAGGACTCCTTGGTTCCATGCCTGCACGACCTCCTTCTCTCTCCCCTCTATCCATCAAGAAATTTTTGAACTGTGGAAGGAGGTGTTTGCCTTTGGCTCATCCCCAGCCAACTGCTGGAGAAGTGCGGTCGAAAAGTCATGATAGATCATGATAAGAACCAAGAAGATGCTTGAGAATGTTCGGAGGGCTTGTAGAGAAGCTCTATATCATAGACTCAGGAGACTTGAGGAGGAAGTGAACAAAGGAAAAGCTCAATCCCAGAAAAGTCTACGAAAAATCAGAGCGTTGTTGAGATACGAGGAAGAAATACAAAGGAAAAATCAGCAAATTTTCTTTAAGGATTGGTGGGCTGGCAAAGTTGACAAACCCACCAAAGAGATGTGCGACATCCTTAATAGGAAACATAATAGAGAATCGGCCCCCCTATTGCTAGATTCAAATGGCAATGTATGCAATACGAAAGAAGATAATTTTGGGATCATTGAAGGGCACTTTACGAGAATCTTGGGGATCTCGACCCCCCTCTCCCACCACAGATGGGACTACATGGTAGCCATTTCTCTGGTATCCTCTCATAGGATCCTACACAACCTTCGTTCCCTGCTTGATGCCCCTAGCTTGGAAGAAGAAATCATCGAAGTGATTGATGCACTCCCCTGTGGTAAAAGCTCGAGATTGGACGGGCTCACTAATGAGTTCTTTAAGTCTTTCAAATTGGTGGTTGCCATCCCTCTTCGTCTTGCCTGGCAAGAGGCGCTCGAGTTTGGCATGCTTTTGACTTGTCTCAACAATGGCATTATCAAGTTAATACACAAAAAAGGGGAAAAGAAAAGAATTGAGAATTGGCGTCCGATTACGATGCTTCAAACAGGTTATAAGATCATAGCCAAAGTCATAGCCAAATTCATAGCCAACAAAATTTCTAGCCATCTGAGAGCATGGTTAAGCGAGGAACAAAAAGGTTTCATTAAAGGCAGGTCAATTTTGGAAGCCATTATAGATATCTGGGAAGGTCTCGACTTCACAAATGATTCAAGACAAGATGTGGTCTTCCTCAAGATCGACTTTGACAAGGCCTATGACAGGCTGGAATGGGACTATATTTTGCAGTCGCTTAAAGATCTGGGATGCAATAAAAAATTCACCAAGATGATCTTGACCCTTCTGGGAAACGCATTGACTCAAATTAATGTTATTGGCCAACTTTCGAAGGTGATCAAACTTAGAAAATCGGCTAGACAAGGATGCATGTTGGCTCCCCTTCTCTTTGCCATTGGCACGGAAGGGCTTAGCCGGCTTGTGGAGAAATAGGTGGAAGCAGGAAATATCAAAGGCCTCTGTTTGCCTCATGACCACGGCCAGATCACCATGAGACTTTTTGCCAATGATATGAATGCGTTTGTCCACAACGATAGTACCAGCTTGGAGACATTTTGGAGGTGCCTGGATACTTTCTGTGAAGCTTTTGGATCCAAAATCATCCACTCTAAGATTGCTTTCAGAGCTATTGTGGGTACCCAGCCTGACCTTCTCATTGTTCATGGTTGTCAAATCATTCCGCATGGCCTGCTCGGGATCCCCTTGGGTTTTCGTATCTCGATGGAGCAACGGTGGAACTGAGTACTGGCCAAACTCGAAAACAAGCTAACTATTGGAGAGGTATGCAAATCAACCTCATTGGTCGCTCAATGGTTATCAACACATTCCTCATATCGTCGACCATTTACTTCCTCTCTTGTTGGAGACCGAAAGAGCAAGAGGTGTCCAAACTGGAAAGTGTCTGCAAAAACTTCCTTTGGAAGAGTGACCACAATAGGAGGGGGTGCCTAAAATCAAGTGGTCCATCTGCACTAGCCAAAGTGATAGCAGGGGCCTGGGCATTCTGGACATCGGGTGCATGGCTAACAAACTTGCAGCAAAATGGATGATTAAGGCATGGTGCAACGGGGAGGCCTCATGGGCCAAGTTGATCTTCAGAAACAAGGATGTGTTGGCCTTCGTGGGATTCTTGAATTGAAAGAATCTTGATATTCTGACCCTCTTGTTTTCCCCTATCTTGGTCTCCCCAAAAGGCTCGAATCTTATGTGCTCCTTATGGAAGAGTTGGAATAAAGTCAAAAGCTTCACAAGAATAAGTGAAGATTGGAAGTGGGCGGCTGGTATCACACAAACAACTCTATCTAGTTTCCAATCCATGGCATCTAGATCGTGGAATCTTGAAACATTTGAAACCCCAAAGAGGCTATGGAACAAAGGCTTCAAAAAATGGAAACATCTCTAGAAACAAGACACCAACCAGTGGATCAACTTTGAGGATATTGAACCTAGCATCAACATTTCCTTTGAAGAATGGAATACTTTGCAAAGCAGATGTCTTGCCTAGGACCGCTCAAAAGTTCATCTTCTCATGGGTCATGATACGCCGAGCTCACTTGGTCTCAGATGGCACAATGTTAATTGCCTAACAAAAATCACAAACATCAAAGAAACCATTGATTATCAAGTTAACCTCAACAAGAAGTGGTGCAGGTCGTGGACACGACTACGATGGGACATGAAGTTCATGGCTATCTAGCACCCCCTCATAGAAATCAAAAAGTCCGTCCTCTTATGGCAAATTCTTCATCATGGAATCTAGACCAACCTTAAGGCTAGCAAAATTTGTGGGATGCCTCCCTGGTGCAAACGCTGCTACCGGTCCATCAAAGATGTTTCTCACATCTTCTATACTTGTCCCAACTCCAATAGGCTCTAGCAGATTGTCGGAAAGAAGATTAGACTTCAGAAACATATCAGTTGGAAACAAGCTCTGCTGGGAGAAGCGATCGACTGTTGTGTGACTCTCTGGAACACCATAAGAAGGGAGGTCCTATGGAAGATCTGGTGGGAAAGATGTGCTTTTAACTTTGGCGACTCCCCCAAAGAGTGGCCGATTGAGAAATTGATGTTCCTCCTCGACAAAAGAATTCCTAACTATAAGAAATCCCCCCCATTCAGGCATCATCAAGTGCTCCTTTTGATCAACAACAAGCTTGAACCCAAGTGGGCCCTGCATGAGGGTGATGAGAGGGTGATTAACCTTCTTTGTAATGCCATCTAAACCCTGTAAAAGCTACCCCTGCTCTGTGGGATTTGGGGGATCCCGTGGGCACTAGTCCCCTTCTCTTGTACTTTTCTTTTAATTAATTCAAGTCCAAGAGAGTAGCCTAAGGCCGAACTTCCTTTACTTAAAAAAAAAAAAGAAACTTTACATCTATGTGGGATATGGATCCCAAGGGCATTAGTCCCCTTCCTTGTGCATTTTATTTTTTATTAATTCAATCATGGGAGAATAGGCTCTAGCCAAACTTCCTTTTACTAAAAAGAAAACAGAAATATACTTCTCTATAATCATAGCATGCCTCCTGAACAAAGCTAAAAATGGAAGGCCTATCTTGGTTTTCATTTAGAAGGCCAAAATTAAGATTGTTCTCCAAGTAAGAAACTTATTTTGTTTTCAGCCTTCAACTCATAACCAAAATTTGGACATGTACTTTAAAAAACTTAGCAATTTTTTGGCCTTCAAATAATACTACTTATTGTAAAAAAAAATTGTTGGATCATCATTTGTTGAACATATTTTGATTTAATACACAAATTAGAGATTAAGATTGGTCCTTGATATATACTACTACTACTAATACTACTACTGCTACCACCACAGCTACCATTACTGCTACTGCTGCTACTACTACTACTACTACTACTACTACTACTACTACTACTACTACTACTACTACTACTACTACTACTACTACTACTACTACTACTACTACACTACTACTACTACTACTACTACCGCTACTGCTACCACTACCACTACCACTACCACTGCCACTACCACTGCCACTACCACTACCACTACCACTACCACTACCACTACCACTACGATTGTAGGACTGGCCTAAAAACTCTCTTTGAAAAACCCCCATCCATGACATGCATTTGACTTTTTTAGACTAAAGAATATCACTATAGTTCTCTCTACCTTTTCTCTTCACAATCTGGTAAAAGCTCCTCCAATCATTGACTCGAGATTACATATATAGTTTCAGTAGAAGACTACAAGTTTCCCTTCCCTTGCGATGTGTCCAAAAAGTTATGGTCATTGCTTATGCAATGATCTATACACAAAAAGCCTTCCGATCTTTTCTACAATAGCCTTCCTTTTGTGCATCAATTCATCTTCCTATCCCTTCCTTTAGTAGCCATATTTCTGTTGTTTGGAGAAGCGTCATCGTATCTCTAGCCCATATGTACTTATGGTTGCGACTAGGCTTAATAAAAGGAAAAACCTCATTGCACGAGGGCATCCTTCTACCATTTTACATAGTGCTAAACATGTTATATGATATGATTGCAAGTTACAAGAACAACCATTGGCTCATTCTTATACAGTAATAATAATGTACAGAAATTCAACAATGAAAATCATCATATAAACGTTGAACTATTAATTCAGTTACCTATGATAATCAATGTTTACTCATGAATCTCAAAACTCCCTTGAATCTTGAGTCTCAATGTTTCCTTTAGTAGCCATTTTTTGCCTTACGTTTATGTCGAATTCTGATGATCTTTCTGGAATCTGAACCATCGTGCAATATCATGCCTATACTTATCATATTGTGTCAATGCTATATAGCATGGACGCCTTAGAGAATATACGGAACTTCGAAGGCTCTGATAAAAAGATGTGCTTCTTTTTAGTTTTTTGTGTCTATTCACGTAATCGGGACGGACTTGGATGTTAGCACGAGTCTTGACTCTGCAATCTGCACTCGCACACCAGCCATATATCATTGCACCTTGGTTCATGAAAAAAGCACGTAAACCTGCGTACAAAGTCCTTCGCCTCTGACAAACGTGTAAATATATTAGGCTATGATGCTGGGAGACGTGCTTGTGTTTTCAGTTTACTTAATATCAATATCGTAGTTAGCTACAACATGCTTGAAGGCTTTTATGCTCAACAGAGCTTCATCATGTTTATGAATGGCAAAGGAGCCATGACGATTGTCTGTAACTGGGGTGAAGCAGTTATAGAGCTTATTGGAGAAGCACGCACTGCCGAGATAATACATATGAAACCCGCTGCTTAGATTTGTTCCCAATTGAGTAGTATGTATGTTCATACATTCGAGCCCGAGTAGCCTAGTGGCTGATGCTTGAAGCTGTGGGAGATGGTCTTTAGTTCAAATCTTGGCGGAACATGAACATGTTGATGAATCTCTCTCATGATGGTGCCTTTACTTTACGAGGTTGTGCCTTTACTTTACGAGGTTGGGTGTGTGAGTATGTATTTCCAATTCATTGCACTGTCAAAAAAAAAATCAGTATAACAAAGCTGCTAGTTGATATACATGAAATTCCTCGTGTGACGTTAGAGAAATTCGAAAGCAAGAAATATGCTGGTTCAATAGCGCTTGTTCTGCAACTCAGTCCAGACTTTTAGCTTTAGCATCCAAGCACATTGGATGGCGCGCACCATTTTCTATGAAGAAATATTGCTAACCAGTACGTGACAAACATATGCCTCATCTTATTAGCATTTCATAGATCTGTAAGAGAACGGGGTTCTTTCATGTGATACATTGATTGCAATGCTTTGTTTATTTAATTACAAATCTCAATCTGTGTGATTGCACTGCTGAAAACGGAGTTTTTCCATTTGATAAATTCCTTCCAATTTGTTTCTTCTATGGCTAGTTGTATAGGTGCGTTCTTTTCATTGTAAATCTGCAAAACAATGTTACTGCATTGCAGAAATAACTTTGTTCTAGCGTTCCTCAAACTTTGAAGATAAATGTATAATGTTCTAAAACTACAAAGAGTAAGAGTTGCAGTTGCATCTATCATAGACCAATCCTAATCTCTAGCTTCAAGATATATTCAACAGATGATCATCCAACAAAAGTTCGTTTTAAAATTTGAGTCGTATTACTTGAAAACCGAAAAATTGTTAAATTTTCTGAAATACATGTCTAAATTTTGGCTACCATATGAAAGTTGAAAGAAAAAATAGGTTCCTTATTTTTTTCCCCCAATAAAAGGAAGTTCGACCATGGCCTACTCTCTCGGACTTTAATTAATGAAAAGAAAGAACAAATTACAAGTGAATGGGACTAGTGCCCTTTAGACCCCCCGTATCCCAAAAAGCCGGGGCAGAAATGGCGGGTCTAGAGAGCATTACAAAGGAGGTTCATAACTCTCATGTCCCCCTCATGCGGGGCCCACTTGGGTTTAATCTTGTTGTTTTCAATGAGAAACACTTTATGATGTTTGAAAGGTGGAGACCTCTTACAGTTGAGATTCTTTTGCCAAGGAGGAAAAGAGATTTCTCGATTGACCACTCTTTGGGAGGGTGCCCAAAGTTGCTAGCACGCTACTCCCCCTAGGTCTTCTAGAACGTTTCCCCTCTTATAGCATTCCACAGTGCCATTGAGCAACCAATCACTTCAACAAGCAGCGCTTTCTTCTAGGTGATTTGTGTCTATAGTCTCAAAATATTCCCGAGGGTCCGCAAGAGTAGGATAGACTTGGGGCAGGCGAAGAAGATGTGACCGAGATCCTCGATGTTGTGACAGCATTGCTTGCACCATGATGGAGCCCCACAAATTTTGTTCGCCTTTAGGTTGGTCCAAATACCATGGTGGAGAATTTGCTACATGAGAACCGATTTTTCGATCTTGATGAAGAGGATGCCATATAGACATGAACCTCAAATCGCAACACAGCCTTGCCCAAGTCAGGTACCACTTCTTGTTGATCGTATTATGATATTCCATGTTCACTTGGATACTATGAATTTTGGACAACCGATTGCCATTGTGCCACATAAGACCCTCGTGACAGAGCGGATCATGTCCAATGAGGAGTCAGGTTTTTGAATGTTCCCAAGCGATGCATCTGCTCTGAAGTAGAGTCCATTCTTCGTAGTTCACTCTTATTTCTGGGTCTATGTCCTCAAATGTGATCCAGTGACCAGTTTCCTGTTTCCATATGTGTCTCCAATGTTTCAAACCCTTGTTCCAGAGTCTCTTAGCATTCTGGATGTTCCATGTAGCCACAACCCCCTGATGCCCAAGATCGAAAACCATATTGAGTCATTTTGTCTGATACCGGACGCCCGTTTCCAATCTTCTTAGACTCTCACAAATTGTTTGATCTTGTTCCAAGGTTCGAGCCTTTAGGGGAGATTGGAATTGGGTAAAATAAAAGGGTAAGGAGGTTCGATTCCTCCCAACCAGGGATGCCTATCAATGTAATCATGTTCTTGTTCTTGAAAATGAGCCTAGCCCATGAGGTCTCATAGCTACACCAAGCCCTGATGATCCATTTTGTTGCCAGCTTGTCAGCCATGCTTCAATATCCATAATGCCTAGGCCTCCACAATCCTTTTTCCTAATGCAGGTAGACCATTTAATTTTGGAGACCCCACTTCTAATGTGGTCCCCAGTCCAGAGAAAGTTTCTGCAGATTCTTTCTAGTTTGCAAAGCTCTTGATCTTTCGGTCTCTAGCAGGAGGGAAAGTAAATGGTTGAGGAGATGAGGAATGTATTAATTACCATGGCATGGCCCACGAGGTTGATTTGCATGCCCATCCAATACGCTAACTTTTTGTCTAATTTGGAAAGGACCCAATTCCATCATTGCTCCATCGAGACACCAAAGCCCATCGAAATATCGAGTAGGTGGAAGACTTGACCCCCAAGGATGATTTGGCAACCATGGTCCACCAAGAGTTGGGGAGGAGCTCGAGTGATGGCTCTGAAAGCGATTTTGGAGTGGTTGATTCTGGATCTAGATGCCTCACAGAAGATGTCAAAGCACCCCCAAAAGGCATCAATGCCAATCAAATCATTGTGCACAAATGCGTTCAAGTCATCAGCAAAAAGTCTCATGATCATCTGTCCATGGTTGAGAGGTAAAGAGAGACCTGTAATATGGGTGAATTCCATGTGGTGTTGCACGAGATGGCTGAGCCCTTCTGTGGAAATAGTAAAGAGCAAAGGGGCCAATGGGCATCCTTGCCAAATAGATCGTTTTAATATGACAGCCTTCAATAACTGGCCATTGATATATTTATGATGAAGCATTCCCAAGCAAATTTGCAATCATCTTAGTGAATTTCTGACTACATTTGAGGTCTTTA
The DNA here is from genome assembly GCA_020310875.1 of Ceratopteris richardii. Taxonomy (NCBI): domain Eukaryota; kingdom Viridiplantae; phylum Streptophyta; class Polypodiopsida; order Polypodiales; family Pteridaceae; genus Ceratopteris; species Ceratopteris richardii. The sequence goes on along the minus strand of CM035438.1, from coordinate 88,508,680 downwards.
AGATCTTGGAGAAGAAAGTCCCATTCCAACCTGCTGTGGGCTTTGTCAAAGTCGATTTTAAGGAATACAATATCTTGCTCGCACTCTTCAGCAAATTTGAGACCTTCCCAAATATTAATAATAGCTTCTAGTATTGATCTACCCTTGGTGAATCCTTTTTTGTCCTCGCTAGGCAAGTTCTTCAAATGATGATAGATTTTGTTGGCAATAACTTTTGCAAGAATCTTGTAGCCTGTTTGAAGCATCATGATTCGGCACCAATTTTCAATCCTATTCTTGTTACCTTTTTTATGGATAAGCTTGATAATACCATTGTTTAGGCATTCGAGAAGGGCACCAAAATTTAATGCCACCTACCAAACTAAGCGTATCGGGGTGGTCACCACCTGTCTAAAGGCCTTTAAAAATTCATTTGTGAGGCCGTCAGGACTTAGACATTTCCCATTGAGGAGCATATCAATAACTTGAAGAATCTCATTAACAACAATGGGTGCGTCAAGTAGAGACTTCAAGTTATGCGGTATTTTCAAGGGAGAAACTCTTGAGATGGTTGCCATATAGTCCCTCCTATGGGGAGAAAGGGGCATTGAAACCCCCAAGAGTTGCGTAAGATGGTCGACAATAATAGCACTGTTTTCTTCTTTCGTTTTGCATTCCACCCCATTACAACCTATCAAGAAGGGAATATAGTCTCTTGTTTGCTTCCTCTTGAGGATGCCACACATCTCTTTAGTTGGTTTGTTAGCCTTGCCAGCCCACCAATCTTTAACGTATACTTGCAGGTTTTTCCTTTGAATTTCTTCCTCGTATCTCAGCATGCGTCTGATTTTCCATAGATCCTTCTAGTATTGATGGTTCCCTTTGTTCAATTCCTCCTCAAGACACCAGAGCCTCCGAGATAGCTTCTCTCTCCACCTCCACCAAACATTTGGAAGCATCTTCTGTGTCTTGACCAAAATTTGGCAAGTCTTTTCAACCATAGTCCTTTTATTCCTTTGTTTTTCTTTCTTTTTCTTTTACCAATCAATTAATAAAAAATAGGAAAGAATGAATTTCCTATCGACTCTCTCTCTCTCACGCAAGATGTGGATACATAAAATACGCTTCATCTATGTGCACCCGTATGAACAAGACCTAGATTTTACAAGGATCTTCTTTGAAGTAGTAATAAAAACAAAATACTTGACATTCCATTAGGGGAAAAAATGAACCCAACATGGACCTTTTAGATTGAGAGATGATTGGTGATGGACCAATGAGAAGAGGGTGATGGCCACAATTTAGTCCCTTAATCACCTAGACTAGGCATAGGCTTCCCTTGTTTCTTTGTGGTCAAAGGTGGTATGAAATAGTAAAAACCACAAGTTATTCTCCAAAAGTGGTTTGATAGGCCTAGATTTTGAACCATAGCCATTGGATGGATTCAAAGATCTAATGGGCTCATGTTAAATGTCAGAAAAAAGTTGGCATACAATCTCGTCCCTTAGATGTGGCAAAGGTCTAATGATGTAGATTGAAAGTCCTCAAAATTTGTGCTTCAGTATCTCCATCGCTGGATGGACTTGAAAAGGAGTGGTCCGGATTCATTCATCTTGATTTTTGGATTTCTTTGATTTGTATCCATTGGATCACTTCTTGATCCAATGGTTGTGAATCCTTGTTCTTGAGAGCATCCCAAGATCAATTTGTAGCCATCGATTTTCCATTCATCGGATGAGAAATCTCCCCGCCATGGAACTGTGCCTCCTCCTTTGTCGTTTTTTGCCAGTCCAAACCCTCTCTCGCTTCATTGAATGCTTCAAAATTTGTCTTTTTGTGACAAACAAACTGCTCTCAATCCAAGCCATCCGTGAGAATTTCATCCAATGAACAAGAATGCCCATTACTTTTCATGAGTTGGGATAACTTTTGTCTTCTTTTGACAGGCACACTGAAGAAGATTGTAGCCGCTCATGCGTGATTATCCAACGGATAAGATTTCTCACGACTGTATTTGAAATGATCACATTTCTTAAAGGAAATATTTTATTGCAAAACCACTAGTGGTCTTTTTTTGTGGCGTTAATCCCTCTTTTGTTAACTTTAATCCCTAAAAATTAGGGATCCTTACAAGGCCCATACAGGGTTCATTTTTTCCCCTAATGCCACCATGAAACTCAATTCTTTGTGTGTATGCAAGGAGGTGAGCAATGATCACACCTATTGCATAATTTGTAAAGGAACAAAATTAACTTTGTGTAATGTTTGTTTTGGCCATCAAAATGATGCTTTTGTAGAGATCATGTACTATTCTATTATTCCAACAAAAGATCATTTGCATAATGTAAGACATGCCAAGAAAAATGTTGTGGCCTATATATAATCATCTTGTTCTCATGTGGATAGTTTTTCTTTCTTGAGACAACAAGAAGGATGGATTAAAGATGGTAAAAGTACATGTGCAAGGGGCAAGAGCCCACCTTAGTACAAGGCAAAACACCAAGGCTCAACATTCACAGCTGGAGCAGAACATGAGCAAAGGGCAAGAGTCCACCTCAAGGAATACGAGTACAATGAAGCTCAACGGTCATAGCTGGAGCTACATTCCAAGGGGGAAATGACCAACAACACAACTACAACTTAGATATATCTATACAGGAGAAGATCATTTCTAGTCTAGTGCTAGAATACATCTTGATCAGGGTATCTCTCCATTGACTGGGAAGTATGTCTTGAAGGATCTTGGACACCTGGACGTTTGCAACAGGAGCTTCCTTGACTGTTTTCAAGCACTTCACTATTATGTCTCTGAAGCGTTGGTTGAAAGAAAAGTAGAAGCTCTTACTCCTCTTGTTCAAGATAGCTTCGTTTTTGCTTTTCCAAATAAACCAAAGGATATGAGCTCTCCAAAGGTTCCATAGAGCTAGGTCCATTCTGTTGCAGGAGCCTAGAAGAAATTCCTTGTAGCTTAAAAAGATATTGAACTTGAGACAGAAATGTTGAAGGGCATTCCAATACAACTTAACATGTTTGCAATTGTAGAAGAGGTGTGGCAAGTCCTCCACAGTTCCACAAAATGTACATTTACCATTAGTAATATGAGCCTTCTTAATCCTGGAGCCACACCAGATACCATTGTGGATAATGAGACATTGAAGATATGCCTATTTGATGTTGGTGGGGAAGGCTCATAGGCATAGGAATCTGTAGTACCATTGTCTGGCAAACTAGCTAACATGTCATCTCATGTTCAATTTGGAGAGAATCATGTGAACTTAGCCTCTGTTCTTCTTGTAGTTCTGGAGCATATCCAAGGCCACCATAGCAAGTTGCATAGATCTACTGTTATGACATTGCTGAAGTTTCTCATAGAGCACGCTTTTATGCTTTAACAAGACCTATAGACAAAGAGGGGAGAGGTCAGTAGTTTCTAGAATAACATCATTAGACATGACCTTACCATGCAGAGTGAAATCCTTCCAAGAAGAAAAGCCTTTTTTCTTACACTTATGCTATTTTATTCCAATCTCCATGTTGTTCGAAAGGGAGAGCCATCTAGTCCAAATGCTTTCCTGGAAGAAAAAGTCAGAGTGAAGGAAGAACTTTTCATTAGGAAAACTAACTTTCTTGACTTCCATCCATGCTTTCTAGAGTCTGCAACTAAGAGGGCTTCCAGAAGGAGCAAAGGAATGGGGGGAAACAATAATGTCCCAATGGGAGTGATTCTTCTAAGCTTTTTGATGATCTAAGGAGAATTGACTTGTATTTCTTTTGATTAGGTAGGCCCAAATATCATGAGAATCTAGAGATCTGGCAATCCATGTGGCTACCAGGTTGGAAGCCATTTTTGTTGGGTAGAGAATACCAAGAACCCCCTCTCTTTTGGAGAGACAACAAATATCCCAAGCCACCTTGGGCACCTTATTGTGTTGATGACTTCCTTCCCATAGAAATCTTCTGGCAAGAGCAATCACCTGGCAAAAATCCTTTTTATTAGGCATCCAACAAGAAAGGAAGAAGGTCAGATAGGGCATAATATGCTATGTGAGATAAGGAACTGTGACAAGCATACCAATTAAAAAGTTTACCTCTGAATTTGTTAAGAACCCATTCCCACCTTTAACTAATCGAGACATAGAAACCGATGGGAATACTCAACAGTCTGAAGGTTTCCCCTTCCTTAATAATGTCATAGTTAAGGGCTTTAATATTTTCATGGACGGTATTGTTGGAGGCTCTAAAAGCAGATTTTTTGTGGTTGACTTGGGACCCACTGGCAAGACAAGAAGTGTTCAAACAATCAAGAAAGCCTTGGATAGAGTTATTGTTAGCTTTTAACACCACATTGGTGTCATCAACAAAGGCTTGGAGGCATAGGGGCTTAGGAGAGCCAGGAATGTCAATGCCCTCAATTTTGTTATGAGCAATAGCATCATTGATCAACCACCCAAGGGCATCACTGGCGATAGCAAAGAGAAGGGGGGGCAAGGGGCATCCTTTTCTAATAGATCTCCTCAGCCTAAAGGGGGAAGAGAGGGATCCATTGATGGAGACTCTAGAATGAGCATTGCCAAACAAGGTGATAAAAGCTTTAATGAAGAACTTATTAGCTCCTATGTCATGGAGGGATTTGAGAACAAAGTCCCATTCAATTCTATCATAAGCTTTATCAAAATCTATTTTGAAGAAATAGAAAGGTTGATTGGACTCATTAGCATAGTCAACACCTTCCCAAAGGGAGATAATGACGTCCAAAATAAATCTTCCTTTGATAAAGCCTTTTTGTTCGAGAAGGATGATGTCTTTAATCATAGGACTAAGCCTTCTAGCAAGGGAGGAAGCAAAAACCTTGTAGATAGTAGTCAAGCAAGTGATAGGTCTCTAGTTAATCAAATCCTCTTTAGGCTCCATTTTGTGAATCAATTTAATAACTCCAGTGTTGACCACAATAGGAAGAGTGCCTCTACTAACAGCTTCTTTCCAAATCAAGAGAAGGAAGGGGACAAGAAAATCCTTAAGAGCAATGAAAAACTCATTGGGAAGGCCATCAAGGCTAGGAATTCTGCAAGGTTTCAATTTACCAATGGTTTCTATAACCTCACGGGCAATGAGGGATAGGTCTAGTAGGGAGGCCAGTCCAGGAGGAATTATTTTTCTCCTTTTAAGAGCAATATAGGCCCTGGCTCTACAAATATCCTCCCCACACTTGGGAGAGCTAGAGAAAACATTAGTAAGGAAGCTGGTAGCCTCCTGGGAAGATAAACGTATAATGTTCTAAAACTACAAAGAGTAAGAGTTGCAGTTGCATCTATCATAGACTAATCCTAATCTCTAGCTTCAAGATATATTCAACAGATGATCATCCAACAAAAGTTCGTTTTAAAATTTGAGTCGTATTACTTGAAAACCGAAAAATTGTGAAATTTTTTGAAATACATGTCTAAATTTTGGCTACCATATGAAAGTTGAAAGAAAAATAGGTTCCTTATTTTTTTTCCCCAATAAAAGGAAGTTCGACCATGGCCTACTCTCTCGGACTTTAATAAATGAAAAGAAAGAACAAATTACAAGTGAATGGGACTAGTGCCCTTGAGATCCCCCGTATCCCAAAAAGCCGGGGCAAAAATGGCAGGTCTAGAGAGCATTACAAAGGAGGTTCACAACTCTCATGTCGCCCTCATGCGGGGCCAACTTGGGTTTAATCTTGTTGTTTTCAATGAGAAACACTTTATGATGTTTGAAAGGTGGAGACCTCTTACAGTTGAGATTCTTTTGCCAAGGAGGAAAAGAGATTTCTCGATCGACCACTCTTTGGGAGGGTGCCCAAAGTTGCTAGCACGCTACTCCCCTAGATCTTCCAGAGTGTTTCCCCTCTTATATCATTCCACAGTGCCACTGAGCAACCAATCACTTCACCAAGCAGCGCTTTCTTCTAGGTGATTTGTGTCTATAGTCTCAAAATATTCCCGAGGGTCTGCAAGAGCAGGATAGAATTGGGGCAGGCGAAGAAGATGTGACCGAGATCCTCGATGTTGTGACAGCATCGCTTACACCATGATGGAGCCCCACAAATTTTGTTCGCCTTTAGGTTGGTCCAGATACCATGGTGGAGAATTTTCCACATGAGAACCGATTTTTTGATCTTGATGAAGAGGATGCCATATAGACATGAACCTCAAATCCCAACGCAGCCTTGCCCAAGTCAGGTACCACTTCTTGTTCATCGTATTATGATTGTCCATGTTCACTTGGATAGTATGAATTTTGGACAATCGATCGCCATTGTGCCACATAAGACCCTCGTGACACAGCGGATCATGTCCAATGAGGATTCAGGTTTTTGAACGTTCCCAAGCGATGCATCTGCTCTGAAGTAGAGTCCATTCTTCGTAGTTCACTCTTATTTCTGGGTCTATGTCCTCAAATGTGATCCAGTGACCAGTTTCCTGTTTCCATATGTGTCTCCAATGTTTCAAACCCTTGTTCCAGAGTCTCTTAGCATTCTGGATGTTCCATGTAGCCACACCCCCTGATGCCCAAGATCAGAAACCATATTGAGTCGTTTTGTCTGATACCGGACGCCTGTTTCCAGTCTTCTTAGACTCTCACAAATTGTTTGATCTTGTTCCAACTCTTCCACAGGGAGCACACAAGGTTCGAGCCTTTAGGGGAGATTAGAATTGGGTAAAATAAAAGGGTAAGGAGGTTGGATTCCTCCCAACCGGGGATGCCTATCAATGTAATCATGTTCTTGTTCTTGAAAATGAGCCTAGCCCATGAGGTCTCATAGCTACACCAAGCCCTGATGATCCATTTTGTTGCCAGCTTGTCAGCCATGCCTTCAATATCCATAATGCCTAGGCCTTCACAATCCTTTTTCCTAATGCAGGTAGAACATTTAATTTTGGAGACCCCACTTCTGATGTGGTCCCCAGTCGAGAGAAAGTTTATGCAGATTCTTTCTAGTTTGCAAAGCTCTTGATCTTTCGGTCTCTAGTAGGAGGGAAAGTAAATGGTTGAGGAGATGAGGAATGTATTAATTACCACGGCATGGCCCACGAGGTTGAATTGCATGCCCATCCAATACGCTAACTTTTTGTCTAATTTGGAAAGGACCCAATTCCATCATTGCTCCATCGAGACACCAAAGCCCATCGGAATATCGAGTAGGTGGAAGACTTGACCGCCAAGGATGATTTGGCAACCATGGTCCACCAAGAGTTGGGGAGGAGCTCGAGTGATGGCTCTGAAAGCGATTTTGGAGTGGTTGATTCTGGATCTAGATGCCTCACAGAAGATGTCAAGGCACCCCCAAAATGCATCAATGCCAATCAAATCATTGTGCACAAATGCGTTCAAGTCATCAGCAAAAAGTCTCATGATCATCTGTCCATGGTTGAGAGGTAAAGAGAGACCTATAATATGGGTGAATTCCATGTTGTGTTGCACGAGATGGCTGAGCCCTTCTGTGGAAATAGTAAAGAGCAAAGGGGCCAATGGGCATCCTTGCCGAATAGATCGTTTTAATATGATAACCTTCAATAACTGGCCATTGATATTTATTTATGGTGAACCATTCCCAAGCAAATTTGCAATCATCTTAGTGAATTTTTTACTACAACTGAGGTCTTTAAGAGCTTGGAAAGAAAGTCCCATTCCAACCTGCTGTGGGCTTTGTCAAAGTCGATTTTAAGGAATACAATATCTTGCTCGGACTCTTCAGCAAATTTGAGACCTTCCCAAATATCAATAATAGCTTCTAGTATTGATCTACCCTTGGTGAATCCTTTTTGGTCCTCGCTAAGCAAGTTCTTCAAATGATGTTAGATTTTGTTGGAAATAACTTTTGGAAGAATCTTGTAGCCCGTTTGAAGCATCGTGATTCGGCACCAATTTTCAATCCTATTCTTGTTACCTTTTTTATGGATAAGCTTGATAATACCATTGTTTAGGCATTCGAGAAGGGCACCAAAATTTAATGCCACCTGCCAAACTAAGCGTAGCAGGGTGGTCACCACCTGTCTAAAGGCCTTTAAAAATTCATTTGTGAGGCCGTCAGGACTTGGACATTTCCCATTGGGGAGCATATCGATAACTTGAAGAATCTCATTAACAGCAATGGGTGCGTCAAGTAGAGACTTCAAGTTATTCGGTATTTTCAAGGGAGAAACTCTTGAGATGGTTGCCATATAGTCCCTCCTATGGGGAGAAAGGGGCATTGAAACCCCCAAGAGTTGCGTAAGATGGTCGACAATAATAGCACTGTTTTCTTCTTTCGTTTTGCATTCCACCCCATTACAACCTATCAAGAAGGGAATATAGTCTCTTGTTTGCTTCCTCTTGAGGATGCCACACATCTCTTTAGTTGGTTTGTTAGCCTTGCCAGCCCACCAATCTTTAACGTATACTTGTAGGTTTTTCCTTTGAATTTCTTCCTCGTATCTCAGCATGCGTCTGATTTTCCATAGATCCTTCTAGTATTGATGGTTCCCTTTGTTCACTTCCTCCTCAAGGCACCAGAGCCTTTGATATAGCTTCTCTCTCCACCTCCACCAAACATATGGAAGCATCTTCTGTGTCTTGACTAGAATTTGGCAAGTCTTTTCAACCATAGTCCTCCAACATTTGCTAGGTGAGGCACCGTTCGGAAGCCAAGTTCCATACCAAGGGAATTTCCTGATGGATTGAGGGGAGGGAGAAAGAAATCGGGCAAGCATGAAACCAAGGCGCTTTTTTGAATTTGGCAATCGGCTTGAAAGTTAGAATAATCGGCTAGTGGTCCGATATGGTGAGGTCAATGTGTTGCGAGATATCAGGCTGGCCCCATTGGCAGATAATGTTCTATGCAATATAGCTTCTATCAGGTCATGCTTTCCTCAAGACTTCCCCCTATTGGAGGTTCAATCAAGAGAAGCCATTCATATCTTTAATCTCCATAAGGTGCAGGTGGAGCTTGATTTTGTCTCACATATCTTTCTCTTGACCATCAATGGTACACCCCATATTGTCCAACCTTGATTTTGTCTCACATATCTTTCTCTTGACCATCAATGGTACACCCCATATTGTCCAACTGATCCGAAGGGTCTTCCACCATGTTGAAGTCCTTGCAAAGCATTATGTTGTGTGGAAGAGAGTCCAAAGAGATCTAGGTGTTAATCTACTCTGACCCCCTGTTTGGGGCATACATGGAGACCACAGTGAACTAGAAGAGTCCTCCAAAGGAAGCAACTATCCAACGATGGTTCTGGTGCTCACAGGAGTTGACAAATCTATCCAACCAAAAGTTGTAATTTGTTCCAGTAGCTGATCCACCTACCCCCTAGAATGAGAAGTGGTCACCCAAACATGGGTTGAAGAGATGCATTTGAAACGTTTCCAAGGATCCACTCCATGGATTTTAATCTCTTGGATACATATGAAATCCGAGTTTAAGCTATTATCATGAAAGCACTACCCAATAATAGCTGCTCTTGAAGGGTCCGTCAACCCCCTAGCGTTGAATGAGCAATGTGGCCTTTTAAATGAAAATCAAGATATGCCTTCCATTTTCAGGCATGTGCCTGAGGGTGGCTCCATTTCTCAAGACGTACTCACTGAATCAACTCCACTCACTACAAGTCATTGCCACAGGAAACATTGTAGCCAACATATAAGCATCAAACCCTTTTGTTCTCGCATTAATCGACAGAAAGAAGCTCCGATCGCAATGAAATTTTACCCTCGCCTGTATCTATGAAGAACTCACCCCTCGACGTTTTCGATCTGGACATGTCGGGCTCCCCAACCGTAGGGCCACATCCACCTCATGGGCATCTGAATGTGCTTTTCTCTACCCAAGATAATCTAGAGCGAAGCCCAAAATAACCTAGACATAATTGCCTCCTTCTATGGAGATGTTATGGCAATATTTTTCGCTTCCATGCATGTCCATCCACTATCTTCATGGTCTTCCCTGCAACACACATGCTTCCATCTTTCCTATGAACAACTCGTGCTCCCATGCACTTATAGTACTGCTATGCCTTCCCAAACAAACTTTTATTATGCTAACATGCCCTTTTCCATTTTCTTATATGCCAATGATGTCTGGTAGAGACGCATGTGAATGATAGATGGCATAATGTCCCTACTTTGGAAGGACCGCCACACTACATCAGCAAAAATGTGCATTTGCAGCCAAAAGCGGATGTGCGGGAGTTTCTTCAGCGTCTACCCTTTATTGTGTGTAACGTCCCTTTGTGATGTTGTCTTCCTCAAGATTTCATCATGATGAAGCTAGATTTTTTCATCACAAAGAAAAGTCCATGAAAAACTTACAAACTTCGATTCTCTACACAATTATCCTTAAAACTCATATGTATCACAAATTACTTTCCAACATTAGACCATTACTCATATAATACTTTGTAGTTCCTCAACCCACTAATAGTGATTCCCACTTATATGCTTCAAAACCTTTGTATAGATGGTGTCTTATGGGGGCATGTTGACAAAATAGGCCACATCATCCATCCATGACATCGATCCATGCACATCTTCCTAGATGCATACACATTGTCGGGGGAGGGGGAAGTCAATCGCGGTGGGTAGAATGAGTTGCTAGGATTGGATCAAGCCCTGGGGGTGTATCCCATCGCTCCTGTCCGGTGGGCAAATTTCACACACTGGGCGCCTTTCCTGGGAAATAGTACGACTAGAGGCTTGCCATGGGTGCTTCAGGAGGGGCAGAGAAAAACACTTTTTTGTGTGTAGATCATTGGAGTAGAAGAAATGGGCCATCATGAAAGAAGCACGGTATCGTGTGATGGAAGTATAAGTATAACACTCAAAGTAAAATTGTTAATCTCACCAATACTAGATCAAAAGTTTACACCCGATGATCATGGAAGGATCCATCAATATACAAAATGAATATCACAGAGTAATTATGGATAATACAACTCTGATAATGAGATATTCCGCTATAGTGAAGATCGGGAAAACGAAATGTTGGATAGTTCTTCTCGGCTACAATGCGAAAAAGACCACCACTTCACGTCACTCTTTACTTCAATCTTCAATCTTCTTAGCTTTACTTCAAAACCTTCTCTTCAAATCATGGGAATTTCTTAAAAAATAAATGGGCAAAAAAATAGTATATTTGGAATTAAAAAAAAACCAGCAATAGTTTTTCTGCATCAAGGTATTTTAGTTAGTGGCCATGGTTGAAAGTAGTGATGTATTCTGTATGTTGGCTATTGAGCATAAATTGGACGGTAGCAATTACCTATTATGGGCTTATATGATGCATCATGTATTGGTTTCAAAAGGACTATGGAATATTGTGCAGGGTGTCGAAAAACGTCCTATTACACATACAAACACAATTGTTGAAGGTGATGCAGACGGGGTTGAAGACGGCAATATTCTTCATGTTCCTATTCGTGTTGCGGTTCCTACTGCACCTACTGTAGAGAAAATTCATTGGGATGGCAGAGATGCTCAAGCACATGCATTGATAGCCTTGTCTGTCAAACGTGCCTTTATTCCTCACATTCGCTCTTGCAGAATAGCTAAGGATGTTTGGGATACACTTACAACTTTATACTAGGCAAGGAATGAGGCTCGTATTGCTTACCTCCGAAAAAAGTTGGAGAGTAAGCACATGAATGAAGGAGATTCCATGGACAGTTTTCTGACAAAGATCAAAGATCTGAAGGATCAGTTGATTTCTGTTGATGAAGTTTTGCTCAACAGTTCACTTGTGCAGACTGTTCTGAATGGTCTTCCCGATTCATATCAAGTTTTGCTTCTACTCTTCGTTTGATGATGAAAGGCAATCCAAATGCCTTAACATTTAAGGAGTTAGTGTCTGTTCTATTGGAGCAAGTTCAGTCTAGGCAAAAGAGGTCCATCACTCCATATGAGGCTTGGCATGATTGCAAGCCATCCATTGCTCACCTGCATATTTTTGGTTGTCTAGCATACGCATTAGTGCCTGAACAAGAACGCAAGAAATTGGATGATAAAGCAATGAAATGTATTTTTGTTGGGTAGAGTTCTGAAAGCAAAGGCTACCGTCTATATCATCCATAGACTACATACATTTTGGTTAGCTGTGATGTTGTCTTTGTGGAAGATGCTATTCAACCATTACTTTCATGTACCAAGGAGACATCAGTTAGCTCCAAAGACATGTATGACACTTTGCTGCCTCTTTTGACAGGTGGATGATATAGTGTTGATCCTAATGAGGCAATTTCTCAACCCTTCATGTGATGATGTAGATCATTCCATTTTTTATGCAGA
>CM035438.1:88478910-88488910 GCA_020310875.1 Ceratopteris richardii | reverse complement strand
ATTTCAAATATACTAATTTGTTTTCTCCATTGATTTTTTAAGAAATTCCCATGATTCAAAGAGAACGTTTTAAAGTAAAGCTGAGAAGATTGAAGATTGAAGTAAAGATTCAAGTGAAGAGGTGGTCTTTTTTGCACTATACCCAAGAAGAATGATCCAACATTTTGTTTGGCTAATCCACACTATAGCAAAATATCTCATTATCAGAGTTGTATTATCCATAGTCACTCCGTGACATTCATTTTGTGTTTTGACCAATCTTTTCACGATCACTAAGTGTAATCTTTTGATCTACTATTGTTGAGATTGGCATATTTATTTTGAGTGTTATATTTATACTTTCATTAGACGATCATGTGCTTCTTGTTGGGAAAGATGGATGGACACCTCAAGAAATGAGTTGGTACTGCTAATCGCTGCTTTATACCAGCTCTATGTTACTTTAGAATTGATTTGTAGTCCCCTTTAGCTTTCCAATGACACTAAATAAGTGCCTATTTACTTAAGAGATGATGCTTCAAACAATAGGATCAAAACAGATAAGTTTGCATCTAGCTTATGACCAAAAAGTTGTTATTTTGGTCTTGATACCTGCTAGAAGTTTTGCTCAGTACTCACAATACACTAGAAATTAGAAACATTCCTTCTAAGCCTACCTAATTAGCTTAGAAAGCTAATGATTCCAAGTGGAATCACTTAAAATAATAGACTATACACTGAGCAATGGCTTTAGCAAGTAGAAGCTTACCCCCGACTTTTTAGGAACTCTGCAGAGAAAGACCAGTGACCACTTCAAGACAATTTTCTCCCATTTGGCTGAATAAAACTTCTTAAAATTTTGAAAGCTTGTAGTAGAGTTTAGGCTGGTTCGAATGAGCTATAGAACATTGAAAATGATGAAGGGATCACTGAGATATGAGCAAGACAAATACATTGTTCTGAGTGACAATGACAGAGAGACCAACAGAGATGATCAATGATATAATGTATTATATGACAATGTTGTACATGATCGTTGGCATGAATATGATGCCCAATGATGGTGATAGGAGTAGGCTCTAGTGTGAGCCTCTCAACCACATCAAATGATCCACAATATGCTCATTAATGGGGGGCACAAAGGCTACGAGTTTTCACTATCTTATATAGTGACTTTTTTTAAGTTTGAATTTTGAAATTCAAAATAGAGCTCCACCTAAAAGTTCCTCTAAGTTAGGAATGATTCTTCTAAGTGAGATTCGTAGATTTTTTAGTTCTCCAAACTCCACGAAGATGGGATTCCAATACTATCTCTAGAACTTATCTTTTACAAGAAGTAAATGATCAGGTTTTACAAGCAATGGGTCATGTAGTTCTTTAATCATTTGTACATAGCTTGTTTCAATGCCTAGCCAAGTGTGAAGGCTTGGCTTTTGCTCCAACACTTCTTCCGCGATGATCCACTTCTTCAAATCTGATGATCTACACGTGAAAAGTGTTTTTCTCGCCCCCTCCCCAAGTGCACACAACAAGCCTCCCGTCGTACTATTCCCCAAGAAAGGTGCCCAATGTGTGAAATCCGTCTGTCAGACAGGAACGACGCAACAAATGCCCCAGGGTTTGATCCAACCCTAGCTGCTCGTTCTGCCCACCATGGCTGACTTCCCCTCAACTGAGTGGCCTCGAGGTGAAGCACGACAACTGCCCTAGAGATAGAGATCCTCGACTCACTACCAGCACCTTGAGTTGACAAAGAAGGTACTTTTCACACACATTTAGGAATACTTGTATTAAGGTTTTTTAAAAAGTAAATGTAAAGATATATTCACTCTATGAACGTGTAACCTTGACTTCAAGTTTTTCAATGCACGTGAAAAGAAAAGACTGATTTTGTTGCTTGATTTTGATCACTCATATTCTGCATTAGGTTAAACAAATCATCTTGGGCACTTCTTTTCAATTGGTATTTAGTTAGAAAATTGCTATTGTTATAGCTTAGTTAAACTTCCATGAAAAGAACAAAGGCATAAAAACCCTGAAAATATTAAAAATAAATAAATGCACATCAGTTTTTGAAATTAAGAAGGAAAATAAAACTCAAAAATCAGAGAAAATGGAAGACATAGTTCAACGCATGGTCAAAGAATCTTGCTTAAATGAATCTAAGGGATGTCCATCATCATTTTATATAAATGTTCTTATGTTTGTCTCCTACACACCTATCAAAAAATACAACTAACTCCACTATTGCATAGCTTCACATCATATAGCCCGCATAGTAAATCTCAAAAGTAGTTTCAAAACCACATCTAAGTCATAAAAAAATTGTTTTTTATCTTTTTCTTTTATTTTTATTTCCATTTTTCTTTTTCTCTTTGTAGCAACCACTAATGTACTAATTTTTCATTTATTTCTTTTTCTTTGAATTTCATTAAAGGGGAAAGGCCTAACTCCAAATCAAAGATGAGGATCTAGAGACAGTCACTAGGAGTCAGAATTTCACTTCCTAAGTGTTTTCAGAACTTCACACAGCCTATCTATATAAAATAAGTCCATCATTCTACCAAGAGGTTCAAGTAAAAATGTCCTATCTTAGGTCCTCATAACAGCTATAGGTACTATGATCCTACTCTCTCAAGTGCATACATCCCTACTAATGTTTCTAATCACTTCTTATTGTAATTTAAAATCATCTTCTATTTTTCTAGAACATCATGGAATGTAGCATGATATGCATGAAAATCAAAATAAAATTGAAAATAAATGAATTTAATAAAGTACATTCATTTGATTTAATTTTCTTCATCAACATCAACATCATCATCATCTTTTAATAGTTCTTGATCAATCTCATACTCTTTCATTGCGATTCTTCTTCAAACATACTATATTCATCCTTCAATATGTGTTAATCATGGATTCTATGTCTTGCAAAGATAGATTCTTAGTTCTCTCATTTGATTTCAAAGATTTAGAAGGCTTTGAAGTTGTTTTTATATTTCCCTCAATTTGCTTAATAACATCATCAAGCAATTGTTTCTCTATTTTGTTCACTTGTTTTTCATGAACTCCATGTTTTCTCTTCTCTTGTTCAATTTGGTTATTTCCTTGTTTGCTTTTATCAACGTTCAATTTAGAAACTTTCCCTTGATCAAATATTTGATCATTAGTTAAAAATTTTGGACCAAATGAAATATATAAATCTTGATGTTTCTGTGATTTCTCTTGAATTTCTTTATCAATTTCTCTTTTATCTATTTCCATTTGTTCTTTCAATATTTTTTCAATGTTTTATTTTTCTATTTTTATTTGTGTACTTTTCTTTTCTTCAATAGCTTTATCTTGATTTTCAATTGGTAGCATACTCTTTTGCTCATTAGATTTCTTGGTGTCATATACTTTTGATTTCCATAGATTTTGAAATGCCTTTCGTTTGGTTTTTGTTGATTCAAAATATTCCTTCATCTCACCTCTTCCTATATTCAGATGTAAAGGTGATGGGTCTTCATAGTTACAAATTTTACTTTCATACTCAATTAGTAGTTTATGCCTACATGCATTTTCATATGCCCTGCAATCCCAGAACATATGACCATATTGATCACATGAGAAACATCTTGGAGGTTGCTTTTGAACCCTATTTAATTTTCTAAGTGTAATTCTACGGGTGGATCTTCTAAGGTTAAATGATTGTTTATTAGATGTATGTGCAGACACACCTTGGACTCTTACCTCATATTCATAATTGCATTTCAATGATTGTACTTCTTTAATTTGGTTGATCGAAAGTTCAAACTTATTTTTCAATTCTGAAACTTTAGAATCCATTTTTTCTTTTACATTTTTAAGATTAGTACCCATTACTTGCATAGTTTCAAACATTGTATTTATGATTTGCATTAAAGTTAAGATGATTCCATTTTTTTTATAGATTCATTTGCTCTAGTTTCCATTTCTTTAAACCACTCTTCACATCATCTAAATTTTTCTTCAATCATTTTTTTCATATACGATTCATTGACTTACTTTTGTGCAAATGAAATTCTTTGACTGAAATGACTCGATAGGAAAGATTTTACTGGAAAGTCAAAGTAACTTCTATAGGTGCAATTTGACTTATTTTTTATGGTAGTATGTTGACCGAATAGGTTTTCTGATCATTACTTACATACTTTAAAATCCTCTTTATTTTTCTTAGAACTTGCACTTGCATAAAAAGATCATGTTTCAATATTTGAAAAGAAAAACATAAAAATTAAAAAGAATTTCAAAAGAATCTTGATACGTTTCTGTTGGATTTTGTACGTTGGATCATCAAGATGATGTGCGGGTTTAGTGGGGAAGATGTCATGATAAAATCCCTTGGGGATTGTGTGCCAAGAAAATTTCTCAAAATTATCTCTCTTCTTTTTTGTCCATGATTTGATGTTTTGACTACAAAAAGATGAAAAGAGATATAAATTGTTCGATTATTTGATGGACTGTGTGACGAGAAGCTTTTACTTGTATTGCATTGTGTGCTTTTGACCTAGCATAACCCTAGAAACTTATATATTTCCTTGTATAAAGTGTGTTAACCCTCAAACCATAGTTGTATTTTGATAAAAATCCATCAAAATTTCCATGTGTTTATTCAAAACGAAATAAAAAACCATGTATATTGTAGGGCCTAAACAACCATGATAGTTTTACCTTTAGAAATCACAAAACCCATGAAAAACCTAGCTCAAAAACTATGAAAACTAACCTTTAACCCCTAGAAATTGATGTGTGAACCCTTGCAAAGTCATGATTTAAAACCCTTTGTGTATATGTTATGAGTTGGAAAACCGTGCAACAAGAAACCCTAGGTTGTCCCTGATAAAAACCCTAATTTGGAACCATTTTTTCCTAACTCTAACTCCTTAATTTAATTCAAATTATTTGTTCATAAGTACGAAATGAGAATAAACCTTAATCAAAAGAAGTGAATTAATAAAAATAAAAAAAAGTAGAAAAATAAAAAAGGAAAAATAAAAATAAAAAGAAAAACAAAAAAAAAAGAAAAGATATTCTAAAAATAGAAAAGAAAAACTAGAAAGATCTAAAGACCTAGAAAAAGAAGTTCAAGGAAAACTATAAATACATGCTAAGTGTTCATTAGAATTTTCCATGAATTTCTTTTCAGGTACATTTTACTCCTTTTCTTCTCTGTTACCTTGAGAGAGGGAGAGGGAGAGAGAGAGAGAGAGAGAGAGAGAGAGAGAGAGAGAGATAGATAGATTCCTTCATATCTCTCTCATCACTCTATCCCTCACAAACCTTTGATGGTGATAATTGAGTAAGAGAAATAGAGAGATTTCTACCATAAATCTCTCTTCTATGTGCTCCAAGCAGAAAGCTATTACAAAACAAATTTTTACTATGATTGCCTTAGTGTGTGTGTGTGAGAATGAAAGAGGTTTTTTCCCCTTGATGTGTATGAACTAAGTGCATATTATCTTCTCTACCATGCATGTTCATTTGATTAGTAGATGCTTTTTTTTCCAAGCAATTATCAAAATGTTAGCTATGCAGAACTATATAGAGAGAGAGATGTTTTTTCAGAGTTTCGCATAGAGAGAATGATCCAGAAAGGAGAGAGAGCGACAGAGAGAGAGGAAGGGAGAGAAGATTAGAATTGAGGCACGCAAAGATGGGGATTAGATATAGAGGTTTGATGGGTTACATACAATGCAGACAGGGAGAAGTCAGAGAATAGACATGGAGAGATTTCAACAAAGAAAAGTTGGAAGGAAGAGAGAGAGAGAGAGAGAGAGAGAGAGAGAGAGAGAGAGAGAGAGAGAGAGAGAGAGAGGAGAGAGAGAGAGAGAGGAGAGAGAGAGAGAGACAGAGAGAGAGAGAGAGAAAGGTGTAGAATACACGACAGAGAGAGAAAGGGAGAAACTGTTTGTGGTAGGTGGACAAAAGTGATTGAGTAGTAGACGAAAGCCAAAAGTCAAAGATAGAGATGGAGGATTTCATCGTGCATAAAGAAAATTAACTGGAGAGAGAGAGGGGAGAGAGAGAGAGAGAGGGGGAGGGAGGGAGGAAGGGAGGGAGGGAGGGAGAGAGAGAGAGAGAGAGAGAGAGAGAGAGAGAGAGAGAGAAAAAGAGTTTTTATGTGTATGAAGTGGATTACCTATTTAGTTCATAGGAGTCTGCAAAGAGAAATGAATTGCAAACTATCCACATGACCCTCTTCTCTCAAGGTTCCTGATGGAAGGTGTCTACATGAATAAAAAGTGCAATACAAAAACATTCCCAACGCTTTCTTTAACTGCTATAAATAGGGCCACTGGATAAAAGACTATCCTCTTCTTAAAGAAAAATATACTCACACAACAAGCAAACTATTTGATGACCCTCTTGTTCCCAAGGTCAACTAGGGACAAATAGCGACAAAAACCGAGGTAAAGAATACAAAAAGAAGAGTAAGAACTAGGTCAATACTTTTGATGTGCTACTTGAAGATGTATTTAATCCTTTTCCAGAAGTGCATGATTCTCCAATAGGTACTGCATTCCTAGAAGCTAAGCCAATTTAGACTCGTGTCATTGGGGGGGACCCCTTCCATTATAGAAGTAGACATTTCTCCTGAAAGTGTCGGCAACAATGAGTTCGGTCCTGAATCTGAGTTAGGATAGACTAAAGTAGTTTAAAAAAAAGTAGTTCAGTGCGCATTAGGTCATGATTCTACCTCTAGCCTTATGGTAAGCTTTGACATCTTGTGCTCATTTGATTACAAGTTCTCTAAGGAACTAAATGCACATGACTCTGAAGAGATGGAGAAAATGCAGCAAAATGCTTTTGACATGGAGGACCTCCAGTTTACTCAGAAAGAAAATGAAGATCCTTTTGATTAGAGCTCCTCCAAAACTAAAAGGAAAGATGGTAACTCTAAATCTAGGAGGAAAGATATCGTGAGAAACTCTGTGTCCCTGAATAACTTAACCAAGAATATTAGAAAATAATTTTTTGGTTCACTGAGTTGGTTCTTTATCTCTTTTGTTTCTTGATGGATGAGATCAATTTTATATCCTTTAATGCTAAAGGATTATTAGACCCAGCTCGAGCCAAGTGCATATCCAAATGGTTGTTTGACCTGTCAATTAGACCAGCATTCATCTGCATTCAAGAATTAAAGTTGAGTGGCAGTAGGCTCCCCTTTCAGCTGAATATTTTGTCCAACAATCACTGATGTTATCCTACCAACCAACCCCAAGGTAGGGGAGGCACGGCCCTGGGGGTTTCCCACTCCATTGGCCATCTGATGCAAGAAGCACATGTTAGCCCTACCCATCAATGGGTAGGCCTTACCCTTAAAAAGCCATTTGACTATACTATTGTTAGTGTCTATACCTCTAATTGTCCTTCTAATACGACAAAATGTTGGGAAGAGTTGAGTGCCCTCTTTGGTCCCCTCATCATTTTAGGTGATTTCAATATGGTGACCATGATTAATGATAGATATTATAAAAAAGGGTGTGCCATCAATGTCCAAGAGTGGACTTCTTGGCTCAACCTTGTTACCACTCATGACCTTATGGACATATCTACTAGTATTGGCCTGTCCTAGAACAATAAGAAAAAAGGTGAAAGACACCTGGTGGCTCTTCTCGATAGATGCTATATCAACATTCCCCTTCTTCAGTAATTTTGGAATGTCGAGGCTTCTCTTGACTTCTCCCTGTGTATCTCTGACCATTATCCCCTTAGCATCTCTCTTAAGAAGAACTACCCAAATGTGAGGTCTGGCTAGCCTCACCTTGACCCCTCTCTTCTTAAAATCCCCTGTGTGATTGAGAAGACTAAGGAGATCTTCTCCCACCACTTTAGGCAGCAGCTCAACCCTTTTGTGGCTTTGGGAAGAGCCATCAGAGAAATCCAAGCTCTCTTCACCCACTTTAAAAATCTGAAGAAAAACATTAGGGCCAATAGAAGAAAATAGATATAGAGAGAAATTGGTCTCCTTTACTCCTCTCTTGACCCCCAACAGGGCAAGGTGGAAAGGATTTTATACCTTCAAGATAGGTTAAAGTATGAAGAGTACATTGAAGCTAGTGGTATTCTCTCCTCTTCAAGAGCTTTTTGGGCTAGAAATATGGATAGACCTAACAAAAGTATGTTCTCTTTGCTAAAGGAAAAAGAATGCAAGGACTTCATACCTATGTTGATGAAAGAGTCTGGTGGATTTGCTATCAATGTTGAGGAGAATTCCCAGGAGGCTACCAGCTTCCTTACTAATGTTTTCTCTAGCTCTCCCAAGTGTGGGGAGGATATCCGTAGAGCCAGGGCCTATATTGGTCTTAAAAGGAAAAAAACAATTCCTCCTATACTGGCCTCCCTACTAGACCTATCCCTCATTGCCCGTGAGGTTATAGAAACCATTGGTAAATTGAAACCTTGCAAAATTCCTAGCCTTGATGGCCTTCCCAATGAGTTTTTCATTGCTCTTAAGGATTTGCTTGTCCCCTTCCTTCTCTTGATTTGGAAAGAAGCTGTTAGTAGAGGCACTCTTCCTATTGTGGTCAATACTGGAGTTATTAAATTGATTCACAAAATGGAGCCTACAGAGGATTTGAATAACTAGAGACCTATCACTTGCTTGACTACTATCTACAAGTTTTTTGCTTCCTCCCTTGCTAGAAGGCTTAGCCCTATGATGAAAGACATCATCCTTCTCGAACAAAAAGGCTTTATCAAAGGAAGATTTATTTTGGACGTCATTATCTCCCTTTGGGAAGGTGTTGACTATGCTAATGAGTCCAATCAACCTTTATATTTCTTCAAAATAGATTTTGATAAAGCTTATGATAGAATTGAATGGGACTTTGTTCTCAAATCCCTCCATGACATAGGAGCTGATAAGTTCTTCATTAAAGGTTTTATCACCTTGTTTGGCAATTTTCATTCTAGAGTCTCCATCAATGGATCCCTCTCTCCCCCCTTTAGGCTGAGGAGATCTATTAGAAAAGGATGCCCCTTGCCCCCCCTTCTCTTTGCTATCGCCAGTGATGCCCTTGGGTGGTTGATCAATGATGCTATTGCTCATAACAAAATCGAGGGCATTGACATTCTTGGCTCTCCTAAGCCCCTATGCCTCCAAGCCTTTGCTGATGACACCAATGTGGTGTTAAAAGCTAACAACAACTCTATCCAAGGCTTTCTTGATTGTTTGAACACTTCTTGTCTTGCCAGTGGGTCCCAAGTCAACCACAAAAAATCTGCTTTTAGAGCCTCCAACAATACCGTCCATGAAAATATTAAAGCCCTTAACTATGACATTATTAAGGAAGGGGAAACCTTCAGACTGTTGAGTATTCCCATGGGTTTCTATGTCTCGATTAGTCAAAGGTGGGAATGGGTTCTTAACAAATTCAGAGGTAAACTTTTTAATTGGTATGCTTGTTACAGTTCCTTATCTCACATAGCATATTATGCCCTATCTGACCTTCTTCCTTTCTTATTGGATGCCTAATAAAAAGGATTTTTGTCAGGTGATTGCTCTTGCCATAAGATTTCTATGGGAAGGAAGTCCTCAACACAATAAGGTGCCCAAGGTGGCTTGGGATATTTGTTGTCTCTCCAAAAGAGAGGGGGTTCTTGGTATTCTCTACCCAACAAAAATGGCTTCCAACCTGGCAGCCAAATGGATTGCCAGATCTCTAGATTCTCATTATATTTGGGCCTACCTAATCAAAAGAAATACAAGTAAATTCTCCTTAGATCATCAAAAAGCTTGGAAGAATCACTCCCATTGGGACATTATTGTTTCCCCCCATTCCTTTGCTCCTTCTGGAAGCCCTCTTAGTTGCAGACTCTAGAACGCATGGATGGAAGTCAAGAAAATAGTTGTCCTGATGAAAAGTTCTTCCTTCACTCTGACTTTTTCTTCCAGGAAAGCATTTGGACTAGATGGCTCTCCCTTTCGAACAACATGGAGATTGGAATAAAATAGCTTAAGTGTAAGAAAAAAGGCTTTTCTTCCTGGAAGGATTTC